>JAQPZY010001176.1:550000-1150000 GCA_029931535.1 Margaritifera margaritifera
TTTATATCCGAGCTTGCCGTTAGCCAAACACAAAACCATGGTTTCATGTCTACCTAACAGTACTAATAACGGGAAAAATTCTAGTGTGGCTAATGATTTACTTGGATCATTATTTTGAAAACGGAGATGGCCAAAAGAACAGCTGATTAATATGCATGACTCAATAATAATAATAATAATAATAATAATAAATTGCTAATAAAAATAATAATAATAATAATAACAATTATTATTATTATTATTGTTATTATTATTATTATTATTATTATTAGCATTATTAGCATTATTAGCATTTATATAATAAAATTTAAATGCAAGATAAAAAAAGTCATATGTTATTATTCACAAAATCCAGGTGTCGTAAATGAGAGAGAGAGAGAGAGAGAGAGAGAGAGAGAGAGAGAGAGAGAGAGAGAGAGAGAGAGAGAGAGAGAGAGAGAGAGAGAGTACAATCTTAGAATATAGACCATAGCTTGCTGTAACATCAAGGTTTAATATATGCAATTATGCCAGTTATTGTCAAAATCAATTTTGCGCATTGCTATTTTTTCTCACTTACATGTTTTTTTGCAAGAAAAATTAAAAATATGTTAGAAATGCAATTCAATAGATGTCATTTTCATTCAATGTAGCCATCATTTTGCTCTGTCATTAATTAGATAATCATATTTATATTTTTACTAATCAAATACTGGCTATGTTTAAATGTATACAGGTAGTTTTAAGACAGATTAGTGTCAACTTACTAACAACCTGAAGTGTCTGTAAAAAGTAAATAGGCAAACAGAAAGACTAATTGCCTATATATCCGAGTGCCTGTATCACAGTTCATCCAATCTGGATAAATGAGCGTATATTTACAGGCAAACTTCCTGCTTTACTTGTCTCCGGTGTGTGCTGATATAGCTGATTGATTGTATGTATGGAATCAGTTTATTTATCTTTACAACCATGTATGTATATATGTATATATGTATGTATGTATGTATGTATGTATGTATGTATGTATGTATGTATGTATGTATGTATGTATGTATGTATGTATGTATGTATGTATGTATGTATGCGTGCGTGCGTGCGTACGTGTATGTATGTATGTATGTATGTATGTATGTATGTATGTATGTATGTATGTATGTATGTATGTATGTATGCATGTATGTATGTATGAGTGTGAAAAGAAATAGACAAAAAAGATAAAGAGAGAAACAGATCTACATACATACACATCATACACATATAAACTTATACATTGTTTTTAATTGAAAACTTTACTTGTAGATATGACAGTCATTTCATTATTGCAAACGTATTCAATCAATCATCCTCCCCCTCCTCCCAAAAAAGAAAGAAAAAAAATATTTATTTACTAACATTCTGTATAGCAATTTAAAAAAAAAAAAATTTTTTTTTATCGTTTTCTCTGTCTTTTTCCGTTTTGCTTCAATTTGCACAAAAATGTTAAATTGAGAATTTATTGAATTGTAACCCTTCCATGCACTATATACATGTATTTATTGAATTGTAACCCTTCCATGCACTATATACATGTATTTCTCACACTGAAAATTTGTGTTGGCTATCAATGAGTATATAGAAGTACAAGTAGAAGACATTCGTAATATTTTTTTTTTATTCTTTTCTTTCCCTAGATGACTGCCAAAAATTTGTCACAACATAACACTCTTCAAGGTAAAAATTAATCTGTGTATTATCTTCCGTGAATTCCCTTACGTTTAAAATAAAAATAAAAACTGAAGAATATAATTGACTAAAGAACGAAAAGAAAACTGATCTTTATTTTTGAAGTTGTTACTGATAAATAAAAAATGTAGGAGTTATTCTGTGCAACAAGGAAAATAAAAATTTTTCATCTTATTTTGTATTCTTTGCATTTTTTTTTTTTTTTTTTTAGAAGTCCGTTTTCGTTGCCCTACCTATGATTTTATGGTAATGTCTAATTATTTCTAAGAGTATCGCTTAAAAAAATTTAATAGCAGCAGTGAGACATGTCACAACCTTGAGTTTACATTCGTGTCACAACCTTGAGTTTACATTCTATGTTATACAAATATAGTATATATCTGAGATAAAAAAATATATATAAAAAAATATATACAAAAATATATATAAAAATACTAGATTATATGAATATAGAATGAAATATTTTAAATTTAGAAGACCACACTTCTCCCTTGACATTTTTATCCTCACGTATAGAATCTGATTCCTCTTATGATGCTGAATACGAATATAGAAAAGCATTGCTACTGATATAGATATAACAACATATATTTGATACGTTCTTAAGGATAACGATTGTTTTGTTTTTTTCACGAATAAAAGTTATATGAATAGTGAAATACTTTAGATCAACTTATATTCAATCTTCTCACGAGAAAATTCTGGATCGCAGCATCTAAGGATTATAGTTGAAATCTCTCTATCTATATCTCTTTATTTACATGATTGCACTTCGTCAGCTATGCTTGCAGCACAGTTTCACAAATGACCTTACAAACTGCTAAAATTTACAATATGTTCAGTTATGGTCAACAGCCTTGTTAATGACCATTACCGATAACATGTGAAACTATTTAACCGAAGACTGTTGCAGCACACGCTTTTCGACGAAGTTTTCAAATCCCGTGATCAAATCTAATTCATTTCTAGATGTCGCCCTGTTTGTACCAACCAATATCTGTGAAACGACCATTCTTAGAACTCGGCGTCTCAATTCTATGACGTGCTAATGAGAAGAAGCTGAGCTGCGGGATGCCATTTCATGCGGAGTGGTTCATTCCAGTAGTTAGCACAATTCCTACATGGCCTCTTATTATAATTTAATAAACGGCTTGAATCAGATATCAATAGCTAAATGACGGATAAAAAAGGGTTGGATATCTTTAATGCTCCGCCCATTCTAAGCGATTAGGTGTATTTCATCTGATCGATACGCCGATGGATAACGTACCCAAAGGCCTTACAATAATAACCTCTTAACAGTCGCTCACATAAAAAAAAAATCGAGTTAGCCAATCAAATGGTGTCTCTAAACAAAGGCGGTTTGGTTGATTAGTAATGATAAACTGAGAAATGTCCACAAAATGAGAAACTAATTGAATCAAAAGCCTACCAATGGTAACAACGTGAGAACGGTATTTAACGTGTCTTTTTCAATTTGTGGATTCGAATAGATATCTTGTATATACCTCCAAAAACAAAGCCACATTTATACTTTAAATATTTATACAGGAGGACTACGAGAAATGGATATGCAAGTGGAAGCATTTAACAATAGTGTTGAGACGGGACTTAAGACAGAATTTCCCTCCATCGGAAAGCCTATGAAATCATACAGTATTGAAAGCATACTGGGCAAAAATGATACTAAACCGAAAGAAATATTTCACTATGATTCAGATGCCGACATGAAGTACAATAGTAGATGTAAGTGATTTTGTTGTCTAATTTTTCTCAACATTTCAGAATATTTTTTCTACCTTCCTTCTTCATTTGCATTTTCTGTCTTCTTCCTTTCATTTCTTCATTCTTTCTTTCGTTTTGTCTTTTTTTCTTCTGTCTTGCTATCTGTCTGTCTTTCTGTCTTGCTTCTTTTCCTTTTCCTTATTTGTTTTCTTATTTCATTATTTCTTTCTTTCTTATTGCATTTTCGATATGACTAATACACAATTGAATCTTCACTGATAATGATGGCGCGTTTCTTTTATGTGCATTTAGAAATTGAGGTAAATTTTTCAGATAACAATGCAAACATAATATTTTTTTTTAAAGCCGGATGAAACCTCTATTTGCGACATGTAATGCAATTTAAATTCTTATCATACTTTCTGTCATATTTGATAGACATAAATACAAACGCTTCATATATTTATTTAAGACATTACAAATAGGATTTTTAAAATTTAATATTTACATAGAGTCAAGTTATATGTGATAAGTTTTTTGTATGTTTGTTTACAAAGTACCAAAAGGATTCACACTTGCTCGTCATTTTGGCAACAAATTATAATTCTTCAACAGATATTTGACATTTTCTTTGATAGAATAAAGGACTGTATCATTTTGCGCTTCGTGCAAACAAATTGTATCATGCCAAATGCATTGTAGAAGAAATTAGTAATATTTCATTTTGCTAAATATATGCCAAATATTAGTCGTAGTAAAAAAAAAAATACTGATAAATCATATTACGAAATTCATATGAAGTCAACTAGTACACATGGAATCCGTGATTTTAATTCATTCTCTTTGAGATCATTGAAGACGATGGAAATTACAAGCTATCATATCGACGATTTGTCATAACAACGGTACCCTGTCTTCGCCTGTGATACAGTTATACAATGATAATATTTAAACCGCAGAATAACAAACTATATTCGTATGGAGTTCAAGACATATAATTATCTAACCAAATTCAAATAAACCCACACGGATTGTATCGAGACGTATAACAACCTATTAATACAAGGGGTGGGCTCACAACCATTTTCTATCATATTCGTCAAAGAAACCTTTGTCTAGATGATCTAAGAATATTAACATGAAGACGACAGGCGCCCCTTTCGTGTACAATTGAAGATTAATGGGATTTTTTGGATAATAATTATATTTCAAAATACAAATATTAATTTGAGGTAACACCTAGTCAGAAGTCAAGTGCATAATTTTGATATTACGACATTACCTGATCATCAGGTTACAGAAGTGGAGACGAATCGAGAAGTCCAAGCCCTAAGAGCGAAACACTGGAAGGCTGTGCCATGGATTCACGAAAGTTTCAGAGTCCAACGAGAAGCTACGAATCCAGTCCTGAAAAGAGCGAAATTCTTTCCAGAGAGGAAATCGGCATCCACAGCAAGGAATATCAAGCCGCCACGGAAAGTAACACGTCAGTGTCCGAAAACGAGGAAAATGGCGGAAATCCGAAACCACGAAAGTTAAGACGTAGCCGTACAACGTTTACGACGTTTCAGCTCCATCAACTTGAAAGAGCGTTCGAGAAGACACAGTACCCAGATGTTTTTACTCGAGAAGAGTTGGCTATGAGACTGGACCTCAGTGAAGCAAGAGTTCAGGTAAATATGATATCAAAACAAAGTTTGTACGTCCATGTTTCTTTAATTTTGTCTTTATTTGTTTCCTGTTCTTTTTCAATTTAATTTCGAAAGATGGCTAAAAAAATTATTTAACAAATACGCGAAAATTCATACTATAAAGCCATCGATCAGAAAATGATAAAAATAATCTTGTCAATTTGCAAACTAACTTACTACTTAAACGAGAAAACAAGTATCTAACTTGCAAGTTAACTGGCCAACTACCTGCCTAATAAATAAATAAAAGAAAGAAAGAAAGAAAGAAAGAAAGAAAGAAAAAGAAAGAAAGAAAGAAAGAAATATTAAATTAATAAAAGAAAAAGAATTGAAAAGGATAATTGTGATTTACTGACAATGAAATTGCTTTTATAATTGTTTATAGATAGTTTTTATATGCTAATTCAGTTAGATACACATTGAAAAATATTGTACAGACGTAGAATTCTCAAGCCCCTAAACATTTTGACAATGACAATAACAACTTCTTTATAATGGAAAATCAGCAATTTAAGGTAATATATCAAACACTGTGAATACTGAAAAAATTGTTTGCTGAAATAATGCGACTTGCCGTATTCATGAAAGAGTGCGAGTAAAAATAAATGCGATATGTAAGTGTTTTACTTAATTAATTATCTAATATTTAATAACGAGACAGTTGTGGAATCGCATATGTTACTTCTTTCACGCAATAACTTTTGAATTTAAAGTTACTTACATATGTGATATATTTATCTCTCTCTCTCTCTCTCTCTCTTTATCAGCATTCCTTATTTGTTTTTAAAAAGGCGACTCAGAGTCAATAAGTGCATTTATTTTTAAAATTGGAAATTAAAAGTTATAAAAAGTATATATGTGACCTAATTTTAAAAATATTTTCTCATTCATTTATATTATTAAATATTAATATCAACAACCTTTTCCTGTAATTTTTTCCTCGATTTTTCCTCTTGTTGAAGATCAGTAAATATTTCATTTTCTGTATTTCATGTCAATATAACAATGTTTCGTGCAGCGATACACTTTGCTTTATTTTCCAGTCCCTTACTAATTTATTCTGAAATCCAAAAAATAGTTCTTTCACCAATCCCATTATCCATTTATTTATCTGACCCCTCATTGACCCTAAATGGATATGATAGAGATGTATTAAGCACATTCGTACCTATGAATTGACAAGCCAACTATTTAAATTCTTCTATTAATACAAAAATCATTTAAGAATATTAACTAAGTCATGTACATTGTATTTACGAAAAATATTCTAAACAATATAAAACATCAAGTTTCGAGATGGTAAGTTTTAAAGTTGCTAAACAACAATTTAGATTTTATGTCTACATGATCTGTGACGCAATGTAACACGCAATGGATTAGGGACTGTATGTTTCTAATTTGTCAGCTGATATAATTATATTCGGTTCTGTATCTTTACAAAGTTTATTTGTATTTTCAAACTTTTTTAATTTGGATATGATACTGAGGACTTGCATTTCGCATATATTAATGTTCTGTTGTCATCTTCAGGGTAAGGATCTTATTCCTAATTTTTCTATAATGATGATGATGATAACAGTGATGATGCGGAGGAGACAGTAATAATAATAATAATAATAATAATAAAAATGTTGAAGATTCCTCACCATCATCAATAACATCATTATCTTCTTCTTCTTCCTCACTATCATCATCGTCTTCTTCGTCGCCGTATTTATTATCATCATTCTTCTTTTTCTTCACAATAATCTTCTGCGCCATCGTTGCCGTCATTATCAGTATTCATATCGTTTATTTCTTCTATTTGTCATTATTATATTAATCATCGTCGTCATCATTATTGCCACCGTCGTCTTCGTCGCCGTCATTATTATCATCTATATCTATTTCCTCTTTTTCTTTCTTCGTCTTCTGCATTAATACATATGTAAAACGTCAAAATGTGTCTTTGCATCTGCCAAGAGCTTCCAAATCATTGATGTTTTTAATTTAACCTATAGCGAAAATAAAGTTATTATTAATATGCAAGGGAAGTGTTTTATTTGTGCGTGAAAAAATTTAAATCATAAAGATATATAACACACATTCGCATCGATTAAGTTACAAGTCTACTATTTGAATGATTTTATTAAAACAATCAGCTTAAACATCTATGGCGTCAAATTCTTCCCATCTGGCACAAGTAATCAGAAGACAATAGCACACAGTTTTATTAGCCTGAGAGAGAAAGAGAGAGAGAGAGAGATAGTTAATTTAAATTTCTAGATTGGGTACTTAGGTGATGAATATCACTTAAAGTGTGTTCACTTTGCGTGTGTTCATCATCATCATCATCATCATCATCATCATCATCATCATCATCATCATCATCATCATCATCACCATAACCATCTTTATCAGTCTCTTCTTCAATATTGTTATTATCGTTGTCTTCAACGCAATTATCTATCCTCCTCCTTCATCATCATCATAGTTGTCGTCATCCTCCTCCTCCTCCTCCTCCTCGCCGACTTCTTCTTCACTGCAATCCTCTCCGTTATCGTTGCCGTCATTATCAGTATCCGTACCCACCCTTTCTTTCTTCTTCTTCATTATTATCATAGTCATCGTCGTCTTTGTCGCTGTCATTTTCCGCATCCATATTCCTTTCCTTTTTCTTCGTATTCTTCTTTAGAAACGTCGAATGTATCGTTGTATTTGCTATGAGCTTCAAAAAGTTTCTTTTCTTTTTTTCTTCAATTTTAACCTCTAGCGAAAATAAAGTTATTATTATTAATACGAACATTTGTGTGTGAAATAATTTAAATCATTTACAAGTCACTAGACTATTATTGAAGTATTTTATTAAAGCAATCATAAAAACAACAATCAGTGCGTCTTATACATCATATCTGCTACAAGCAGTCTTAGAAAATAACGAAGTTTTATCACATTTATCACCTTGAGTTTGAGAGAGAGAGAGAGAGAGAGAGAGAGAGAGAGAGAGAGAGAGAGAGAGAGAGAGAGAGAGAGAGAGAGAGAGAGAGAGAGAGTAGGGGCTGCTAATAAATGACGAATTACTAAAACTTTTCCGATCTTTTTTTTTATTATTATTGTGGGGGGGGGGGGGTTGTTTTTTGTTCTCGTTGTCGTTGTCGTTATTTTTCTTTGTCTTGTCGTCGACTTCCTCACCGTCTCCTTTACGCTTCTTCTTCCTCTCAGAGAAAATATTTTAATCTGGATGAATGCACCTTAAATATACACAAAATATTTTAATCTGGATGAATGCACCTTAAATATATACAAAATATAATACTTGTGATGGTTTTCAGTATTTTAATAAGGATGAATGCATCTTAAATATAAACAAGATATAATACTTTTGATTGTTTTCAGTATTTTAATCTTGATGAATGCACCTTAAATATAAACAAAATATAATACTTTTAATTGTTTTCAGTATTTTAATCTGGATAAATGCACCTTAAATATATACAAAATATAATACTTTTGATTGTTTTCAGTATTTTAATCTGGATGAATGCACCTTAAATATATACAAAATATAATACTTTTGATTGTTTTCATTATTTTAATCTGGATGAATGCACCTTGAATATATACAAAATATAATACTTTTGATTGTTTTCAGGCTCGTTTTCATTTTCTTATCGTTTAAGATACATAGAAGTTGTTTTCTGTCATCTCACAATGGCTGACAGAAAATCTATGGCTTGTTTGCAATATGGGATCTTGAATTTCTTTGAAACAACAAATCAGAGTTCTCGATTTTTAAAGATTACGCATAAAGAATCTCACTCTCTCTCTCTCTCTCTCTCTCTCTCTCTCTCTCTCTCTCTCTCTCTCTCTCTCTCTCTCTCTCTCGTTATATATAACAAATTATACCTAGAATGGTCAATTATTTCTAATCTGGATGTTCAATTCTTGGCATCGAAGTACGGAAAGGGGTGTCAATGCCAAATGCGAATAAGACCTTGTATTGACTACATACATAAAAGCATAAGACTAGTATTATTTCTAATAATTATTATTATTTATGGTACAATCCAATCTTAAAGGATTAAGCAGCATCTCCCCTGATGTGCCTAATACTGGAACTGTTACTCATTGATGTCACTAAGTCCTCCCCACACATTCCCCGGTTTTACATGTGAAATCGGACATACCCATCATTTTTCCCTCAAAGGGAGTTGCTTATTCACAGAGGGGTTCCAATTAGTGGTACTATTCGTACCTTATTTTCACTAATCCCTTCATTAGCCGAGCATTTTAACCTTGTTATGCATTTAAGTATGACACCCTTTAAAATCGAACGCAACAAAATAACAAGGCTTGTTAAACGAAGAACCGCGTCCCAGTCTAAGGTACTTTGTCATTTTGTGGTCAAGGTTGAATAATGTTATAAGGGAGTACATTTATCTTCTTCTTATAATGGGGATAAACGTGTACTCGTATGTAATTATTAATTGTGATGCTTTCTAAGTTAGCAACAATTATCATTATGACCACATATGCTACTCATAGATTCCTCAGGATCCTAGTCTTGTAGAAATAAATAAAACATAAACAATAAAAAAGCAACGTCCTTTTATTCTCGGAAAACAACGGATGAACTTTTCCGATTACCTTTCTTTCTCTGAAACTTTTTTTCTTATTAAATGAAGATTCTATTAAAATTTGTTCATTCATATTACCATAAGTAGAAAAGAAAGTTAATTGATGATGATGAGGATGATGATTAATTAATTAATTAATTAAATCAACTAATTAATTAAGTAGTAAATCAAGAAGGCAGGAAGCCAACCAGTTCGCTAGTAAGCTAGATAGCTAGTTAGTTAGCAGCTTATTAGTTATTGAGTTAGTTGCTTGTTTCTTGTTTTTTTATTTTTAATTTTATTGGTTGCTTATTTAGTTAGTAAGTTAACCAGTAACTCAGTCAGTCAGTCAATCAGTAAGTAAGTTAGTCAGTTTGTCAGTTAGCAAGTTAGTTACCTAATTATTTTGTTTTGCTGGCTAGCTAGCCAGTTAATTAGTTCATAAGTTAGTAAATTGCTATATAGTTTCTAGCTATTGCCCAAACCTTTTTTCCTTAAATACTCTATATGAGCTGATAATAAATTACAATGCATCATCATCATCAACATCTAGCCTGCTTTGGTAGAAACTCTACATAGCGATCACTTTGGCGTTCATGTGCTTGTCCGTACGTACGTCAGTCCATCTCTACGTCCGTCCGTCAATACCGTAGATTAAACTCAATGTCAAAGTTTTTTTTATGAGGTCAGATTGTCAAGTAATGTTGGCCACGTAGTTATGTTACTTGTTATGTGGATACATTTTTGATGTGCTTGTTATGTGGATACATTTTGATATGCTTGTTATGTGAATACATTGTGATGTGCTTGTTATGTGAATACATTTGGATGTTACTTGTTATGTGGATACATTTTGATGTGCTTGTTATGTGGGTACATTTTGATATTACTTGTTATGTGGATACATTTTGCACTACACCAAAGCTGAGATGGACTCGACATGCAGACGGTAGACACCTTTTTGTTGTTGTTGTTGTTATTATTATTATTATTATTATTATTATTATTATTATTATTATTATTATTATTATTATTATTATTATTATTATTATTCAATAGGTATGGTTCCAAAATAGAAGAGCTAAATGGAGAAAGAGAGAAAAAGTTCTTGGAAGGGAGAGCCCCAATTTTCTTCAAGGAGAACCAGCTCTTCAAATGGCAGATATTCCCCATGGCCACACAACTTTAGGATTCCATTCTCCGATGGAAGCATTTTGGGGAGGGCGGCTCTCACATCTTACAGGTATTAATCCGATGTTTGCCTTTCATCAGGGAAGTCTAAACAATCTTGCCACCCATTACGTACAAGGAAAACTCCCCTTTGGTGGTCTATTGTCGAACTATGTTGTTAACGGCAGCTCCTTGGGTGTTCCTGGTATTTACGTAGGAGGTAATCTCGGTGGATTAGCGCATACAGCCGGATTAGCCCCACCAACTTCCGCACGTTATGCGCGTGAACCGGAAGAGTGCCTCGATTTTCGACGATCAAGCATTGACAAGCTCCGAATGAAGGCGAAAGAACATTCGTCTGCTTTGGAACCCTCCTGTTCACCGACAGAGACCGAAGCAACTCGATCGTAAAATCAAATTAACTGAATCAGACATTGTTTATGGCTGAGGCTATATTTAATATGCCGATGATTGTGCTTTTCTTTGTTGTCGGTTTTTGAGAAACTGGATAATGTAAGATGATCGTTTTTTAAAACAAAAACAGCATGTGGGAACGCTATTTCTTTATATCTGAGTGCTAATTGACAGAGTTTCCATTATGTAAAATAAACAGGATTATATATGCGTCAGAGTATATTGTAGGTTTGAGACATTTACATTTTACATATTATTTCCCATTGCACTCTTTGACTTCCTAAGGTATGATATTTTTCACGGCCAAGATAGCAAAGTGTTAATCATTTGTATCGTTGATTCCAAACTCATGTAACGTCACCTACCACGAAAGTGATATTCTTGTTCGATTTTAATTTAATTTCAATCACATGAACTGTCGTTAAAACATGATATTGTCAATTTTTTTATGATTATATTTCGTAAACTGTTATATCCCACTTCATTATTCTTTGTCACATTTTAGGATTATACATACTGTTGTGTGTGTGTGTGTGTGTGTGTGTGTGTGTGTGTGTGTGTGTGTGTGTGCGTGTGTGTGCGTGTGTGTGCGTGTGTAATTCCTTTTAATAGTGTTTTTAAATATTGTTCCACAAAGTGGGCAATTTAAATCGCCACCCATCTACGCTCAGCTCTGTAAGCTAATCATTTTATTTTGGAAACTGACCCACCCCACCCCCACCCCCGCCAAAAGAACGAAGAATGCCAGCCTACTCTTTTGCATTTTTATTTCCTTAAAACCGGTGTTTTCCGTTTTAAAAAAATCCCAGTGATCAAAATATGACTCTGAAGTACAATCTGAACATTTTATGAAAATTGGGTGAAAAAGTCGAAATGATATAGAATTTAATTTGTACACGTTTTATATACTAGTAAATTTATGAAAAGTGCTTTATTAATAAAAAGTTTGGTCATCTCTCCTCTGGCTATTCGTCATTTGAAGTGGAACATTTGAATATAGAACACGCATGAGGCGAGAAGAACTGTCCCTTTATTGGGGATCTACGGTGGTTTGCACTGTTTTTGTCGAATGTCTGTTATCTTTTTGTCACGGAGATAAATCGGAATAAAGAGATTACGAAACTTTCGTAAGCGGAGAATCTACTGAATTTCACGCCTCTTAACTGAAAGACTACAGTGGGAATCAAAGTATGTGCTTCTTTTCTCAGGCCAAAACCTTTTTCTCTCCAAACAACTTCAGGCTTAAAACACACACACACACACACACTTAATACCGAAATTAGGGCTTTTTTGCCTAGTGTTATATACTGTTCAACGGTTTTATTCGCAATTTGGGGTGTTTTGCTTCGTTTTATTTCTTCCTTTCTTTCTTTGTTTTGTTCTTTTTCTTTTATATTTTGTAAATAATTTCCCCCATATTCTCGTGCATTTGCCCTATATTAATACGATGATGTAATGTGCTCAAATCAATGCAAATACGTTAATTGATGTAAATAGAAGTTTGTAAAATAACAATCTTTGTTTTTTTCTCGTGATAAAGAGAGTGAAATATGCTTTACTATTATAAATAGAACAGATTGTGCAAAAACCTCTCACAAATCATAGGATTATTCATACTGTTATTGTTTTGTTGTTTTTACTTCCTTTTAATAGGGTTTTACATATTGTTCTACAAAGCAGGCAATTAAATTCACCAGGCTACACCCATCTACTTTCAGCTGTCAGCCAGTCATTGTATTTGTGAAATAGTATTTTCGGTTGACCCGTATATTAGACCAAAGTTTTAACTAAGCTTTACTGTTAACAACTCTTTTTTCATTGCTTGTTTAGTTGGTTATGTTTACTTCTATATCTTGTTTTCTTTCTCAAATTTTGTGCGATTGAACTACATGACTTCCTGAAATCTATAACTGATTTTGATTGAACTACAGGACTTCCTGAAACCTATAACTGATTTTGATTGAACTACAGGATTTCCTGAAACTTATAACTGATTTTGATTGAACTACAGGACTTCCTGAAACCTATAATCTTACCCTCAGTTTAGTCATGATTATTCACACACCTTGCATGTAACCTGGTATATCTTATACATCTTGGTCTCTTAGTTTCTCCATGTGATGGTCGATGATGATTTGTGTCCAAAAGTATTAAGTATTCAATCCAAATTAATACTTTTTTGAAACATATTTCAATCTCAACTGCATGTGTAATTTCAATAAAAGACATTTATCAACTGCTTATATACATTTGTCATGGTTTAATGGAGTAAATTAATTGTAAACTTATACTAAGGTTTTATGAAAAAAAAACTCCCCGTCTATACCGACACCGGAAGACAGCGCAATAATCGGTCAGTCTTCAACGCATATATCGCCGATTTACTATTTGTATACATCTCTAAGAGACATAATTGAACTTTAGATATCACAGCTGATAAATATCTTAGCTATATTTATTTAGATATCACAGCTGATAAATATCTTAGCTATATTTATTTAGATATCACAACTAATAAATATCTTAGCTATATTTATTTAGGTACGATTTTGTTTCTACACAAGACCAGGGTTAAAAAAAAATTGCAAAAACAAAAGTTAAAAATAACTGTACAAGTCTATTTACCATTAGTAAGTATGTTAGTTCTGCTTTTTGCAGTTGAACAAATTAACTGATCAACGAAAATCGTTATTTTCTCGAAAACATATATTCCAAGTCATCATTTTCATTTATTGGTAATCTGACAATATTCTGAAATTTTATAAATTAGAATCACAATCAACAGCAAATGGACAACGATAACATATCAATATAAAAAAGACCATGGCTAGCGAAGATGGAACAAGATATTCTGGCGCCAAGTAAATATGCCGATTAAAGGAAACTAAGTCTTGCTTAAAATCAAATTTGTTGATGGAATCCAATGATTTGATCACAGAAAGGGGAAATATATCGGACTTTATTTACTTTGTGAGTGATTAGAAAAAATTTACATTTTGATAAATGCTAAGACATGATCATTTATTCCTGTGGTATATACAATGTAATATTTCCGAGGTGATATTTTTGATTATTGGCGGAAAGGTCCGAGCGTGTTCGGATAGCACAATATTGTCAAATTGCTATCCAGTGACTTAGATAAACAACGTCACTGCCTGAACAGAATGTGTGACACAGTGTCAGCCTCGTTTTGAGCAGTTATTTTAGGGAGCTTTGCGCTGAATTTTAGCTGAATTTTAGCACAAAAAAGGATGAAAGGTCAACAATAAGAGTTGCTGGATCAAAGCTTACAATTTCGATTTTTTCCGCCACTTTTGCAAATCTCCTGAAAAACTAGGTAAAACAAGCACAAGCCCTTTTGAAAAAAAGTTGCAGACATCATCATGCGGTTACAGTGGCGTTCGAGAGAAGCGAGAGCTCTACCAGGGGACCAGTTTGGCAATATTGTCTCAACGGCGGTAGCTGGACAAAATCAAAGAAAAGGAGAAATGGCGCCTCCTTAAATTCGAAGATATAGTGAAACAGTAATTATCCAGATTTTGGTTCCCAAATATTTTGTGCACAATTTGATCCTATTTTCGGCTTTCTTCTAAAACGCACGCCAAATTTGATGATATGCACTATATTATTTGTTTAAGACAATTTAATTTATCCGGAAAGTGAATGTCACTATCAACATTTCAAGTACTTTACTTTAAATGCATCTATTCTTTTGAGCATTGACATAACTATTTAGTACATGTATATGTAACCCCATCACCACCACCACCACCACCACCTTACTGGAAGGAGACATATTGGTTCTGAGCTGAGTAGTAATAAGGAGATTAAATATTTTTTCATAAATACACTTAAAAACTTTATAATGATGATACAATGAACAGAAAAGACACAATGTGATATGAAATTCTGGCAAAATCAATTAAGCTGGGCAGTATGGATTGCAACATTAGGATTTGGAATATCTTACAGGCATTTATCAGGTAAAAGTATACCCGAGTTATTACAATCAGCATATAGGTCTCGCATCCACTTTCAGGTACGAGAACTATTGTCATGATGTCAAGTACCATTAACTGAAGAACAAGCTTTTAATTCAACCAACAAAAGTATAGTTTTCAAACAATTTAACAAAATCCGCAATAATTGTAATGTTTCTATTAATAATAATTGGAGATACATGAATGGGAAAAATAAATAATTAACTAATAATGGCCCCAAAGAACATATTTGTGAACATCAGCTGATGTGTTAAATGCCTACAAACGTAAATATTATCACGGAGCTGGAATGGTTGAATCAAGGAGAAAATTATCAGCTGAAGAAATATATTCAATCTTAAATACTGATGAAAAAACAGGAAGGACTAACATTTTTCTACATGATAATAAAGAAAGAAGAGGGAATATATAGACTAAATCAAAGTGTAAAATCTTACTGTGAAATCATTTACAAACTTCGATACGGTTGTTCCAAGAGTTGTTGCTATCATTCCTTTAGTCATAAAAGTTATATCAATTGTTACACCTTTATTTTAAACAATTGTTTCAATCTTTCGCCTACTGGTAACTTTCCTTTAACTTTTGAATCAATATTTTCTCTAAAGTCATTTTGTAAATCTGTTAAATGTCCAACTGTTTGTACTCTTTTAATTTCCTCAGCTTGCAATATATCTTGTAGTTTCGCTCTCCATTTTGCATCTTTTGCTTTGGTGAGATCTCTTTTTATTTCATCTATATGTTTATCATACATTATGTGGTCTGATTTAATTGATATTATTGTTGAATTTACTACATCAACAGCTTCTACTTAACCTTGTTCTTCTCTTTCTTCATGTGGATAAAATAATATGTTAACATTTCCTTCATGAGAATAACCTATTTCAAAATCTATTTAAGTTTAGCAGTTTCATTTTTAAATTCAGCATATCCATTTTTAAAATCATTACCTATGTCTCATGTTATCTTAATTACCAGTTTCAGACATTTGTATTTTTTCTCTAGTTCATAGGAATGCAATGTTTTGCCTCTGATCGTAAATGAGGTCTAATTAACTTATATTGATCTTCCTCTATGTTTAAACCATGCCTAATATGGTCTTTGTAATCATCAGCTGCATTTAGCTGTTGATGAGTTTGAAACCCTGTTTAGATAAAGTGGCTGTTGATGAGTTTGAAACCCTTGCTTAGATAAATTATCAGTATTTTGATTATCATAATCACCTTTATCGAAATCTTCATTGTAAGCAGGATTATCACATTCCACTCCAAGAAGTGTCGCCATTTTGCACTATTTAAATGGATTAAAAGGAACTTGAAAAATAATTGGGTTTTGTGGAAGATAAAATAACAGTGGCTCGAGCTATGCGGGCAATTACAAAAGCAAACACGTTTGTAGCAATGAAGAAGAAGAATACAAGCAGGAAGAACAATTTGTATATTAAGAGGAGCTTACATGGAAAAAAACTGGTAAACATTTAACTGAAAAGAAATTTTAAAACAAAAGTACGGAAATCAAATTAGGAAAACATGCGAAAGATTTGTAAATGCTAGATCAGCAAATATATTAGAGTCATAGTCAGATCAAGCAACATTAGAAGTAACATCTCTGATGAGTAAATGTCTTCCAAATGATAATTTGAATGATTTACATACAGAAATAATAGAAGGTTTCACGACAACAAATGGCATACGATCTAATACTGGATTTTCTCTCATTTAGGTTAGGATTACCTCTTTCTTCGTTGCGTGCAAGTTGAATAACAGTTAAATACACACATTAGAAAAACAACAACAAACTAATGACAAAGAATAAAAAACAAAACGAAAAAACAAACATAACAGAACAGAACAGAACGATAAAAAACAAAAATACAGAAACTAATGCTAAGTACATGTGTACCGAATTGTATGTAATTGATGAATTTGTTCTTTTAAAAGTTTGTGTAACAGCTATACATGTAACTATTATATCACATATTTCAATCAATGACATAGCAAAGCGAGCAAGTTCAGAATGCAAAAGAAGGAACTAAAACAAAAGTAGCTAAAGTATGCAATTCAAAGTATTAATAATGCTAAAGGTAGCAGCTTTTAAAGCTTCTACTTTTTATTATGTTGTTCCATTTTTTTTTCCAATGTAACGTTATCATTGTCAACCATGTTTTCACTAAATCATATTTATCAAGTTTTCGACCAGTAAAAATATTGTTTTTGTTTTTCTTAAGCACAAAAATTAAAAGAAATACAAATAATAACATGATCTATATCTAGACCTCTCGCATCGACACCTTCAGGCTTTGTAAAATTTAACCATCTCCCGTGGAATTCAATTGATGAAACAGCGAATATCTGCATATTAGTTTTTGATTTCTTATTTGATTTAATGATTTTAAAAGTCTAACTCTTGTTAAATGAGATATTCTGTGGTTTTTGTTATCGTTGTATTTATTTATATAGTATTTTTTTTATAGGTAATGTCTATATTTTTATTCCATTGTTTATAGATAAACTTCCTTATAAAGTTTTTAATAACCATTTTTGCTGAACTCTGTAATGACTCTTTATGTCGTTACGAGTATTTGCATCGTAGTTCTTGATTTTATGTTTCGATTAAATGTTTTAAACGTCTAGCTCTTGCTGAATAAGATATTCTGTGGTTTTTGTAGTATTTATTTCTATGGTATTTATTTAAGTGATAGTTATTTTTTAAGAACCCGTTTTGTTGAACTCTGTAATGACTTTTTATGTTGCAATTCGGTCGTCTTTTCAGTTTCAATTATTTTACACTATTTTTATTGTGTCAGTTAAATTGCACTGCTAAAATTGTACTACTTTCACCTTTCAGCATTAGTGAGTAAGCGAAAGAGAGAAAATCGAGCAAGCCACTTTTTCTTAAAATGAGTTCAAGTCGAAAGTTTAGTTCAAGGATGGTGTTGAATAATTTGCTTTAAAATTATACTGACGTTAGTAGGCTTTTACGTTAACTGTTGATTTTGTTGCAAAATAAATAGAAGTTGGAAAGGTAACTTCACAAATAAGAAAAATCCTCGCAGAGTTGAACTTGGAAAACAACTTGGAAAGAGTTCACAAGAATTCTGAAAAGCTAAAGTAGGAACGTTAAAACAAGAGCAATATAAAAGTAAGATTATAATTGAAAGAAGCTCAATATGAAACAAGTAGCTAGGTGGTGTCGTTGTTGCCTTAGGTTTGGAATTGATGTATTCAAAAGCATACCCAACGAAATCAGTTTTAAAAACTGTTGTATCTGATAAGCAACCTCAAAATGAACAACCGGCTAAAATAGTTATGCAAACGTAACAGGCAACCCCATTTCCAGAAATATTTTAATTAATACATAATTTTCAGCAAATAAATGGCAAGTAAGAAAAATACCCACAATTAACCATCTTAACCATGCAACATTAAGTTCTACTCGTACAGTTGGTTACATCATGCTTTTAAAGTTGATGTTTAAGATATCAATAGATTCACCAGCTATAATGAATACTGAAGAATGCGAAAGTTGATTTGTCCAATTTCATTGCTGCAGTTTACCATTGATCGAAGAATGAAACAAAATCTGTTTTAATTCAGATGGATTTTATAACATTGAAATGTACATGAACAACGTCAAAGAGGAAATGACAGGTAATAACAATAATGCAGAAACCATTGATCCTGAGTGTTAAAACACAAATCTGAACATTTAGTAACTCAAAGTATAATTTAGAAAGTATGCATCTCTAACTGCAACTGTATATTGCCAGGATTCAACAGTCAAATATATACATGCATACATACATACATACATACATACATACATACATACATACATACATACATACATACATACATACATACATACATACATACATACATACATACATACACACATACATACATACATACATACATACATACATACATACATACATACATATATATATATATATATATATATATATATATATATATATATATATATATACATACATATATATATATATATATATATATATATATATATATATATATATATATATATATATATATATACAGACAGCTACGGAATAGGATATAGTTTGTGGGATTTTAAATTGTAAACCCCAAATATATATACATTTTTCCTAGAAAATAACACTAAAACTTATTTCAGCGACAACTATTTATTTTTGCTTGAGGCCTTAAATGTTTTAAATGTTATTTCATTTCATTCGTTGAGAATATTCCATACGAACAATTGCAAAGAGGTATCATAAACAGGTTTAATATCAGCATTAAAGATGAAAAAGGGGGAAAAAAACAGATTCTCACGGTATGACTGTAACGTATGCATTTAGCGTTAAGTAAATAGCGTAACTATGACTGGAGAAATGGTACTTAGAGGTCCTTTTTATATTAATTAGTAGCAGAGATAACAATGACTGGAGAAATGGTACTTAGAGGTCCTTTTTATA
The DNA here is from genome assembly GCA_029931535.1 of Margaritifera margaritifera. Lineage (NCBI taxonomy): Eukaryota > Metazoa > Mollusca > Bivalvia > Unionida > Margaritiferidae > Margaritifera > Margaritifera margaritifera. The sequence continues at coordinate 569,757 of JAQPZY010001176.1, forward strand.
TTAATTAGTAGCAGAGATAACAATGACTGGAGAAATGACACTTAGAAGTCCTTTTGATATTAATTAGTAGCAGAGATAACAATGACTGGAGAAATGGTACTTAGAGGTCCTTTTGATATTAATTAGTAGCAGAGATAACAATGACTGGAGAAATGACACTTAGAGGTCCTTTTGATATTAATTAGTAGCAGAGATAACAATTACTGGAGAAATGACACTTAGAGGTTCTTTTGATATTAATTAGTAGCAGAGATAACAACTACATCTTTGGGCGAAATGAGTGTTGACCTAAACATCAACAACAATCGTATTATCAATGAAGCAGATCCTGGACATAAATGTAATGTTACTAATAAGCGAATTGACAGACAAATACTTAAGACATTTGATGATAACAATCTAAAAAATATAAAAAAATTAAAGTGGTGCTACATAGGTAGGTGCACCTGATATTTTTATTTTTCATTTCGGAAGACATCACATTTGAAACAGAACCATTTTTCTGGTTTTGTGATGATATTTTTAAGGTGAATGATCAGAACATTTTCATGGCGTTTAAAAATGTACGGTTCCCATGGTCTGTGCGAACAAACGAAGTAATCAAAATCTTGGAATGTTCAGATTGTAACAGAATGAAACTGGGTTGGATTAGATCTAGCAAAGACACCTTAAATAGTACGTGAATTAGATGTTTATTTATAAATGCAAACAAATCTCTAACACCCTAACTCACACACTTATTTCCATCTCTCTCTCTCTCTTTCTCTCAGAAAAAAAAGAAAAAAGAACTATAACTACTGAAAATCCTACCCAAGTCGTATGCACAAAGTTCAACAATAGATATAAGAAAATGGTATCGTTCCTTAATGTATACGATCAAAACATGGATTTTCAACAATTAATTACAAATAATATCGTTTTACAACGCATATGCTCAATGCATGGATTGTATCAACATATATGATTGATATATGGATATATCAACAGATATGATCAATATATGGAATTATCAACAAATATGAGCAATGTCTGGAATAATCAACAGATATGATCAATGTATGGAATTATCAACAAATATGATCAATGTATTGCTCATCAACAAGTATGATGCTACATTAGATTGATTGTCACACATATAGTGACATAGACGTTTAGGTTCAAATCCTAATACATACATACATACACACACACACACACACACACACATATATATATATATATATATATATATATATATATATATATATATAATGATGTTTATCTCGCAGCATCCCCGCGATGATCACGAGGTATTTCCAATCTACAGCTCCCGACAAATGGTAAATGGTTAGGAAACAACCTCGTGTTTTCCGCTCCTCCCAGGATCGACCAAGAACCTTCCTATCCTGCAGACCCGTTTGTCCAGAACCTTTGGTACCTTACATTGAGTAAACTAGTATCGTCCCTCGAACCAACGTCACCATTGACCTCAGTATCCGAGTTACACATCCCCATAGACTTGGACATCTTCCCTTCACAGTTCTACAGTTGAAGATTGCTTCCGTAAAGTGGACAGTTTCCTGACAAGACTCATCTGTATTGTGACGATACAGAAAGAATTAGCACTATAAGTATCAGGATCGTGGTCAAATCCACAGCCAAAAAACTCGAGCTGGCGCTTTGTGCGTGCTGCAGCTAGTGAACAGAAGTCGGTATTTCGAAATCGCCAAATCGCTAAGGTTAAAACTATACCCCCCCCCCTGTTGACGCTGTAGGGGGCAACGAAATGCAACTACAGTTTTGTTCATATATACTACAAAGGTATTTTCTTACACACAATTCCATGACAAAGACCAGGAGCTGTTAACGCAGAAAACACAGGTACAGCAGCCGTTCAACTTATTGTATACGGAAAGAAATTTAAAATACCCCTTGATTTCCAGATATTAGCAGATTATTGTTCATTGTATCCTTTTGTTCTTTCCGAAGATTTTAGATTTCCAATTACACTAGAAAAAAGTATCTGAATCGATAGAAGGTGATAACCAGGATCATGAATCGGGGAATATTTGTCTACAGTACGATACAATTACTTCTGATACAATCGCTAATTATGTTAACGAATAGTATAGAAATGGAATTGCTTTTATTTTAATGATTATCGCACAAAAGAGATAATTCTTGGTGGAGGTGCTAATACGACCTTAACAAATGTCATACTTGATTCACAGATAAAGAATTTAAAACTAGTCTTGATACTGTGGAAAAAGACAGAGAAACTGATCCTGAAATTTATTTAAATTCAGTAATATAAAAAATGATGGTTACTAAGGAAGTATTACAAACATGTTTCATTTACAGGGGTATAAAATGAATCAACAATTCACATAAGGATTACAAACATGTTTCATTTACAGGGGTATAAAATGAATCAACAATTCACAGAAGGATTACAAACATGTTTCATTTACAAGGGTATAAAATGAATCCACAATTCACAGAAGCAGCAACGAAACATTTCTTTAAGAAAGAACAAAAACACACGTAAATTGGCTATACTGGTGTTAAGATTTTTTTTTTTATATATATATATATATTTTTTTTTTTACAGATCACCATTGCTTATGGCTGGATTTAAGGAGCACAAATAGATTACATGGAGCAGAACATAAACGAGCTAATGCTTGAGAAGGCATACACATGCAGATAATTAGAAGAAAAAAACGTAGATGCACGTAAAAAGTATATTTATTTTGTGTCAGATGCTCAGGAAACTATTCAGAACGACTAAATAAAATCTATGATGTTTCTAAAAAATTACAATTTCAATAAAGAGATGGATTCCAACTTGTATGTATTATGTTTGGAATGTGTACCGGTTGTAATAAGACTTGTGCACTTGATTAAGATGGCTGTATAATATGTGTTTTTTTAAATAATAATAAAAAATTAACGAATAAATAGTACAAGTCAACAACAAATTAATTCACTTTAAAAATGTAATGAGAAGACCAAAAACCAATCAATGTCCTTATGAAATAATTAGTTATGTCACAGATGAAATAAAAAGAGATAATATCACATAATTGAACTTCGACTATATTGATAAAAATGTTACAAGATGATTATAAAATAAAGGACTCTATATGTATGTGCGAAATACTGAACAAATGAAATGGAAATTAAATATATAGAAAGAATATTAGTTTGGTTGTGGAGTTATTTTAGCTATTTGCTATTTTTGTGCAAATCAGATGATGCGGCAAAAAATACTATCGTAAAGTACCCATTCCTTTTAGACAAGATATTTTCTTTGTATGACTGAGGTACATCTATAAAACAATCCAACACCAAAAAAGAAATCATCATAAAATAAACCCAAACCAGTTAATATTACATGAATTTCTTGATTGCATTGAGAAAAACAAGTCTGATATTTCCTTTATAATGGCAAGAGAAACTAACACAGTTTTGATACTAACAAAATAGCTTTGATTCAAAATTTAAATAACGTTAGCTATGTATTTGAAAGAACCTCAAAACATGATTATATATGGTAGTACACAAATTTGTGGAAAGTCAAAGTTTGCACTAGATTTGAATTAAACGAAATATAATAACTATTTTGATTTTGTTGTCATTGTCTATTCAACATTTATATGCAATAAGACACTGAAAAGAAAGTGGCTTTTTAGCGACGATAATGTAATATCAATAGATCCTGGTGACAAATTGGTGTATACCAGGGAAGTAATATTTTGTTTCTGATAGACGATTGTGCCAATACTGAAGATGTATGAAAGAATCTACAAACCTAATCAAGTTAGCATTCAGTGGTACAAATTACGAAATAGCCGTGTGGGTGATAGTTAAAAAATATAACTCTATTTATAAAAGATCTTCTTTGAAAAGTTAGATTTCCAGTGTCTTTAACTCAAACGATACAAAGTCAATTGAATATGTGTTTAAGGAAAATAATATCGTACCGGTTGTAATGAGAGAAGAGATAGTTGAAAAATTAAAATAAAATAAAATAAATAAACTGTTAATGAGATTGGAATATCCGTTTGATTGCAAAGTGGTACACTAGAGTCCTTATGGTCGAGAATAGCCATAAGGCAAAACATTCATCTCTTATCATCATAACAACTGAATGTCACTTCATATAACGCAATATTGTATATCTCGTTTTAATAGATTCTAATTTAATTCATCTCTTGGTGATATCTAGTTTCGTAAATAGACAATCCTCGTACACTTCAATTTTTTTTCTTTTCAATTACTGAATGTTAATACTCTTGCATACTTTGTTTTCATCTGTGTCAGTACTAAAGCATGCAGCGTACTTTAAAAACCATAAAACTCTTGCATTGGTACACCACTGAACTCATCTTTAAAAAAGTCTTGGTATCTTTTTTAATCGGAGGAACGCTATCTTGTTTGTAATCGCCATTGTTATAAAACAGAATAATTTATTTCATGTAATTGTAAAAAGTTATCTATTTCTATGTAAGCACATAACAATTCTGTATCTGTCATTAAAAGCTTCAACATTGTTATAAAACAGAATAATTTATTTCATGTAATTGTTAAAAGTTATCTATTTCTAAGTAAGCAGATAACGATTCTGTATCTGTCATTAAATGTTATCTATTTCTGCGTAAGCACATTACGGATTCTGCATCTGTCATTAAAAGTTATCTATTTCTATGTAAACACATAGCGATTCTGTATCTGTCATTAAAAGTTATCTATTTCTATGTAAGTACATAACGATTTTGTATCTGTCATTAAAAGTTCTCTATTTCTATGTAAGCACATAACGATTCTGTATCAGTCATTAAAAGTTATCTATTTCTATGTAAGCACATAACGATTCTGTATCTGTCATTAAAAGTTATCTATTTCTATGTAAGCACATAACGATTCTGTCATTAAAAGTTATCTATTTCTATATAAGTACATAACGATTCTGTCATTAAAAGTTATCTATTTCTATGTAAGCACATAACGATTCTGTCATTAAAAGTTATCTATTTCTACGTAAGCACATAACGATTCTGTCATTAAAAGTTATCTATTTCTATGTAAGCACATAACGATTCTGTCATTAAAAGTTATCTATTTCTACGTAAGAACATAACGATTCTGTCATTAAAAGCTTCATTGTTATACCATATTGATTTGTAGCTTGTTGTACCAGAAGTCATACAAAAGCAACTTCGTTAAATCTAACAATGTAAAGCCACCATAAATCGGTTTGGTTGATTTTATTTTTGTATTCTTTAAACTAACTAACTATCTTTTTATATTATTGTTCTCCTTGAAAATGATATATCCTTTTAAGTTTCAAATATTTCTCTTGGTTAGAGCATAGTTTTACATTCGTTCACCTTCCTACATTTTCCATCTGTTTACCAAACACAGCAATATTCATCGGTTTTAAAGAATGTTTTCTCAAAGGAATTCATTGGCTTTTGTCTCCAAGACGTATTCTATTCAAACTAAGATTTTAGCCATGGCTCTTGTTGAAACAACAATATGAATGTTTTCAGTTTTATTCCTAACTAAACATACAACTTCAAATGACCATAGTTGATAAACTATGTTATCTAACGTACTTAATTTAGGTACTGAGGGTTTTGTACTTTTTCTATCCTGTATCAATTTATTCTATAATACAGACAAATCTTTGGGAATTTGTTTTCTGGTGCTAAAAGATAGCCTTTAAAATAGTCGTGAAAATGCGTTGATAGTTCCAAATGTACTTCTAAAGTTACACCAAATGTATTTTTGTCTTTCCAAGACATTAAAGTTTCTTCAATGGTTTTTATTTGTTGTTTCTTTGCCCATTGAAATATTTTGACAGGCATGGGTTGGCACATGGCCTAATCATATAAATTGATGGACAGAATGAATGACCTTGACTGGAACTTATCATATTCTCCAGTTTTGCTATTATTACTATATTATTCGTCGTTTGCTTTGGCATATCTATTTGGCATCATGCTAATTCCTCCGTTAATTCCATGTTCAGTCATCTCAAACAAATCGTAATATTTTAGAAGTACTAATTCTACCTTACATATTTTGCAAGTAGCATCAGGAGCTAGTCCAGTTGTACTAAAAAAATGTACTTGATTTAGTTTATAATTATTCATTTATACATTCCTAATTCTTCAAAAATGTTAAATAACATTAAAGTATCTTTCCTTACATATTAGTCATGTTGGTCAGCAAGAGGATTCAGTTAAAATGTTTTATGACATCTTTAACATACTGATAGTCTGCTCGGGTAATTCCTGGTCCACTGTGTAATTCCGAATTCCGGATCCACTTGGGTTTGAATAGAATTTTCTATTCGTTGCAATTTAGTTTAATTATATTTCAAATGCATTTATGTATTCGTACGATATATATCTTTTCTGAAATATTTTCATTCCATTACTATAGTATTGTTACCTTTGGCTTTACTAAAACGTTTTCGTGAATTTTTCACCATTTATATTTTAAGCAAGTTGCTCTGGTGATTGGTTCATAAATCTATAATTAATTATGAATTTTGTTGTACTTTTTATGAAAATGTTTTTCCTTCCTTTTCAAATCTATCGATTATTAAATCTTTTCTGAAGGAAATGTATTTTTTTTTCATCACTGTTTGTTATTAATGCTACCTCTTAATCTAATAATCAGATGACAATAACATCCAGATAAATAATGAATATTTAATGGTATAAATTTAGGATATTTTGAATTTCAAATATACTCTAGATGTGCAGGACCTCTGTATTTTACCGTTAAGTCGATCTCTTACTCTGTAGTGGATGGTAGTGGTGGTAACTTTTTTTGTCTTTCTTTTCTTCAATCTTCTTTACACAAATATGACATATGTTTGTTGAATTATAATGCTTTTAATCTTCACTAGTGAATATCATTTTAGAACCGTTCTTGCTCTAAGTTCTTCATAAACATTTTCAACAATTAATTGCAGATGCTCGTAAAATGTATGTATGCAATCTGTTTCTCTGTAAATTATTAACTTATAGCTCGTGTGAATTGATATTAAAACAAAATCCTATCAAAACAAAAGCCTGATGGTATGTGTTTTGCTGGTTGTTTAGTGTCCATAGTGTATGCTTGTTCTGTTTACAGACACTTATTGGTTCAATAACACTGTATAGGTCACAATACAAAACAAAACTTTTAGTTGGTGATTGTAGTTTTTAAATTTAAGAACAGAACCCTTTTCAAGGATTATGTATAGTCTATTATCTAATTTGTGTTCTTGTAATAATTAATCAGAATAAAAATAATAGAGACACTTCTTTCACAGTATTTTTTTTTTCGTGCCTTTTGCTTACCTGAGATGATATTACTTTTGACAAATCCTTTATTCCACAATAATGATAATTATTTCCATCAAATGCAAATAATATATATACGTGACTATCTCTTTCTTTTTCTGTTATTCTAATTGGTTTTATAAGTTTGCCTACTGTTTCATAGACATTAACATATATATTTTATTAATTTTAATTCTTTTATGTCTTGCGTATTTATTGGGCATTTATTAAACTAATATTTATATTTTTCAAAGTTATATATTTGTGCTCTATACGGATTACCTCTTGGTGGGTTTGTAAGTTCTATAGCATAAAAGCCCATTTATTGTCCTTTTTTTATCATTACGATAGGCTTTATTTTTTTTTTTTTTTTTTTTTTTTTTTGATCTGTTCTGGTAAATCTATTTTATAAATTTCCTCTTATTGGTCAATATCTATCTATATGAAGAGTTACATAAATAAAATTCATGCAGATAACCAATCTGTATCCCGACCGATTTCCTGATCATATATCAAAAATGATGTGGACTTCACTTTACTTTCCTTTTCGTATTAGTTCATTTTGTTTACAGGCAATGTTCTATGACACCAATCTGTATAATGCAAGATGTTATGTTTTCTCACTCTGAGTTGGATCAATAAATCTAACTGGACTTTTACTGCACTCAAATCTTTAATTTTTCTACTTATTATTTTCCGAAAGTATGGTTCAACTTATTCAATAATAAGAACAAATCCTGATTAATTTCATTATTTCCTGCTTCAAATCTATTCTTCTTAAATAGTTTATTGAATGAGCCCTGGAGCATTCTTGTGATACTTTTATTTTAAGTTTGAGCAATAATTATGTTTGTTTATCTTCTCGTCGGAAGACGAACTAGAAGAAGCTTCCCATATTGGTATTTTTGAATCAAATACATTTTTCACTTTTTACTTTGCAGCACTATTTTTTCGAATAAAAATTCAGGTTGAAAAATTTACTTTTGTATGATTGACTAATGAGCCTCTTTTTTACAGTTTCTCCATATTCGTAAGTAAATATTTTCTTGTTGTATTCTCTGATTTTATCGTTCCTCCATTATAATACCAGTTTGATTTAGTGATATTAGTACAGGTTTAACACCTTTTGTATTGAGTTTTGCGATGTCCCACCTGGGTAATAGATTGATTTTCACCACAATTATAACATGTAATATTCTCATAAATTCATATTAATTAAATTACATAAGAATCTGACGTTGTTATCGTTCTCTAAAATCACCGTACCATACACACCGTTTAAGGCTTTTAAGTCGTCAATTATTTTATTTGTTTTAACCTGTTCAGACTCTTGAAAATAATATATTGTTATAAAAAAGTACTGAATCTCTTTTCGTCAATAATATTTGTAACGTCTTTTCTATGTTTCTAATTATTTGCTTGCAAATTTCTGAGCAGAAATATTCAATATTATTTCCAGAGATAATATAAATTGTATTATTATCAAAAGCGTGTTACAGTACAAGCAGACATCTTGATACATTTTACGTGGTATTGTTTTATTATATAAGGTGTCATAACATCTGTCATTCAGAATAATTTGTTTGATTTTATTCTGAGGTGGTTAGTTGTATTTTGGAGGAACCCAATTTTAGATTTATTTTAGCGACATAATATTTGCATTGGGCTCCCAACTATTACATGAATCATCATATCCTTTCCATGTTACTAACACATATTTTCTACGGTTCCTTGTTTACGTCTTTAAAATGTTTTCAACTTTAAAGACGTCATCTTGTTTATCGTATATTGATAAACTCATCCTCGTAAAATATTCCCTCAGGATTCATTCTTTATGTCTTCAAATTTAAATAAATTCAGGTAACCTAAAATTACATGTCTGAATATTTGTTTGGTAAAATTAGGATTTTCAGATCCTAACTTTCTCACCTGTGCTTTCTCACCTGTGTTATATTTAGGTGTTCCATAGGTATCAGTTGTCATATACCCATATAAGTTAGACCATACTTCGGACCTGTTTTATTTTTTGTTTTTGTTTTGTTTTTTCGAGGTGGGGTCTGGCAATATTGTTCGCATATCTATTCATCGGTGATACGTATTAGTGTATCCATCAATGCGACTAGGCAATACATCAATCTATTTTCTATTTCATTTTGTGTGAAATATTTCCACATTCTCGTCTTAAGAGTTCTATTCAACCTGTTTATCACAGACGTTTTTTACCTGAGTAAGTAGAAATGTCTTCTATATTCTCTTTCTTCAATAATTCCTTGACCTTTAGGTTATCATATTCTTTCCTTTCATGCGTTTCTTCTGGCTTTTCCTCATTAAAAATATTTCTGAAAGCGTCGTGTATGTCATCTTCCTTTTTTGTTCTCAATTGTTTCGCCCAAGCGTATTTTGAGAAGACATCTATTACTGTCAAGATGTATTTATATCCATTGTTGTTTGTTTGTTATGCTTGAGTGTCAACAATGTCTACCTGCCAATGGTCCGCCATGTGACTGACATAAACCTTTCTGCATGGACATCTTTTTCCTGCTTGCTTGTGTGGTCTGTATGTAAACCACTATTTCAATTCAAATTATTGTATTGGACTTTGTCCTTTGTTCTCTTGTCTTTGTTTGTCACGTTTAATTTCCTTACACTATTGGTTGATATTTACGCAAGAAACTTTACTTTCAGGATCGTAGTTTAGATGTCTTAAATACTGTTCTTCAGCCACGTAAGTAGGCTTTGCCGTCGTATGGTTTAAAATTATATTGTTGGAATTATGACGAGCTCAATTTCAGTCAAGGATAATATATCTGAAGAAATAATATGTATATTTTCGGACTTTTGTATTAAGGCAACAATGAGAGAAACGTTTGCTTATCTTCAAGTTTGAATGGTGTAAAAATATGGTGTAAGATTGTTGTCTCGAAAAATAATATAAATTAATTCATTCATATTAATATTACAATTTCTTATATAAAGAAAAATATTTTTTCATATATTAGAAAGGACGGAGAATTACATTTAAGGTTTCGTGAGCATAATGTTGAAAGTTCTAGCTCTATTGGTGCCAGAAAAATATTAAAAAAATTAAATATGACTCAGGTATTCATTTCATATTTGATACAAATGTATTTTCAGATTCTTTATCATCTGTCTTCATATTATAGCTTTAAGATAATTTAACCTTTGATAGGCCTATCGATAGTTACTCAACAAAATCAGAAACTAAATGTGCAAACAATCAGTTAGAATTTTAAAAGGAAATTCAATATTTTAAATTCCTTTATTAAAATCAATGGTAGAAAAAGCAAATTTGTCAATATGCATAAGGCATTTTTTCTTGTTTGTTTGTTTTTGTCAACAAAGGTGAAAGAACAATGTAAAAATTTAAATGATGCAGTAATAATATATTATTTTGTTGGCCTGTTATTATCAACTCAAGCCGAAGAGTCTGATAACAACTATTCATTTCATGTATTTATCCCATTTGATTGAAACAGTAAATGAGTTCAGCAATGTAAAGAGACAGGTAGATGAACAGACAGGTAGGCCAGTTATACAAATAACTCGCCTAACTATGATGTGTTTGTCCCTGTTTTATTGTATCAGATTATGCCATAATTCTACTCATGACTGATCACGCAGAACTAATTCCTGCTGACGAATGTCCCGTGTTGTTTATGTAGTGGTTGTATGCATAGCGCTGAGATGAATATTCTAGTGTATGTATTTAAACTGCATGTATATCAAAACAAGGAAGTACTTCGCCTACTACATAACGATTCAAACTTATGTAGCATGAATTTTAAATTAAAGAGTGTCAGGCGGGAATCGTGACGATAGAATGGCGATAAAACTTAATAATTTTTAAGTTTTACAAAATAAGTTATACCCTCAGAGCTGGTGGTAAATACTCTTATATTTAATTTGTTTGGTTTATGGGTTAAGACCTAAGGAGTATGTGAATTTAAGACCGACGGGCCGTATTAGCAGCTCGCTTTGCTTGCACGAGGCGGGAAAGCGGTAGGGCTTAATAATTTCTGTAGCAAGGGTTATCAACTCGTGTACCAATACGTATTTTTTAATTTAATGTGGTGGCCTAAGCTAGGAAGCATACAGACAATTTTTTTTCGCATGGCTCTTGGTTTTTGAAAAGAAAAAAAACCGTGGTAGTGACCTTACGTTCATTGTTATTAATAATTTATTTTAGGAGTGGGTGGTAGGGTGTCGGGTTTTAAAAAATAAAAAAACTTGTTATGTTACTGAGCCGACACGAATCGCAATTATACTACTAAGCTGTCCGTCCGTCCGTCCCGATTCACACTTACCTTGTAAGCACGCTGTCTCAAACACTAAACCAGATCAAACCAGATATTTAAATAGGTAAGAAGGCCCCAAGTCTAAATTAGGTTCTGGTCGACATGATCTCATTTTTATTTTTTTGAAATTATTTTATAAACACATTTTTTAACCTTTGGGACTTTCTCTTTCACAAAAATCATGTAAGCACGATTTAGCAAAAGTCAACTGAGGTAGACAAATAAAATGTAGTAATCATATTTGTATTCATACCTATATACCCTGATTAGACTGTCAGGTTGGTACAGGAATTGTTTTTATTTTTAGCAAATAAAAAATCTTTGTTTTAGACCTTTGTAAGAAAAACCTTATTAGCACATTTTAGCAAGATCCTAATAAAGGCAAACACAATGCAATTTGATGTGCATGTTTGTATGCATATGCAGACAATTTGATTCTCTTTTCAAGCTAGTACAACAATTTTTCAAAATTTTCGTCGTTTTTGTTTTGTGTACTTAGACTTTATTTGGTCCAAGATTTCCGCTTCCTGGTCCATCTCTTTTGGACAAATGTCAAATTTATCCTAATTTCTGCAAAGCTTAACCTTTCTGTGTGCTACCTACTTTGACCGAACTAGTTTCGATCGCACGACAGGAAGACTTGAACCTGGACTTGATATCCTAACTCTGTACCAGGAATTTATTTCTGGCTTTGACGATACCTTAAATATGGGTGTATGATAAACTGTAGTTATGTCATAAGCCGTGGAAGAAGTCTACCACTCCATACCACGTAAGAGTGGTCCATGTGGTTAAACGTGTTAATCCCAATAGCAGCTATACTTTGTGTCCGTTCCCATAACATCAGGAGCTTGTCCTATTCTCATATTCTCAGCACATGGTTGCACAGTGAAGGAATCATTTTGATTGTTCTCAGAGGTAAATCAGCTCTCTCTCTCTCTCTCTCTCTCTCTCTCTCTCTCTCTCTCTCTCTCTCTCTCTCTCTCTCTCTCTCTCTCTCTCTCTCTCTCCAAAAATGATTAAACTCTAAATTATGTCCACACACACACCCTTCTGGGGACATATTGGCTTTGTGCTGTCCGTCCGATGTCTGTCCGTTTCTCCGTCCGTCGATCACACTTACATTGTAAGCAAAATATCTCAGCGGCTATCGACCCATACCAGATCAGATTGGATGTATGGATACCTTAAGTACGTTCCAAGACCTGATTAGTTTCTCGTGACCGTGATCTTATTTTCAAGGTCACAGGGCGATTCTTTGTGTTAAGTAAAAGACATCAGCTTGTAAGTAAGATATATTCAGTATGATTTGACTGAACTGGACCAAACGTGATATTCAAATACCTTGGTTTGGGGCGGGACGGCTGGTTGGTTTTCCATGATCTCAAACGACTGAGCCAATCGTGTCTTGATTGGATATTTAGATGCCTTGAGAAGGTTTCAAGACCTTATTTGGTTTTGAAGGTCCCAATACCTGATTTGATTGTTGTGACTGAGGCCTTAGAGGGTCCCAACATGTAATTTCCTTTTCTTGACCTTGGGGAAATTTTCAGGGTTACAGGATTGATCATCTGTATGCAATGAGGGATGATGCGTTGGGTGAGTGGGGAGGTCGGGGGGTGGGGGTGTTGGGGAAGAAGGAGGGTGAGTGGGGAGGTAGTGGGGGGGGGGAGGAGGAGGAGGGGAGGCCTGCTTAGCATATAGGCAAGATATCTCCATTTTTCCGCCTAAATGTGAAACCTGCCTTTGCAGACTATTCCATATAAAGGGCGCCTACTCCTACAGAACAATATATCTGGATCCCTTCTCTTGTATATATCATTATCTTTGTAAACCTCTATATAAATTATACCTGTTAATAAAGTACAAATTTACGTAATACATATTGTCCTTTGTAAACCGGTTTCACTGCTACTAGCACCGCTTTCCTTGACACTATTAACTACATCAAAAAGATGACATCATTTCACCTCACAAATGGTTTCCAATATAATCCTACACACAAGTTAACGTCCACCCTTTTGCACGAAATATTAACTACTGACTTTGGAATTAGGTCAAGTTTGGTCCAATGATACCAAAAACATTTGGCCGTATACTGATTTCCCCTTACAAGCACAAAGTTTGCCCTTTGACCTTACAAATCAGGGCCTCTCTATATCACACTCTTAACACAATTCAATTTTATTCACCTTGCTAGAGTTTTCCTGTCGTTCTGTCAAGTACCAGTGTAACATAAATATATTAATCGTTCAGATATCTTCAAACACAAATTTTTCAGTAAGAAAAGATCACAATGTCCATTAAATATAGATACAGCATTTTGAGAAAAGCAAGTAACATCTAATCTTAAATTGATCATCATATTAAACTGCAGGCAAATAATTTCCATAATAGCAGAAGAGCGGAAGCACACGTTAAATGGTAAAGGAGCGGGCGGGGATGGGGGAGGAGGGTCTGGAATCCATATAAGAAATTTTCACATAAAGTCAATTAAATGCCTTTATTTTTACCTCCTTTGGAATTTTGGTTCGTTCTCCAATATGAAGTGTATTGATGAAAATTATTTCATGAGGAATAATTTTCTAATCTGGTGAAGCCTTTGCTTTAATGTATATATATAAATATATATAAATATATATATATATATATATATATATATATATATATATATATATATATATATATATATACACACTTCTTTTAAATATTGTCGTATCTAGTAGTTATTCTGACAGGTATACAGTATATACTGTATTACTGTACCATATAATAGAATTAGTTGAGGTCGAACTTAAATATACCTTCAGTAATAAGAGAAAAGAGGGTTGACCCCAAAAATTGGCGGACACTTTTTCACGGGAGATAACTGTGAATGTCAATGGAACCTATCTATTCACCATCGCACAAAACATTATTGGAATATGAAATGGTCTTAACATATATTAAATGTTAAATATTTCATATAATATAAGTAAATGCCTAATAGTCCTCTAAACCCACATGACAACTAAATGGTTTCGGAAGATTTTTCGGCCATACAAATATTGTATTGATTGCAGAAACTATTATTTTGCCAAGCCGTATAGCTGCAATAGGCTTATTGGTGACCATGTCAGTATGGCATTATGTCATAATGAGATTTATTTTCAGCCTTAAATTGCGTTGATTGGTCACGGTGATGAGAAACAACGTAAAATGTGGAATATATGCTGAGAACAAGAACACATGCTTACACTTTTAGTCTTATAATAATGGTCTAAATATTCAATGAAATTCTCACAGGAAAGTAGTATAGATGTATGTACGTATACGTGTGTGTACATACATGTACCTCTTCCAAATATGACAAGTCTGCATGTGACAAATGTTTTTCGAGGTTGAAAATATTCAGCATGTTGTTTTTAGTGAGATATAACTGTTACTTCGGACGGACGTTACCTTCGGAGCATAATGGTACGGTGTCTACTCATGCGATAAATCGCAATGTTTAATGACAAGCTCCTAGAGCACCTGCTCCATACAGCCAATCATTTACCCACACCTACCTGAATAAATAAATCGCCTGGTTAAATAATTTAAAGGGTCCTTCACTTCAACTAGCATTGATCATAGATTATTTTAATGCAAGTAGCTTTTGGTTGAAATTGGAACTATCCTAAGATATGTACTTAATTTTGAATGAAAACATTCATCAAAATGATCTAGCCTGTATTTGGTATCAATTATAATGTTTGCTATATCAATTCGTGAATGACCGATTGACAGGATTGGGTACTTAAAACTTGTACTGTTGACTGGATTGAGTACTTTAAAGTGATGGTGGTCAAGGGCTCTAAATTGGAAAGGGGATGTGGGAGGGATAAGGAAAACCATAACAAGTGTCAATCTCATTTGTAAAAGGTTTCTAACAGTGGTTTTAAAAAAGTTAATTCACCCGAAACAATAATAGTTAAGAACAAGAGCTTTCTAGCGAGTTGCCCCTATTTTGTTTTGGTGAGTCGATTCTATTTTATTTCAATATTTTGTTTTACACCAACCACAACTAATATATAAAAAAATCATATTGACATTTCTAGCGAGTAGTAACTTGTGGACCAACCCTCTTTGGTCAAGATACAAGAACATAAATAATAAAAATAAATTTCAAGCGAACACAAAATATTAATTTGAGAATTTTCACGCTTCATAAATTTTGGTAGAATACAGCAATATAATTGACCAAAAGAGATAATCTCTTAATGCGCTGGGAGGTACAATAAAGCTACTGCGAGTAAATCCCTTTGGTTATATTTATTTATAGCCTCAGTACAATATATGCAAATTTACGTACACATTAAGCATAATCTGCTTATCAGAATGTGTTTTATTTATAAATAGTGAACATGTGTTATTAGCGATTGTCGAAGTTCACGGCCGAATAGACGCATACGTCGTTAATCCCAAAATCAATCAGTTAACAATTAGCAAGGAAGGGTGGTAATTCGTAGAAGTTTGAAAAAAATTAAAAACAACTTTAATAAATCTTCCAACGATAAAATAATTAAAACGTATGGATAGACAGAATTTGCACTTAATTATCACTAAATTACCTGGAAATTCATTTAACAGTGTCAACAATGAAGATTTGCATGAACTTTTTAATGACATCGAACCATATTTAAAGAAGATCATCTTTCGAAAAATGCGTCAATATTGTTCTGTTCAAGTTCATTTAGACTTAACTATCCGACATATGGCACGACCAGCGAAGGAGATAAACAATTTGAGAATAGACATTGTTACCACAGACCAAAATTTCTAAATATATTAAACAGAGACGAAGTGGATACTGTCATTGAACGTCGACATTTTGCATGCTAAATTTTGGAAGGAAAAAAAGTGAAAGTGTTAATTTGAAAGTGATTACCTTGTTTAACGTTATCTACCGTCTATACTCGCGTATAATTCGATACCAACTGCAAACTGCATAGACCCAGATCTGCCGTCGCATAATGCGCCGACAGATCTGGGTCTATGCTTTTATTAGGACTAATCAGTAGAACAAACAACATAGACCCTGATCTGCCGGCGCATTATGCGACGGCAGATCAGGGTCTATGTTGTTTGCATTTGGACTCAGGTATACGCGAGTATATATGATAATTTATTACCACTATCAGGCAATATTCTATCATGTGTACTTCTTATGTCATGCCATATGCAATGGTTATCAGGGTACAAATTGTTAACAGTTACGAAGAAATAATGAGTGGCTTCTATAAACTGTTGTAACAACTGGAAACTAGAGGAAATAAAACATTTTTGGAAGACCTTCTGTAGTCATTGGCATTGTGTCTATTGCTGCGTTGCAAAACTCTTCATGATAACGTTTTCCACTATTCTTGCATAGTATGGATGAATGATGTGCGAGATTAGTTAATGTTGTACTGGTTGGTATGTTAATAATTCTCTCTCTGGTGATGTAGTCATAAAAGAAAGCAATTTTATTTGTGTACTTGTCATTAACTGATTGTGCAATTAATTCAGAAGTAATCGTATCGTATTGAAAACACATGTTATCCAGTTCGTAGTTTTGGTTTCCACCTTCTATCGCTTGATATACTTTTGTAAGTGTTATTTTAAATCTGATATCCTGATGAAGAGTGGATTGTAACAGTGAACTAGAGCTGATAGAATCCGAAAGTCCAGGCCCGCCGACAGAAATTCCAGGCCCCTGAGCAGAGCAGTCATGGACCCCAAAACTAGTTGAATTTTTTGTATATAAAAACCTGTGTACAGTTTTGCATATAAAATCTGTAGTAATCTTCAATAACTTAGATTCTTGCAAGGAACAAATTTTAATATTTACTGCAAATATTCATTTATTTTTATAATTGAGTTGACGGCGGATCCCCAGAAATCGCCGGGCCCCTGGGCAATTGCCCCCCCCCCCCCGTCTCCCCGCACCCCCCCCCCCCCCACGTCTCCCCGCACCCGCGTCTAGGCGGGACTGCGTAAGTCTCATGGTATTCTAAACATTTTAACACAGCATCTAAGTCAATGGTATGCATTATTCTTATAGAAACTTTCTCAAGTTTTCACTGATGATACCATGCAGAGCCCTATGTGTTATAACCGACTCAGGTAACTACAAATCTGTATATGCCTTGAAGATGTTGCCGTCATTGCGCTTTGAAAAAATAATGATTTCCATACGAGATAGTTATATCTTTAACGAGCATTTTACCTAAATTAGTTACCATAACAATATTAGCACCTCCTTTTTACATAGCAATCAAGCGAGACACATACACAATCTGGTGTAATTAATGTATTTGGACTTACATTTGGTATACAAACTGTAACAAACTATAAACTATACCGTGTCTGTAATACAGTGATGTGCTGGAATGGGAGGTATTTAAGTCCTTTTGATATCTTTTCCCGCTTGTGTATATATATATATATATATATATATATATATATATATATATATATATATATATATATACCTTGCTTCTACGTCTTTATGGTATTAAGGTGTAAATAAACGTCGTGTACAGTCGGTACAGCCTACTAGCTCCGCGTAAACAACAACTATTTGTACAGACAAGTTTAAGTAAACACAATAATATATATATATATATATATATATATATATATATATATAGAGAGAGAGAGAGAGAGAGAGAGAGAGAGAGAGAGAGAGATTTCACAGAGGTATAAAACGTTGTATCATCAGCGAAAACGTCCCTGCAACATTGAGTAGCATGAAACTGGATATCATTTGTATAAATAAGAAGGGACCGAAATTGGACCCGTGTAGAACACCGTGAGTAATTCTCTTGAAGTTATAATCTTAATTATTAAATGAATCAATTTGTTTACGATTGTCGAGATATGATCACACGTTTAGTTTAGACAGGGGTATGTGTGTTAAAGACATGTTTAAAGGAAGAGTAGACAAAACAGCCTGTAAAAAAAGTCCATCGTATCAAATTTTGCGAAAGAGAGGTAAGTGATACGTATTTATGCTTTTTAGCTTCTGACAAACTTCTCCTTATAATACACACAAGGTATTGCTCATTTATTGAGAGAGTTGGCACAAAACAGTCAGTAAAGTATTCTGCATTGAAGACAAATATATGAATTACCGTAGCGGAAGAATTAGATGCAATTAGGGTAGGAGATGTGACAAATTGGTTGAGATGAAACAGATGCGTGACGTTAGACCATCTCTTGTTAGTACATGGGAGGTAATTTATGCTGAAATCTCTCATGAGTATGGGAGGTAATTCATGCTGAAGTCTCTCATAAGTATGGGAGGTAATTTATGCTGGAGATTTGTACTAATAGCGATATTAAGTTTGGCTTTATATAAATCAATCCAACTGTCTATACTGTACATAAAATAAAATGTTGAACGTGCTGGTTAGATATTTCAATCCGTTTAGTTTCGATATCACTGATCTCATAGTGGGTACATCTTTTGTAGTTTATATGATCTCATAGTGGGTACATCTTTTGTATAGTCGTACATGGCCGAATGGCCGCACACGACTTTAATTCAACAATCATCATCATCACATCTTTTGTAGTTTATATGATCTCATAGTGGGTACATCTTTGGTAGTTTATATGATCAGTAAGATGTAGAGCAGTATCATTACTGAATTGGTTCTGTCTATCTTTGCGTTCAAGGGTGTCACCATCAATACCGATCGGCTCACTCTCAATATATTTGTTCAGAAAAGTTTCAAAGAGTTATAAGATATCATTTTGTTACCGGTCAGACATAACTTAATTTCAGCAAGTTTTGAAACTAAATGCCTGACATTCAAGTTCATCGAGTTCAATCCTTTGTCTGCAAACTGAACAACTGCATTTAGTTGGATTGCAGAGTGACTTTCAAATATGGTATGAATATCAGTATTTTGTGTTGAGCCATGTGGAACGTGTATACCAAGAGATGATGGTGGGCTGGTTACCACTGAGGTGTGAGTATGTATGTGACTTTTGAGTTATGTCCTTATCGTTAGAGTCTGTAACATTTATACATTGTTACAGTCTAGCGCATTTATACATTGTTACAGTCTGTAGCATTTATACATTGTTAAAGTCCGTAGCATTTATACATTGTTACAGTCTGTAGCATTTATACATTGTTACAGTCTGTAGCATTTATACATTGTTACAGTCTAGCGCATTTATACATTGTTACAGTCTGTAACATTTATACATTGTTACAGTCTGTAGCATTTATACATTGTTACAGTCCATAGCATTTATACATTGTTACAGTCTAGCGCATTTATACATTGTTACAGTCTGTAGCATTTATACATTATTACAGTCCGTAGCATTTATACATTGTTACAGTCTGTAGCATTTATACATTGTTACAGTCTGTAGCATTTATACATTGTTACAGTCTGTAGCATTTATACATTGTTACAGTCTAGCGCATTTATACATTGTTACAGTCTGTAACATTTATACATTGTTACAGTCTGTAGCATTTATACATTGTTACAGTCCATAGCATTTATACATTGTTACAGTCTGTAACATTTATACATTGTTACAGTCTGTAGCATTTATACATTATTACAGTCTAGCGCATTTATACATTGTTACAGTCTGTAGCATTTATACATTGTTACAGTCTGTAGTATTTATACATTGTTACAGTCTGTAGCATTTATACAGTGTTACAGTTTGTAGCATTTATACATTGTTACAGTCTGTAGCATTTATACGTTGTTACAGTCTGTAGCATTTATACATTGTTACAGTCCATAGCATTTATATATTGTTACAGTCTGTAGCATTTATACATGTTCACATTGCATCATTTATACATTTACACCCAGTCAGAGGACTTTTACAGTGCACACAAATACAGTTTAAAATAGTGTATGAGTTAATAGGACGCAATTCTGACTCTACAAAAAATCACTGCCTGTCGTTCGGCCTGTATCAGAAAGTACTTATTTGTGCCTATTCGATAGGCATATATAACAGTATATGTCACGGTGCGGTTAAAGATTATTAAATTCAGCTTTTCTCGATAAGCTCGGTCTTCTGTGGTGGTATTTGTTAGGATGCGCCGGCGGTCGGCGCTATTTTGGTGTCCGGTACTCCAGGCTGGCTTGAAGATGTGTTATACTTAACCGTGACGGTTAATGGCAACGTTTGACTCTGTTTTCTGTCTGTATTGGGTGAACAAAATCTATGTTCTTTAGTAGCTTTTCAGTGCTATTATTGCGCAGGTGCAATTTGTCAGCATGAAAATATATTTCAGGATTTCACTGTGGTCATGAAGAAAGCAATTGAAATTGCGGACAACTTTCATATTCATCTGATGACATCTATCTTCAAGGGCTTTGTCATAAGGTCTGATATTAACGTGTTGTCTTGATAATAATCCTGAGATAATGACCTGACATTGCTACAAGTACCGTATGAGACACCTGTATTTTTTCAAAAATCAGGAATGCCCATTCCATTCTCGGGATCGTTTTCACCAGCGTAAATTATGATGGTAGAATAGTATATCAGGTCCATATTTGACAACTCGTCTTTCAGAGATTCAGTGGTGTATACAGGAAATGTTCGAGATGTCGTATCTTGATCAACCTCGAAATATTTATTCACTTTTTAATATAGTATTACCTGTCAGCAGCTTTTTCTTACGTAAATAGCTGATTTTTTTTTCTCCATGTTACAATTAGATGTCTGGCATGCCTGCTCATATGTGGCGTCTCTTTGTAAATCGGAATCAACAGACTGCAAGGTTTCAGAGTAGCACATTTTGTTTCACCCTATCAATAACGCGCTGGGTTTTGTTTATCAATGCATTAGTCTTCATCATCGTCAGACCTAACTTTGTCCATAGACTCATTGATGTCTGTGATGTCATATTTTTACTGTATGAAGTGACAGTTTATTTGCTTTGCAAATGTTGTTATTATGTCATTGAGTTTGTCATAGATGTATCAAGTCTTACACTTATGTTGCCTCTGTAGGATAATGAATTTTTGGCTGTTACTTTCAACTTACAAATGCATGATTTAATTACACTGAATTAAGGCATGACTTGGTTAACATCTGCGGCCATTCCTGTACATTTCAAACAAACCCAGAATCCCGCAGGTTTATGTTTGGATACGTTCAGACTTCATGGAACAATATCATACACAGGTTACACCTAATTATTTTTTTCTCTTTCTTGATTTTGAATCTTTAAAACGACAGGTCTCATAACAAATTATTTTACATTGTTTGATACGCTTATGCGTTCAGGACTTTAGTCTATGATGGTTGTCGATGATCATCAACCGCTGTGGCAGTGTAGCTTTCAGCTGACATATAATCACTAAGTGTATATTGCATACTTTCAAAAAACACGTCTATTGGTGGGCTTGATGGAAGGGATTCCCTGAACTTATGAATCGATCTGATCTGAGCGTGGAAACATCTTTATTCATATAGTCTATGGTCCTCTTTGTTAGGGGCATTTGAAATGTAATGGACTTTTGTTGCAATTCATTAGCTGTTTGAAGTTTTGACAGACCATATTTTTACATTTCTATTTGTTTAATCTTTTCAATTCACATGCAGCCATACTTCTGACAGTGTTGAGTCACCTTGCTCGGAGACATTTTCAATTCCTACTAGATTGTTACTTGTGGTCATAACGGTTATAATTTTGTAACTGTGACTTTTATCGGCTTCCATACATTTAACAAGAGGTTCTGCATAGCTATAGTGACCTAAATTGAAATATAATCATGGTGGGGTCACGGATCGAGTCAATGGCTTCATTAGTATGGTCAGTCCTATACAAAAAGTGACATGGTGTGTTAATACTAAAACGAGTGAATATCAACAAACCGATTTTGCACAAATCTTACATATACTGTGTATTATTGGTGCTGTCCATTCCGAATTTTGAAAGTCCACGTAACGACCGGTACAAAGTTTTGAAAGTCCACGTAATGACCGGTACAAAGTTTTGAAAGTCCACGTAACGACCGGTACAAAGTTTTGAAAGTCCACGTAATGACCGGTTCAAAGTTTTTAAAGTCCA
Organism: Margaritifera margaritifera; assembly: GCA_029931535.1. Taxonomy (NCBI): domain Eukaryota; kingdom Metazoa; phylum Mollusca; class Bivalvia; order Unionida; family Margaritiferidae; genus Margaritifera; species Margaritifera margaritifera. The sequence goes on from JAQPZY010001176.1 coordinate 592,469, forward strand.
CGTAATGACCAGTACAAAGTTTTGAAAGTCCACGTAATGACCGGTATAAAGTTTTGAAAATCCTGGTAACAAATACACCCCTACAAGCGTAAATCTCCTCACCTGGCTCAAAACATTAGGGCGAATATAACAAAGCGATAACTGGATGTTACCTATTGACAAGACATAATTTTGTATATATATATATATATATATATATATATATATATATATATATATATATATATATATATATATATATATATATATATATATATAGTAGAACCTACAGTTTTTCAAAGACAACAAATACAAGTAACAGGGGAAATATAGATGTGAACAATAGACAATAATGATCCCATTGATAAACGTGTAAGAGAAGCCGAGACTGTTGTTGACAAATACAACAGAATAAAATCATAGCGGAGAGTGTCGACCTGCAGTAAAAAGATTGTTCACTTCACAAGAATAAAGACAATTCAGAGGTTCTGCGAATACTGTTCAAGCTGTCAATTTTAAAATATAATCTATGAAATCTGGTGTTGAAATGCATGAAAACATAAAGAAAAAGACATGAGCAAAGAAACAGACCCGAATAAATAAAGAGCTGGTTTTGAAGCACACTTAGAACGTATTGAAAGTAAGAAAGAGAAATAAGTTGGATATTTAACACAGGTGGGGGGAGTTTTCAGAAACAATATTGAAAACATCAAATCAAAAGTTATATAAAATTACAAGTAGATGAAAGGGTGAACAAGGTTTTACAATAACTGCTATAGCCACTGCAATAAGTATGATTATATCAACTGTTGCTCTGTCTATATCAAATGTTGCTCTGTCTATAGCAACTGTTGCTCTGTCTTTTGCAAATGTTGCTCTGTCTATAGCAAATGTTGCAAAAGGTTTAGTAGGTGGCGGAGGAACAGGTGGCGGTAATGCCCCATCAGGAAGCAAAGATGAATCGTTTCTTGACAAAATTTAAAAGAGTTTAATATATATGGGTAATTATTTATCTGAGTTAGCCTAAACATGCAACAGCAGATTCACCCGCTACTATAAACGTGTTGTTAAAAGTAGCTGGATAGATTGTTTCTGTTCTAACTGAACAAGCTATTTTACTTGTTTGGCATTAGAGGCGTACGATTGGCAATTTCTTGTTTGGTATTAGAGGCATACGATTTGCAATTTCTTGTTTGCATACGATTTGCAGTTTTGATAGGAGGTAAAAACAAAGGATCTAACAAATTCGCAAAGCTCGTCAACGTAGTTGAGGTCATGTCTCGAAAGAACATCAACGCAGGTGAGGTCTCTCTTGCAAAGAACACATCGTAGGTGAATTAGAGGCTTTTAATTGTCCGTCACTACTCCGCTACTTTAAAAGGTAAACTATAGCAGCTCTTATATACATGAGTATCAATATAAACGATTGTTTTTTTTTGCGATTACTATTGGGGGGGGGTATTATTTTTTTTTTAGGGTTTCCAAATCACTTTGTGTCATCTGAACGTCCAGGTAGAGAATCTCATCAGCATATGTGATACGAAGACTGTCACCATGATAGTCCTATTTCCTCTACAGAGTTTTTTTAAAATTCATTTTCTCTGTTCTTGTCCTCTATAATTGCTTTTCAAAATGTCATGGATTTGTTATCAGCCATTGAAATACCATCCTTTACTTCATCGGTATTAATGGCAGGGTTTATTCAAAGTTTCAACGAGTCTTTGTGTTGTATATATTGTCGTTGTTTGCAACGATACTACCGATTTTCATGACCATTTTCACTCGGTAACAATAAAGATGCCGTTATTGCCATCAGCATAGTCCAACTTCACTTTGTAACCTTATATATACTTCTGAAATCTTTTCATAATGATTTCATTTGTGTCGTAACCTTGCTGTTCTAATATGATATTCACAGTGTCTGATACTGTCAAAACAGACTATGCATTACCATCATCTGTTGGACCGTTACTGTCTTATAAGATGTTTATCTCCAGCCTGTTTTCTTGTCTGGTTATGTTTTACTATTGATTATTTTGTATTATATCTTATCCTCAAAGAAAAGAAAACCACAGTCACCAACATATCGATCTCTAGTGAAATTATTACTTTTTTGTCATGTAAGAAGTCGATCCATAATAAAAGAGATCGTTGTGTGTAATTAACCAGTTTTATCGTTATATTATTTCCATTTATAATGAGGAGGAACCTTATAATTGTTGCAGACTATGATAAATTGTTTAAAGTCGATGCTGTTGTTGGTTTGAATTAAATTTATCTTCACCTGGTAATGGAATAGTACATTCAGACAGTATATTTCATATTGGGAAGTAAATATGAAATATGTAAACAGATTTAACAAGCTCAGTAACACCTTGATCTGTTAAATGTCAGTATGATATATCGCAACCTGATTGTGGCATGATTGTCAGTATCTATTCAGCGAATCTTCGCTACCAAAAAGTATAATTATAACAATTCTTTAAGGGTCTGTACCTAAAACAAATCTTTTTCATTGTAATATATTTGTTCTTTGTTAAATGTGTTTGCAACATCAAGATTGGGATTAGCAGTAAACTGAGCTATGGATAAAGTGATGTGCTTCCTGTTTTAAAAAAAATCTAAAGTCCATAAATTAGATTGTGCAAAAAACATATGTGACTCTGGCACAATTAAAAAAATTAATGTGTTAAACAATGTTTACCTATACTTCGTATACGAAATTGATTTTTATTGTCCAAATACATTGAGCTTCTATTAACCTCCCCCCCCCCCCCCCGCCCGAACAGATGTAATTCTTAGTTGCTTTCTCTCTCCAATCTGTTCACTTCCTGTACTGTAATACCATTTTAATCTCAATAATTTTACACGGTCTTTACATCTCTGGTATTTAGTATTAAATTTTTCCATTTTCTCTGTTTGTTTCGTTTTTAATGCATTTGTAACATTCCACAACTGGTTGTATCTCCGATACAAGTTGTCTTGGGATTGATTGGACTTCGTCCACATCGTGCAATGCTGAATGTATCATTTATTTTCTGTGGTTTAATTTCAATTACTTCTAGATGTCCAATGAAATTTTTGACGAAACATTTGTCTTCAAAATCGGCATATTTGACACAGTGAAAGGTCTATAGGATTTTTCTTCATCCGTATGGTGTAAGAACCCTTCCCATATTAGCCGATTTCTATTCATTTTGAGGCAATTCTATATAACAGAAGGTTTCATAGATGTCTTTAAAATTTTACAAGGTAAATATTTTATCCAAAAGAAATCCATAGTTGATGGTGTATTGGGCATACTTGATACACCTTCCTTGAATGAATGTTTATACTTTTTGATACTTCTATTCATGTACTCTTCTTCAGTCATCTGCGAATGAGATGTGTCATTTATTTAACGGGATGATATTTTCAGCGGGTTCCCAGCTATTAAATAACTCATCAGATTCTTTCTATTTCACAAGTATATACCATTTAGCAGTGATTATTCCGGTCATCAGAATCTTAAATACTTGATATATGTCATTGTGTTTGTCATGAACAGATAACTCTTCTTTGTAACACATGCCCTCTATATCATCATACTTCAAGACTTCCAGTTTGCAAAAGACTGGTTCGCCTAAAATTACTTCCCTGGTTTTAAATATTTGCCCAGTAAACTTAAGAAGGTAGACCTTTTCAAAAATGTTTTTGTAGTTTGAAATTCTAATTGTTTCACCGATGTTATCCTTGCTTGCTTCAGCAGGTATCATGTCTATTGATCTGTGAAAAGTGTTATTGTATCTTTCAATTCGCTTGGGTAAAATTAAAAACTTGTATGATTACATGTTGAGTGAAATACTTCCACATTCTAATATTTATAGTTATGTTCAACCTTTTTATCTAGAGATGTTGTTTTTCTGAGTAAGCTGTTTCCCTTTTCCAGCATATCTTTAACTTTCCTGATGTATGACTCTTTTCCCTCATTAAACTGTATTTTTTCAGGTTTTCGCTTTTCAAAGATTTCTTTAAATTATTATGTACACGATCTCCCATTTTTTTTTAACTTTGGAGATCAAGAGTGTTTTGAGAAAATAGCTATCACTGTCAAAACTATATTTGCATCTAGTGTTATTATTTTCATACGCTTGTATGTCAATAATGTCTGCTTGCCACTGGTCGTCCACCTGACTAGCATAAGCCCTTTTGAAGGGAAGTCCTGTTTCGCTTTCTTGCGCGTTATGTGTAAGTACCCACCCACCCACCCATGCACCCACTCACGCACACACACACACACACACACACACACACACACACACACAGCAAACAAACATAGTATTTTAATATGCTATTGTTGGAAAGAAAAGTTGAGTTCTCTTGTGCCTATAAATCGAGATTATCTGAAATGTTCTGTATCCGGATTCCAAATCTTAACAAACTTATAATTTGAATAATGCAATGATCTTCATCTATATTCGATGACACCAGCGCTGTATAGTTATTACAAGTGACTTTCCTCGGTTTTTCAGTTCATTCATTATCATCAAGTGACAGTTGTCTTCCCTAAATCGCTCGTGCCACATGTACTACGAGCTACCATACTACGTTCAGCTTCTCTGAAACCATTTAAAGCATCTTCTTTGTGTCAATCGGCGGTTTACCAAAGTTATCGCAAAATTGTATGGTGGTAGATTGCGCCATTCTCCTTCAGACGTCATGTTTCTCCGCAGGCTTGATTCCGTACGTCTCCATTAAAGATTTCTTAGAACTGTATCTGTCTGATCCAATTTTAATGTTAGTTTCTAACACAATAAAGTACCAATTCAAACGCATTGTTCTGTAATACAAGGCTACAGTTTTGTCAGTATGTTCCTTATCTCAATAATACTAACATATGAGCAAATGCTAAATGTGAATGTTTCTTATAAGCTGCTCCTGATAACGCTATCTGACCTAAAATAAAGTATCGTATTTATAAAACCAAACAGAAAATGTTCACAAAAGTAAACATTTTTGCTACAAATTGGTCGATATTACATATGACGTAGTTTCAATTGTGTAACTCAGTTCGTTATATATTTATACGCGTTTTCCGAGAATCATGTATTCCTGTATTTTTTTTATAGAACTTTTAGTATTTTATATGTTTTAGAATTTAAGTATTAACAATTATTCAGACCCAAGAAAACTGCATCATCTGCTGGAAACAAAAATCTAGCTCCAGAGAAAAAGTCATATGGCAGTTTAAGACCTTATCTTATGGAGAATTTAAAATACGAACTTTGTACAATCTTTAGCTTTATATCAGAAAAGTAAACTTATTTATACCATCTTTCGGATTCTCTTCTCATTTTGTCTCAGTAAACTGGGAGATACATTCTCACAAACTTTACCATAGGAAAGGTTTAGTCAGTTTACATCTATCAGAGTTTTCCTGTGCACAAGTTACTTGAATGTACTTTTTACTGTATTACGATAAAAAATAATCCGGAAGTTTACATTTGAATAGTACAAAACTCTTCTCCTCATTTAGTGATAATTGAGGTACACTGTTGAGAGAAAGTTATGGGTCCAGTATCTATATCAATAATTAAATACCTGACATATTATGTTTATTTTTTTATGACGATATCTCAAACTGTGTCAGAAACCGAAATAAAACTTCAAAATCAACTAAATATTATAAAGGAATTTTGCAGTAATGTCGACACGAGTGTGAACTTAAGCAAAACAGAAATCAATGTTTTCTGAAATCGATGTCCCCTACGAAAATACGAAATATGAACATATGCTGGCGTCATTAGTACAAGGAATTCGGTTTATACGGACGAATGTCTTCTATTCACTGCAAAATTGTCATTGACGCCAGCTAAATTGAAACTCAAGTGACAAGACAAAAAAAAATCTTCAACCGCGATCCAAAATGTATCAAAAGCAATTTGGATTTTTCTTACAAAACGAAACATTCAAATTATTTGATTATACGGTATGCCCCATCCTTTGTTATGGGTCTGAATTCTGGGGTTACGAATATTCTGATGCTGTTGAAACATTGCTGATTTCTGTAAATATTTCCTGGGTGTTAATAGATAGGCCAACAATAGTGTAGCATTAGCAGAGTGTGGAAGACTGTCGCTTTGTGTTAATTATTATATAAGAGATGTAAACTATTGGTGTAAACATTTGCAAATGCCGAACAAATGTAATCCAACACAATGTTATTTGATGCTTAAATCATATGACGAAAGTGGTTTGGTTTGGTTTGGTGGGGTTTAACGTCATTTTTCAGCACATGATAGGCCATACATGGCGGCCAGTATACTTGGTGGAGGAAGAACCCAGGAAGAACGACTGATCCACGGGGAAGCTACTGGCAAGCTTTCTCGCATACCCACGTTGGTCGAGCTGAGACTCGAACTCACTCGGCCAGAGGTGAGTGATCCGTAAAGGCGAGCGCTTGTGACCATTCGGACACCCGGTGCCCCCTGACGAAAGTGGACGCAGAACATGGGCATTAGTTTAAAAAAGTATTGTCTTATATGACTATGGTTATTGGTTATGTTTGGGCATTGTAAGACTTTGGTGATATCAATATTTGGATAAGGCAATTTCGTACAGTTGCAGATTCTACAGGATGTGTGTGCGGGGGGGGGGGAGAGAGACGCAGCTGCCCACCCCTCATAAATATGAGCTCGAACAACTGCAGCGTTTCCTAGAGTAAGTTTTCTTTACAGCTGAATAGTAAAGTTTTGCCATGGAACCGATTATAATGCAGGAGCTTCTGGAAGATCTGGAAGATTTGGCCCTTGGGCCCCCACTATTTGTTTAGGCTCCCCCTCCCCTCCCCCCCCCCAAAAAAAAAGAGATAGTTCTGGATCAGCCTCCGATTTCGTGTGAGGTTCTCTGACCGTTGTCGACAAGGGTTGCTTGCTAATATCAGTGCATGTTGAAAGATACTTAAGTGTTGGTATTATTCTATTTAAGCATTTGCTCGGTTTTGAGGTTCCGGTCACAAATTTAGAATATAAAGACAGGCCAACATGAGGGGTTAGATAAGGAAGCTGGGGATTGATCTTATTGTTTAAATCACAGAAATACGTCCATAATAGAATATATGAATTCCATATATTCACAGAAATACGTCCATAATAGAATATGAATACCATGTATTCACAGAAATACGTCCATAATAGAATATGAATACCATGTATTCACAGAAATACGTCCATAATAGAATATATGAATACCATGTATTCACAGAAATACATCCATAATAGAATATATGAATACCACGTATTCACGGAAATACGTCCATAATAGAATATGAATACCATGTATTCACAGAAATACGTCCATAATAGAATATGAATACCACGTATTCACGGAAATACGTTCATAATAGAATATGAATACCACGTATTCACGGAAATACGTCCATAATAGAATATGAATACCATGTATTCCTTTTTGTCCATAATAGAATATGAATACCATGTATTCCTTTTTGTCCATAATAGAATATGAATACCATGTATTCCTTTTTGTCCATAATAGAATATGAATACCATGTATTCCTTTTTGTCCATAATATAACGATTTAAGAGAATTGTATTTTTGTATATTTTTAAAATTCTCTAGACTCTAGAACTTGTGCATGGGAAATGGTCAAAGCTACAAATATCTAAAGATAAGTCTATATATTTATCACATTATAGAAAGAAGAGATAAGAAAGAAAAGATGAAAGGTGTTTTGTACAACTTATTTTGTTTATTGTAAAGATTCAAGAATTAGTCTCCATCATTATATTTAATATTAAGAAGGATTGTATTATAAAATAGCTATTTATTATCCAGATTAACATCGAAACCCATGAAATTGTATGTGATATAAAAATTTTATTTATTCTTTTCTGAGTGATATAATTATTTTTCTACAATAGGTGCACTACATCATTGCTTTTGTACTGTCGATGTGTATTTTGGGTCAGTGGCCTTGCTTTCAAATAAAGTATTTTAATCTTGAACTTTCAATGTCAGAATCAAAGTAGAAAATATTGATTTAAAGTCGGTAATTACTAAATAACAATAAACATTAGCTCCAAAAGCTATTTAACTGACTATAGAAACATTTAGGCATGATAATATAAAAGACTAACGACTGATATATTAATAGTAAAATACAAGACTAAGAAGTTACAGCCACATGCAAAGATTAAGACATATATACTGCAACACGCAAAGGATCTAACAGCACCTCACTACCGAGCGAATCAAGCAATGTCGAACGCTTGCGTGAGTCTGGCTTGAGGTCAATGTTTCCTCTATTTCCAATGACCTCAAGACAACAGTCTTTGTCAACTGATGGGTTCTTTAAACGCGCTAATACGGTAAGACCGCAAATGAGTTTCCTTTGATCAACTAACGAACACACACATTCACGAGACTCTAATTTCGCACTTGCCTATTTTTCTTGATTCACATTCATATGATTTATCTGTACACTTTTCTAAGACACAGACATGTATTTCATGCCATGTACTAAGAAGCATGACCCAAACACCTAATACACAGAATTATACCTATCTCAACTGACCAAACACTTATACGTGAGAATATCCTCATAATTATTTTACGAAACTAATCCATGCTACCATTAAGTCTCGTGAATACTGTACATTATGACGCCTGCTCCTAGTAATTGGCTAATTACTCGGTTTGCGAAATATCTCCCCGACACTGATTCCGTATAATCAAACAAATAATCACTAAAATTTAACAAAGCTATAAACGGAGACGTAAATACAAATAGCATATATCCTAGGTTTGTTACAATATTAAACTTTGAAATGTAAATCTAACCAAGGTTACTGAAAAGGCTGATTAAAAGGCTGAATGAAGGTGATGATTAAGAGGCTGAATAAAAGCGATGATTAAGAGGCTGAATAAAGGGGATAATTAAGAGGCTGAATAAAAGGGATGATTAAGAGGCTGCATAAAAGGGATGATTAAGAGGCTGAATAAAGGGGATGATTAAGAAGCTGAATAAAGGGATGATTAAAAATATATTTGACATAGTTTACAGAATACATTTATGTACAAACTTACATACAACATGTATCCGACCAACTCAGTCCAACACATATTTTTCTATACAGTCATACTATTTTTCTAGTCATACCATTTTTCTACAGTCACACTCACATAAACACAAACATACAAATTTAAATACACATGTTGCAAATGCAAAGACAATCACACAAATCAAATCCACTCATCTAAACTGGAAAGCAACGTATAAACATGCTACATTAAATTAAACGAGTGCAAGCTAAAGCTATATATAGAACGGTAAACTGCAAAATTGAAATAGAACATTAAACAGGAGAGTAATCCTAAGTCTAATGGCTACTTTTAGCACAAATGACACTCATATATGAATTATGACGAACGAACAAATAAATTAAAGAGGAAGGGATAAGAAGGGCATAAATATTGTCTGCATTATTTTATATTTGTTGTAAAATAAAGATTACTGTCTCAACATATAAATATTTCACTTCGTTTCAGCTTCTAATTCCTAATATCGCTTCTACATAGAGGCACTTTTAACCCAAATGGCATGTGATATTGAGAGCTCTCATGTGACTGAAGAATACAAGCGTTTGCCATGGCGAAGAGAAAGATCAATTGAAGCCTCGGTTGAATGTAAAATACCACAATGGAGTTAGTTTCTTTGTTTTCTTTTCAAAATCCTGTCAATGCCAAAGTCACATTTTATTATCTCTCCACTTCTAGCTGTTAATATCATCCATCCATACACACACACGTATAGATATATATATATATATATATATATATATATATATATATATATATATATATATATATATAGATAGTATAGTAGTTTTCTTATTTTCACTGTATTTCATTATTTCTTAAGAAAATCTCTTTTTTTTTCATGGTTATTGTTTTTGCGATTTGTGTTTATAATTTTCGTTTCAGTGACTATAACTAAGTATGTAACCAAGATCTTCCATCTTCCATTTTTGTTCTATTTTCTGCTTCATATTTAATCCTCTCGTGTACCATTTCGTCAGTCTCTCTGAATATTATGTTGCAAGAATTGCCTATTAATTATATTTTTCAGTTGTTTATCATCCGTCGTCTCTCCCATTGTCTTTAACTGGGTCCATCTGTATGGACAGAAGCACGAAAGCATCTTTCAAAATACATCTACTTTACAATGGTCTTTAATTCTTTTATCAATTCACAATAACTGTAGTATTTCCTAGATTTTCACTGTATTTTCCCAGATTATTATTTTTCGTACACTTCATTTAACATCTTTCTTTTACATCCATTTCTTCTATTTAAATTGCTTGTGTATTTTTTACATCAATTTCATTTGAAAAGATATTTTGTCCCCTATAGATTTGCATTTTGCGTACCATATTTACGGAAGTTCAATATACATGCTACTCAGAGAGACAGACAGAGAGAGTGAGACAGGGAGAGACAGACAGACAGAGGGAGACAGACAGACAAAGATAGATAGATAGATAGATAGATAGATAGATAGATAGATAGATAGATAGATAGATAGATAGATAGATAGATAGATAGATAGAAACGCTAATATCATTAACCCAAACTGTATTCTTGTTATTCATTGGATGTACATTTAAATATTTCTTTTTGTTCGTATTATCCATCCATACACAGACACGTGTGTATATTTTATCATTATATAAACTAGTTTCATTTAAGTACCGATGTGTTTGATATTACAAAGTTTCGTATCCACTACAATTGAATTAAAAAGGTCACACAAAACATGTTATGACTTTTGGTACAAAGCTGTTCTCCTTGAAATGTCGACTTAGTCACCGTGATGTATTAACAGTAATCATTGGTATTGGTTTTTTCGTCTACAACCTGTCCACAAGGTTGGTGTGCAATTAAATTATATTTCAAACTTCATTAAAAGCTGCCAGCTGTATTCCCTGTAGTCGAGTTATTATTATCATTTGTATTGTAGTTAATACAGAGCTACACTTGCCTGCTGTGATTAATATTTCTGCAATATCAAGCAAATTTGCTGTCACCTCCAGATTTCCATCAAAACAAGATTTTGCCGCGGTGTCCGAGCCGGCATTGTCCTTTTAGTTGCCACAATTACAGCAGTATGTTTGCGGGATGCAGAGTTTAAACCATATTACGGAAATCATTTACCGATCGAATTAGTAACTAATTATGGATGACTGTAAGCATACACTATATTGCGAAGAAAGAGTATATACTATGTCATTATCACTTTCTACAAGTGATTGATATTAACAATAAGTGGATCAAGATAAATTTATTCATTCTCACCAGTACACATAATTTAGTTGGTTTGGTATGAAATGTACCAAATTTATCTACACATAATTTAGTTAGTTTGGTATGAAATGTACAAAATGTATCAACACATAATTTAGTTGGTTTGGTATGAAATGTACAAAATTTATCAACACATAATTTAGTTGGTTTGGTATGAAATGTACAAAATGTATCAACACATAATTTAGTTAGTTTGGTATGAAATGTACAAAATGTATCAACACATAATTTAGTTGGTTTGGTATGAAATGTACAAAATGTATCAACACATAATTTAGTTGGTTTGGCATGAAATGTACAAATTTTATCTACACATAATTGAGTTGGTTTGGTATGAAATGTACAAAATTTATCAACACATAATTTAGTTGGTTTGGTATGAAATGTACAAAATGTATCAACACATAATTTAGTTGGTTTGGCATGAAATGTACAAATTTTATCTACACATAATTGAGTTGGTTTGGTATGAAATGTACAAAATTTATCAACACATAATTTAGTTGGTTTGGTATGAAATGTACAAAATGTATCAACACATAACTGAGTTGGTTTGGTATGAAATGTACACAATTTATCTACACATAACTGAGTTGGTTTGGTATGAAATGTACACAATTTATCAACACATAATTGAGTTGGTTTGGTATGAAATGTACAAATTTTATCTACACATAATTTAGTTAGTTTGGTATGAAATGTACAAATTTTATCTACACATAATTTAGTTGGTTTGGTATGAAATGTACAAAATGTATCAACACATAATTTAGTTGGTTTGGTATGAAATGTACAAAATGTATCAACACATAATTTAGGTAGTTTGGTATGAAATGTACAAATTTTATCTACACATAATTGAGTTGGTTTGGTATGAAATGTACACAATTTATCAACACATAATTGAGTTGGTTTGGTATGAAATGTACACAATTTATCTACACATAACTGAGTTGGTTTGGTATGAAATGTAGAAAACTTATCTACACATAATTGAGTTGGTTTGGTATGAAATGTACACAATTTATCAACACATAATTGAGTTGGTTTGGTATGAAATGTACACAATTTATCTACACATAACTGAGTTGGTTTGGTATGAAATGTACAAATTTTATCTACACATAATTGAGTTGGTTTGGTATGAAATGTACACAATGTATCAACACATAATTTAGTTGGTTTGGTATGAAATGTACAAAATGTATCAACACATAATTTAGTTGGTTTGGTATGAAATGTACAAAATGTATCAACACATAATTTAGTTAGTTTGGTATGAAATGTACAAATTTTATCTACACATAATTGAGTTGGTTTGGTATGAAATGTACACAATTTATCTACACATAACTGAGTTGGTTTGGTATGAAATGTAGAAAACTTATCTACACATTATTGTTATGGTAAAATCAAATCAATTGGATTGTCCAATTAGAGAAACATGATTTGTTTTCATAAATCCATCAGCAAGATAGCGATAGTTTAGCTTGCGAATGCCTTCATGATAACAACAACAAAAACAAAAACAAAACAAAAAAAAACAAAAAACAAATAAACAAACAAACAAACAAACAAACAAACAAAAAAAAAAAAAACCAACAACAACAATCCAACCAACAAACAAAACATATTTTCGTTTTCTATGTGTATATCACAAAGTCAACCAATTCCAATAAGTAGTAGTGCACAAAAATGAAAGAAATTAATTTATATAAAAGAAATCTTTCAGAGTAACGTATTCTTTCTTTCTTGCTTTTTTAAAAAAAAATTTAAACAGTTGTAAGATGAAAACTATAGATTTCATCGTGGATACTCTTCATTAGTCGTGTTGTAATAATTTAAGACTGTCTAAAATACCCATGTATGGATCCTATTCTAATTAGTCTATAGTTGAAATGCTTTTCCAGAGCTTTTCTCCTCGAGGTCTTCAATGTAAAAATCAAAACACGGTACATACATGTTATTTAGGTTTAAGTAGATATCCACTTATTTGAAACATAAGAACACACTTATGAAGTCTTAATTTATAAGATTCCAGGAAAATCTTTGCTTAAAACAATAGCGAAAATGACAGGAACCAATATCATCATCATAACCACAACAGAAATCACCACCACCACCCCATCACCACCATTACTAAAGATGGAGGATGTTAAATTAGAAGAGATTGCAATAAGATCACACCCGTAAGTCTTTATAAATATAATTATTTCAGTACTCATGTGATATATATATATATATATATATATATATATATATATATATATATATATATATATTTATAAGGATACTGATGAAGTTCAGACAAAAAAAATACAAACAGAATTATATCAAATATTATGATTGTTTCTGTTTTTAATTAAAATTTTGAGAAAATGTTCAATTAGTAAATTTGTATGCTCGTTATGGAAATTATCGATGACTATATTGACTGTATGTGTATCATGAGTCGTTTCAATTTCTTAAATTTCCGCAGAATCACTGCTCATATCAAAGCCTATTGCAACTCCTTTACAATTTTGTCTCCACTTTAGCCAGTTCTTTGTTCGCCTGACTCGGATACATCACTTCTGTCAACGTATAATGGAGAGCTAATTCCTGTTCCAACTTCAAAGACAGTAAAACTTTTTAAGTAATCTATATAATATACATTTTTAAAATAAAATAAAAACAACGATTTTGGGAGTTTTCCCGTTTGGAAGATTCAAATATAAGTATAAATAGAAACCCGTCTATTTTTGTCTTTTTAGTTATGAGTTATAATTACGGGGAAGAAAAATTTCATATGTTAATAATACATCTCAGAACATATGCTATTTAATTACTCCCGGTTTTCTTTACCGATTATTTAAATATCTAAAATTGTATAAATACAAGTAATTTCCTTATTCCAATTTTCAGTCCTTCTCACTTGGTCCGAACAGTCATTTACTTCACTAACTACTTTCCTGTCCTAACACGTGCCGTCTAATTGATGTAAAATTTCATCAAGATCGACGGTACTTCAGACTTAATATGGATAAAATGAAGAGCTTTTCACTCTCAATTTGCAGACTGCAACCGGAAGTTTACAGTTTAGCGCGCACAGGTCTCTGCGCGGTTATTAGACGCTGAAGTGCACCTCTTTACCGTAGCAATTCGCCTCGTTAAGTAGTTCTTTGGTTATTTTGCTCTTCATTTATCCCGGGGCGAACTAATTTTCCACAACTTCAGCGATAAAAGTCCTAGCCTAATTCTATCTGTAGAGATTTTGAAAAGGCCCAATCATATTCATTACGTCTTAAAAGCCATCTTCTGAATGATACTGTCTGCAGATCAAACAAACGAAGTAATTGACTCTGTGGAAAATATTTAATTTAGTTTGTAATAGAGTTAGACAAGAGTATTTGCCGAAATTGCAAACCAATTTGAAGGCCAATTTATGTTGAGTATTGTAATTTGGTAATAGAGGAGAATAAGAAGGGAGATTGAGTTAGCAATAAAGTTTGTATTAGCATTGATCAATATTCTATGACTATGTTTTCTATCTTCTGAATGTAACGAAAATTTGCATTTGATATAACCAATTCTGTGGTCATAATGACATCAGTAATTCGTCCCACTATAGACGCTCACGAAATTGAAGTCTATATAAATTTCTTCAAACCATTAGCAACCCAAACAAAATAATTTAGAGCGCCTATCTTTTGTGCAGCGAAACTAGTAGCGCAATGAAGATAATTAGTACAAAGTAAATACCTTACAAGTCCATTACAAGAATCAAACGCAATTCATGATAGATATTCATTGCAATAATAGAAGAAGAATCATCGAAACTTCATAAAAGGTGCTAAAAATCTTGATGCACCATTTACATCAGACTTTAATTTTACTATCATGAAAGCCTTTATACCATGTGCATTTTGAATTGTATTTTTGTATCGATGAATTACATATTTTTAAACAAAAATATCCCTTCTCGCAGTAATAATTTATAATCTGATTTCAAATGTACCCTGAGTTTATTATATGTTGTCATTTGTCCACTCTGGAACAAAATGTTTAATTTCAAAAAAATTATTTTCACTTTTTATATGTATATATTGATATTCGTATGTCTGTCTGTCTGTCAAGATTTGTGTATGCATAACAAAATCAAAGTAAACATATTTTTTGTAAATATGCAGTATCGGCTTATGCATCAAAAATAGTTTAGAACTTCCTGCATCAAATTGATTTAAGTCAAAGCTGGATTTTTAATCAGTAAGATATTGCCTCATTTATCCCAGTTTTCGATGTTTTATATTTTAATATAGTGGTTGAATTTACATGCGTTCTCATTCTTTATTTTTTTTTATTTTTTTATAATTAGTGTTGGTTGTTTCTGTTTTTTTTTTTTAACTATGATTGTAATATTTTGTTTAATACCAGAAAGTTTAAGTCGAACGGCAAAGGTTTAAAAAACGAATTCATGACCATGCTTCTATCTATGTCTATTGCTATAGTATGTATGTATGTATGTATGTATGTATGTATGTATGTATGTATGTATGTATGTATGTATGTATGTTTGTATGTATGTTTGTATGTATGTATGAATACATATGTATGTATGTATGAATATATATGTATGTATCTCTGTTTTGAAACAAACCTGACTCATTTTATTTTTAGAAATCAGACTACCAAGAAGACATAAAAATGACAGAGAGAAAAAGAGAAAGAGGGATAATATCACATACACATCGGTCGGCCTTTATAAAGCAAGTGGATGTTAGTATTTCGTATACTCATTAACTTCAGAGTTCTATACAACTTTAAATCAATCCTTGAAACATTTTTAACATTATTCATCATCAAGTAATGTCTTGTCACCTTCACAACTTACATGTAATTGCATTTAATCTGATATATATATATATATATATATATATATATATATATATATATATATATATATATATATATATATATATGAAATCGTGTGGACTTTGTTGACTATTTATACGTAATATTTCTGTATACAAAATACACTCAAGGGACATTAAACATTTAATTGACAGGTGTCCTTTATTGCCAGGAATCTTACAGGAGTCTTACACGATTTATCTTGATATCCCTCCCAACAACAACCAGAAGCCTCTTAAATCAATATATACAATTACCAAAACATCTTTTATGAATACATCCTATACAAGGAAAATAACGTATATACTCGCGTATAAGGCGATACCAACTAAAAACTGCATAGACCCAGATCTGCCGTCGCATAATGCGTCGCAAATCTGGGTCTATGCAGTTTGTAAAGACTAATCAGTAGAACAAACAACATTGTATAAGTGACAATTACCGGTATATCAAGATGTTCGCATGGGATTCCTAGAGTGTTCTTTAAGTACAAGTGTCTTTAACATGGAGGTGCTCTTTAAGGTAGTTTTCGCTGTATTCTAATTTAAGTTTTAGATTTTTCGACAGTATTTAAGGATATTAGCCAGTGTTACATTTATTTTGAAAAGCGTTCATGAAAGAAAACGATGTATTCGTTGAGGCCGATCAAACACTTGCAATCTCTCCACTGGTCACAGTAACCGTCTCATTAATCGGTTCGGCAAGCTAATTTCGTTCTGATGCTATTATGTCGAAATTTGTTGCTAATTTCTCCCCGTGGCTTTGTAATTTTTCTGACAATTTTATGGCAAAGAAAGAAGTTTGCGAGTGGATTCACCAATTGTCATCAGATTAAACGTCGAGGAGATTTGATGAGAGGATTGTATCTAACCACCCATGGTCCTTCTTAAACGGAGTTGTGAAAGATGTTTTCATAATCGGTAGTCAGCCAAAGCGATATTCCGGCACCCCGCTTGTTTCTGTGCAACAGAATATAACCGTACTTCAGTAAATGTAACTAATCTTCTTCCATCTCTGCACGGCATCGTCTTGATGTTGTGAAATCACTATGGGATGAACTGAAAAGAAGCTCTTCATTTAAGACGAATTATGCTGAATTAACGCCCCATGGTTTTTGTACACTGTTGTCCTCTTGGTTTCTCTGTGAAAGAATTAATCTTTTAGTCTCTTCAACGAACTTTGATTCAACTATCCGGCTTTTTGAATAAGATATGGAAAATTCATCGCCTTTAGCTTCTTGAAAAGATGTGGGAATCGTTTCAAATTTTTAATGCTCCTAGGTTTCAAGCATTTTACAACCTTGAATAGGAGTCATGCTGCAATAATAATTAAGATTTCAATACAAAAGAGTGCCCTGATGTATGACAAAAGCTTTTCTCGTAGACATTCGCAGACATTATATCTACCTTTTAAAGGAGAGGGTAATTTCTTTCGGAGTTTGTGTCGAAATATCTTCTTCTTCTTCTTTCATGTACGACAACAACAATGACAATAATAAATACAATAACTGAGCAATTCATAGTGGTTTGCCAAATTTCTAATTTGCCCGTCGAAGAGTAATTCTTCTGATATTTTGAACCATTCTCTGAGCAGTTTTCAAAGTGATTTTACACTTTTTATTACGCCTATCTTCAATGAAATTTTTTTTTTTCATGAAAAGTAGTTTTTAGTCGACAATCCTGTTTCCTATAATGTCGCAATAACGAGAGAAATCATCCCAAACTGTTTTCTGTTGACGTTTGGTGTACAGGCTCAGTTTTCAAATCTAATATGTGATGTTAAGAAAAGCAACTGCGGAAAATGGTAGCAAATGAAAAACACAAGAATCATATGTTTTCAGGAATTGAAAATGCGTTATTTATTTTCTAGATACAATTGTTCATTTTTAACACACACACACACACACACACACACACACACACACACACACACACATATATATATATATATATATATAAAATTTTACTACATGCATATTACTAAAATTTATTAGTGTTTCTTTCCTTTTAAGATCACAGTTTAAGTTAAATGCATTTACTGTGTATAAACTAATGGAATTCATTGAGGAGTCATACATACATACATACATACATACATACATACATACATACATACATACATACATACATACATACATACATACATACATACATACATACATACATGCATGCATGCATGCATGCATGCATGCATGCATGCATACATGCATGCATACATACATACATACATACATACATACATACATACATACATACATACATACATACATACATACATACATACATACATATAATGGTATTTATATTACTAAGTCTACAAACCACATTTACCTGTCGTATTATTGAACTATTTGTTTTTGTTTACAACGGAATCGTTCTTACGATGTCATAGTCAATACACAGGATACGATGTCATAGTCAATACACAGGATACGATGTCATAGTCAATACACAGGATAAGATATTTTGTGTATAATGTCGTGATTCCATTAAATAACTAGAAAATAGGATAACAAGATTGAAATTTTGAAGAAATCGCGCGCTTCAGTCTGTGAAGGTAAACCCAGTATGAAATAAAATAACACGTTATTTTAAAGTATATGAGAATAATGAGGTACGAGGAATATTATGTTTTATTTACATATTTAGCTTGCTTGCATAGATGACAGGGACGGTTTCTTACAATTTATAATCTGATTACACCATATTCTTGTTTATAATGGAGTTGTTCCTTACGACGTAATACTCAGCATTTCTAACAGTATGTGCACCGGTGTTCCATGGACAGTTTGCTATTGTTACTTTTTCTAAGAAATATTCGCAGGGTACCAGTCTATAATCAATCCGCAACATGGTGCAGTTTTGTCGTATATCCGCAGAATTTCATTACAGATACAGTCCAGCAGAGCAAGGTTAGTTTATCGATTGAAAAAGAAAACTGAGCGATTCTCATAAGTTTATATTTGCACCAGTGGAAAGCCGAAAATATATTGCATACAGGATGATAACAAATAAAGATAATTTGAAAGGCATATAGATAGATATAGATTTATAGACTTCTATACGCACTGCATCTTCAGTTTAATAGTTACATCTTACTTTGACGTGTGATCTTCTTTTCACAAATGATCCTAGCATCCTGATACTTTCTTTGGAACGATAAGGTGTAATTTAAAAGAGTCAGGCTCCAGACCTCTTTAACAGCCCGTTTTACACATGCCAATACCAGACGTGGTAGGTGATTGCTTTTAATTAACCTCTTCGTCCCGGGGAGAAATTCATAACAATAGTAACCATTACCGAACAATTTAGAAATGTAACCATACTGATTAGTATAACAAGCCAAATTATTGCTAATGATTAAATCTATTAACAGACTCAACGGCTTGGTAATGACTGGTCATTATACGATGTCAAACGGTAGGTCTCAATGCTGTGCGTTCAATAAAGAAATAATAACTTTCGAAATAAGGGTTAAATTAAGTGAATCATTGCCGCTAAAAGATTGACTGTCAACTTTTATTGCGGTTGTCATCAGACCTAGTTGATTTCCCATTCTTTAGAATTCGTAAACAGAAAGACAATTTAGAGTGGCAACAAAGAATTTGCCAGAAATGCTTATTTTATCCGCATTTAGGGAAGATAATACTCAACTGAAGGAAAGCAGTAAGTAATTCGGTAGAAATAGGGAAACAATCAATGTACCTATTGTTTTCACGGTAATTTTGTCAGTAATTCATCCATCAGCGTGCAATATTTTCTATTACCAGAAAGAAAGAAAAAAAAAAAAAAGAAAAGTAAAAAAAATGCTGGGGACACAGAAAGTCTAAAGCAATGGTAAGTTTAATCATCTTATTTAAGTTTAATGACGTCATTTCGGTCCGTTTGTATATCCACATCTATGCCCAAAAGTCTGCATAGTGCGCGAAAATTCGTGCATGCTGTCAGCCTGAAAATAATGCTTTATAGTTCATAATACTGTGAAGAAGGAGGATATTTTTGATTTTAAGCAATGCTTTCACAACGCTTCAAAAGCAATAATTACAGCAGCATCAGCAACAACAAATACAAAGTCTTCAATAAAAATAATAATAATAATAATAATAATAATAATAATAATATTATTATTATTATTATTATTATTATTATTGTTGTTGTTGTTATTGTTATTGTTATTGTTATTATTATTATTATTATTACGTCAACTCTATAGCAGTTACATTTTAAACGTGAACATTATTGTAATATTGACAGCAGAAGCAACATAAAATGTAATAGGAACAGTGATAGAAGCAGTACCAACTGTAGTGGTAGTAGCAACAGCAGCAGCAGCAGTATTAGCTGTTACTGTTATATTTGTTGTAGTAGCGTTGATAATGGTGGTGAAGCTTTATATGTTTTTGACGGTGTTGATAGTAATGTAGCAACCGACATATGGAAAGAAGAATATTTGCAACAGTGGTGTGCATCCGGTAGTAGTGGCATTAAATAAAGCAGTAACATCAACGGTTGTTGTAGTCGTGATAGTAGTTGCAGTAGAGGTTTTTATCATGAAGATAATGACAATTAGGGTCTTTGTGGTTGTGTTAACAGCAGTGAAACCTGTCAAAACCGAAACCTCAGTGAAAGGAAAACTATAATCATTTACTTCTATGTGAAAGAACACCTGATCATATTTCATCAGTAACTCGAAACCCCTTAAAAGCGAAAATTTACTTTGTTTTGAGGGATTTCGGTCAAGAGAAGTTTCACTATATATATATATATATATATATATATATATATATATATATATATATATATATATATATATATATATATATATATATATATATATATATATATCTATATCAAAATTGTTATAAAATGGGAAATGACAGCGGTATGAGAAAAATAAATGAGTGAAGTCTAAAGTACGAATGAGTTTACATGAATATAAATAATCCAGTTATCGACCTCTGCATGTCACACATTTCCGGATCCTAGGTTACAAATTTTAGGCCGGCAAAGGCACCGTGTTTAGGACGGAAATGTTAGAACTTTTGAAAAGTCAGTTGCATCTGAGGTGACCTTTTGGTAGATTTATGTCAGAATATGGATCTGATGTCACCTGTTTTGTGGATTGACGTCAGATATTCTGACTAGTAAAAGAAGTGACGTTTGCTGAAGTTGTAACAGGAGAAGTTATAGTGTCGTAGTACATGTACTTGTTACAGACACGTGTAGTAGTAGTTAAATGTGTGTGTGTGTGTGTGTGTGTGTTAAGAGGTTTGTCTTTTTCAATGTCACTTCTTTTTTTGGCTTTTTTTGTCGTTTGAATTGTGCTGATAATAGTGTTTTTGTTTGTAGTAGTAGTAAGAAGAAGAAGAAGAAGAAGTTTCTCAAATATTAACTTTTTCAAAACTATTTTCTTTCATTTAATATTTTGTTGTTGTTTGTTTTCTTTTAGAATATAAATGTAAAATAATGAAATGCTTGCTCAAAAAACTAGAATCTGCAAGTTTCCACAAATATTTAATTTATATTTTGCGCAAGTGCAAATATCAGGGTTGAATATAAGGGTTGGGCTAAGCTCTCAGTTGTGTGTGTTTAATATTTTGATTTTCGTTATAATTATTTTCAACCTGTGAAAGTCTTAAAATTTTCGATAATAATCAGAATTAATATAAAATGGAAAAAAGATAATTTTTTAATAGCATCAAAATACAATAAAGTTGGATGAAATAAAATACAATAAAATATAAAATCAAAGAGCTCCGTCTATATTGTTCTTATTAGACTATCTTCATATCTTCCAATGGATTTTAGAAAGCACAACTATTTTAGTACCTATATACTCGCGTATAATTTGATACCAACTCCAAACTGCAAAGACCCAGATCTGCCGTCGCATTATGCGCCAACATATCTGGGTTTATGCAGTTTGTAAGGACTTATCAGTAGAACAAACAACATAGACCCTGATCTGCCGGCGCATTATGCGACGGCAGATCAGGGTCTATGTTGTTTGCATTTTGACGCGGATTATACGCGAGTATCGAAGGTAATGTGGCCAATTTTTCATTTATTTCAAACGTAAAATGACACATGCATTGCAGGTGTTATACAGTCATACTATGGGGTTTTATGTGATAATATTACATTACCATCGTTGCTTGATTTTTTTCTAAAGTTATAAATGAAAACGTTGTAAAGACAAAAAATCAAACAATGCGGACAGCTCACCAGCTAGTTATAGTGCTTAAAAAAATGCAAAGAAAAATTCTCGATGTCTAATTGCGTCAAGGTCTTAAGCGGGTACAATGCTCTTTGTGAATGCTGTTATTTCTCTATGAATGAATTTATTGATTTTATTCTTTATTTAATTACTTATTTCTTTATTTATTTTTTGGAGTAGAACAATAACGATATTTTTTCAACTGCTATTTGCGAAAGTTTCAAAAATCAAACCGTTCTTTAATCTAGAATGACAAAACCTAGATCAAGGCATTACGTAACTATTCGGGTAATACCTTGTTATTGTCTATGTTCACAGCCTATCTACTGCACATTTTGTTCTCAGACATTTTAATTAAATAGTACATACATGCACAAATGGAATTCACTTAAAACTTATTCAGAGAGAGAGAGAGAGAGAGAGACAGACAGACAGACAGAGAGAGAGAGAGAGAGAGACAGAGAGGGAGAGAGAGTTAGTTTACTTTTGATATGAGTCTAGTAAAATAAATGAAGAGCAATTAGATTCTTAGTAAGAATATTTAAACGACGTTAAAAAGCGACACATTCTGAAACTAGTAAATTGTTCTCGAAGCACGAATGCTCCTCCATCGTGACCTAAATCCTTAATTTAAAATGACATATGGACAAGGGTTACACTACATGCCCCTACCAGAAGGACATACAAAGTCTGGTCTATTAGGATTTGCAAGATTCGTTCAAAGGGAAATAAACCTGTTATTCATTACGTAGGCGCGATGATTTCTTTCCCTTTCTTCGCTTTTGCAAAACAGTACTTAACAGAATGCGAAATCAGACATGTCGCAAGCAGTGAAATTGATATCTATCCATCACTCTATCTATCTATCCCGCCCTCTTTCTATATATCCTCCAATATTTATTAAATATTATTATATACATATATATTACCTTACAATACAATTGTACTTATTGCTTGAACACATGGATTAATGTCATTCTTCAGCATACATCTCAGAAACCAAACTAGGGCCAAGCCATAAGAGTGAATAACATTTGGGTCGGTCTGATTTCTCATTTACTCCTGAAGGAGCACCATACATTGCGAAACGTCTGGGACCATAAATCTGTTTTACCTTATTTGATTTACTTAGAAACTTACAAGCATTTATCATTGACTGCATCAAAGCTTGTTCAAGCTTTGTCCTTCGTAATCGTAAGGTTTGGCTCAACATTTCGTTTTTTTTTTTTAAATTGATTCGGAAATTACATTCTAACTTACTTACAAATACTACAGCAAATTTTCTTCACCTGCTCTTCAATTTTACTACCTCACAAGTGACAATGGATGGAATTAGGACAGACTTGCCAGCTTATTACGTGCTTTGGATGGAACTAGGACAGACTTGCCAGCTTATTACGTGCTTTGGATGGAACTAGGACAGACTTGCCAGCTTCTTACGTGATTTAGATGGAACTAGGACAGACTTGCCAGCTTATTACGTGCTTTCTTCCCTATCGTTCATATTATTCAAAATTTAAGAAACTTTGAAGACGGAATGCGACCGAAAATTAGAGAAAACGAACGTCAACTCCATTATTTAGTTCAGCCCTATAAGACAAATGCCTCCATAATTTCTGAACTCAGAAAAGCGGCAAATATTTGGTTGACTTCGGCTCAAAACTGTACGAAAAAGCACTGTCAAAATTTGATATATGAGACTTTGGTTAAAACTTGTATTTTATGACCAATTTTGGGGTATGGAGTGTCAAGTGGTGCGTTCCAAAAGCTCAACAATGGTCCAGAAAACAGTACAAACACATTTCGGCAAATACATTTTTCGAAGCGAGGAACCTCGTTACAAAAACTCTCCGCAAAGATCTCCGCTCTATAAGTGACGCAGCTTTCTCTCCTCAATCGAACTGGCAGACACCGAGACAAAGTAGTTGCAACAAATGTAGTAGTACTCCCCCGCCCCCCCCCCCCCCCCACACACCAATCACGCTTACTAATAGGTGTTCCCCTATTGTCCTATTCCCTCTGAGAATCCCCTCGCATATTGCGTGTCATAGCTTGCTACTCACAAATCAGTCTCTACCAACTCGGCTAGACCGGCAAATAGAAGGTTCTTGTCTCCGAGAACTAGTCCGTCTGCAGTTGTTACCTCCCGTAACTTGTTTCCACTTACAGTACCGACATTTAGTGCTTCTAACTCCCCAACATCTGACAAATCCTATCCAGCCTGTGTACACACCGGAGCACCTGTTTCAACTAAAGTACAACCTTTCACTGGACTAACCGCTCCAACTACTAGAATTCGAACACACAACAACACGACATTGAGGACGCATATGAGAACGCAATGGAAATACGATGACTAGACACTACCTAAATTTTGCAAAGAATTGGTAGTAACTTCAAATTTATCGGGTATTCGGCATGACAAATGCTACGTCAGGAACGCCGAGATGAAATCTTTTCGTGACACATTTGGCCAAGAAGTCTGAGCCACAAGCAAACGTCAAAAAAGTAAATTGTAGACATCGGAATTAATGATGAACAACAGACTTTCCCTGCAGAACTTCGGAAACTTAAGGGGGAATGCCTTGACAAAAGAGGCGTTACCCGATACAAAAATCTACTTTCAGCTGGTGAATTATTCTCCGAAACTTTCTTTTGATGAACGCAGAAACTTGGACATGCTCAATTCTTTTATCCATAAACATTGATTTTATGCAAAACTAGATTACTCGAAGATCCGTCCAAGGACTGACGACATACATTGGACAGACGAGACAACATCTACTTACGCTCAGCACTGGAGCACTTTATAATAGCCTCATTCAGAATCTACAATTGGAACTGCGTGAGCGCATTTACCACTACTTTATACAGATTCAACTGAAACGTAAAGAACAGTTTTGTTATTTACTTTGATTTGTAATTATGAAAGAAAAAAAATGGACTTTTGTGGGATGAATGGAAAAATATAAAAATATGACCCGCAGTCGCCCATCTGTCAGTAAAGTACAGGAATTTGGGGTATCCTTACATCTACGCTTGAGTTGTGTAACTTGTGTTAAATCTTGTGCGCTTGTACCCTAAAAAAGGTGGATTTTTCCTATAGCTGTGAATTTTGGGGGATGTAATCCTAATGTTTCATAAGAAAATATACAATCAAAAGTAAGTTTACCTGTGTTTTGATATGTTTGAATTAGAATAAATAGATACTCTCTCTCTCTCTCTCATAAATAATGAACCCTCTTCGATGTATTTTTAATGCGCTATATTTATCTTTTTTAACGTACAATTTAAAAAAAGTACACTACCCTTGATTGACAGAACGTAGGGCAAGCTTTGTAATATTGACAGAAAGACAGACAGACAGACACCCTTGATCTGCCTATATAATGATTTGGATTTAAATCATAATTTTATCTGTTCCCTGTTTTAAGACACGTCTCAAAAATTTGTAATTGTAAATGTCCATCTGAACCAGAAAGCTATGTGACTTTAGAGTTTGAAACTTGCATAAGTTTACACGTGTTACGAGAACACTTTCTACCCCGTGTTTGCTGTTTTCATAAAAATGGAACCGATGAATGTTAGAAATCTTTAGCGAGGCACAGTGGTGTACTGGCCATTGGGCATACCGGGACAAATCCCGGTGGGCCGCCGCAAAAAAATCCATTTTTACCGGTGTTTTACTGGTGTGAGCAAAACCCCGGGCCTGTCCCGGCAGATAAGTCCAGGGCCGAGTTGCTTACCCAGTACACTCCTGGCGAGGCAAGAAACAATGTTACAGTACATGACCATTTTAGCGTGATTCCAAAATTAGTTAGTTTGCTTCAATGCTGGCCCAAAAACTGGAGTTTACGAAAACAACTCAGCGCTGCCCTTGCTTCAAAAAAGTAGCAATTTTGTTATCACCACTCTTTGCTTTTAAAATTTACAAGTGCACTGAATATAGCGCCAGGGTAAAATTTTGACGCCGCGTACGATGTAAAAAAAAGTAGACAGTTCATGGCTGCACATATACACACATACGTTAGTTTTGTGGTTTTAAACAACAGGAAACCAAAATTAACTTTAGCATATTAGTAGTATGTTGGGAGTGTTGAGGGCAACATGACGCTATGGGGACATAATGTTAATTTACGTAGTCCCCATAGAGTCCCAGTAAAAGTGGTTGGTTTTATGGGGACAAGGTGGGCCTCTATGGGGACAAGGGAAAATGAACATGGTGGGTCTATATGGGGAAAAGGGAAAATGAACATGGCGGTAAGAAGGGTAGGCAATCATTGGAAAATAATTCTTTTCTTGTAAAATGGGTGGTCCTGAAAAGGACCATTGGAGGAGGATTATTATTTCCTCCAACATTTGGTGAAGAAGCTTAGGAAGGTGGTGTGAGTTCTTTTTTTCTTGGTTGGAAGTGTTGGTGGTAAAGAATCAGGTAGCCAGTCAGGATGTTCCGTCGGAACTTATCCTGGATTTTCATCCAGTTTAAATTCAGGCGTTGAAAATCCTGTTCTTTTTTAGCCTGTTCCTTGATTCTTCATTCTTGGGCCCACAAGATTTTAATGTGAGCCACTTCCTTTTCTAAAACTTGTTTTAATAATGTTATGACGAGATGAAGGTTCACCTCTTCGCGCCTGACATTACTAGGGGGTGGATACAACCATTCATCTTGTTGAACAAGGTGAAGGAAGTATTTCACTTCATTTAGTAAGTCCAGGCGCTTCTTGATGAACCATATTCGACATGGAGCTAAAGAAGTTTTTTGTCTTTCCTCCACCAAAACATCATTCACCAACCTTCTCGCTGATTTGAGAACCGCTAGTTGGCTGGTGACAAATGGTTTGGTGGTAGGATATCTCCACCAATACTCCAACCTTTCCATCAACGACTCCACATTCACCATTCTATCCCAAGCTTCTTGTAATAACTCAATAGTATTCATAGTTCAGCAATGAAATGTGAATGGCGCAACTGTAGTAGTAGTAGTAATTTAAATTAAAGTCGTGTTCGCCCATTCAGGCATGTACGACTATACCCCCACAGCGTGCGAAGCACGCATAGGGGGGTTAAGTGGTCAGGTGTGTTGACAGATTGCAACCACCTGACTCTATTTTAAGTACACCCCTCCAGCGCAGCATGGTTCCCCACAATTAAGGGGGTTAAATGAATGCGCGCTATTGGAGGATGAGTACCGTTTACACACCCCAGAGGGATGTGTAAATTTTAATTTCATATTTAGTCAGGTGAGTTGACAGTTCGCAACACACCTGACATTTTGCTGAGTACACCCCTCCAGCGCAGCATGGTTCCCCACAATTAAGGGGGTTAAATGAATGCGCGCTATTGGAGAGTGTGTACCTTTATACCTGTACATAGGACTAGAACCACAATGTTTACATGTATATATGTGCGCGTTGTAGCGCACCTGTTATTGAATTGCTTCAAGTTATACAGTCTGGAGTGGAAAAGGCGGCACGGACTAAGCAAGCGAAAGCGCGAAGCGTGGCGGAAGCCGAAACGCCAAGAACGTACATACATGATCAAATTCTGCCCAGTTATACTAAGTCGGGCTGTCCCTAATACCAATAAAGTGTAAGCCACTTATTCAATTATGACAATACTACAAGTTACAAGAATTTTCCATTTAACGCGTATGTTTTCAGTTGTAAAAATTTTGTGTACAAAGTGTACATATTATTTGCACAAAAAATACAATACCAATCTTTGAGTAAGAATTACTCATATCTTTTTCGTTTCACGCACACTACAATTGTAAGTTGTAATATTTTAGACGGTGGTTCGAAATTGATCAAATTTGTGTTTTAAAGAGTATAATCAAAAGGGGTTTTCGAAAAAAAGCCAAATTGAAAACCCCATTGATTCAGGCAATGAATTAGCCCTTAGAAGGACTGTTTAGCCCTTAGAAGGACTATTATTCTTCTGCAGGTGGTCCCCGGTAGAGAAGCTCTGTCTATCTGCCATGCTGGCTCTCTCTTTAACGCAGCGCCCCCTTGGTAGCTCGCTATATTGCTGCTCCATGTGGTCGGCTGTTGGCGGGGGGATAGGTCGACATACCCTCAATTGGTCAGCACAGCAGCTGGGCCCCATACTTCCATACTGCAAGAGGGATGGTCTCGCAGTTGTAGTTGAGTACTCCATAGCTGCTGCAAGGCTGCCAAGACTGCCTCCTTCCCTCCTCGTCCACTGCGTCTCCCTCTACCGGTTAGCACGTCTGCCACACGTCTGCTCTGCTCCACCTGCGCTGCCTGAATGTAATTGAATCATGGCGCAACTGTGGAAGGCACTGCTTTATATGTTAGAAGCGCGGACGAGAAGGAAAACATCCCCCCCTTTTTTTCCAAAAAAAACCCCCATACATACAAACAAAACACACAACACATTATCCTTTTTATATTTTTTTTATCAAACATACTCTATACAAACATGCCCACATTCATACAATTATATATGGCAATAATAGAAAATTAATCTTTTCTTGTAAAATGGGTGGCCCTTAAAAGGACCTTTTGTTTTTTGTTTTTGCTATTTTTTTTAGCAATGACATCTTTTGTTAGGTCTTCTTCTTATTCTTCTACTTCTTCTTACTTCTTCCCCATATATCAGTACTCTTTTCAAACATCCTTGTCTTTCAATGTATATTCTTCTTTCCCAGTGGGTACTTTCATCAATTCTAGTGACTGCCCATGATGCTCTAACATAAATGGGATAGTTAGGATTGAAGAGCATCCCTGACACAATGCTTGAAGCTTCTACTGTAGTCCACATGATTCTTCTTTTTTTAGGTAAAGCTTTATGAGACAAGTGGTGGTATATATACCTTACGATCGGATTGAAATGCATCGAAATCAACTACCAATCCCAATACGCGTTACAAGTTCGTCGGCTTTTCTTCCAATGGGAAGAGAGTAGGGGTGTGACGTCATCTCGGGTATAAAGGTATCGTAGCGTTCGTAGGGCTTATTACTTTTTCGACAACCTTCATGGAGACCGGAAAGACAAGCATGTATTGGAGTGAGCCTTCAATGATTAATGCTGCTACTTTGCTGAACTTCCGGCCGGAAGACTTTAATTTAGATTTTCTAAATCAAGATTTTGAGTCTGAGACTACTACTACTACTGCTACTGTTGTTGCTACACCAGTGATGGATGAATTTAAAAAGAAACAACAGGAAGAGATGGAAATTTTTTTAAAGAAACAGCGAGAGGATGAAGAAATGTTTCTTCTTCAGCAGCAGAAAGAAGAAGAAGAAGAGAGAAGAAGAAAAAGTGAGGAAGAAATCACACAACAGTTAGAAGAGGAGGAGAAGGAAACACCAAAGGAAGTCAGTCCGGAAGAAAAAACGGTGAGTCTTTTAGAAGAGATATTATCAGAGTTGAAATATCTGAGGAAATTATACGAATATTCTTTAAGTCAACCACCTAAACGAAAAAGACCATCACGGGCTAAACATTCCAAACCTACCAGTTCTAGTGAGATGCCACCACCACCACCACCACCAGTGACTACCACCATGAGTAAAACACCAGCAGTAGCAGCAGGATTTGGATTGGGTCGTGGTAAAGGACTACGACAATTGAAGTTGATTATGTCAACTCCATAAGTTTGTTTTTTCAACCAAACAACAAAAACAAACACCCAACGGTCCTTCAAAGGGCCCCCAGATTTCTAGAAAAGAAATCAAATTGCCAAAATCAAGTAAAACTTTAAAAAATCCCATTGTGTTGTATATAAGTGTGAGTGCGTGCGTGCGTGCATCCATACTCTAAAACAAAATAACACAAAATCACTTGCTTTTTGTCCAGTCTGGTGTATTCTGTCATATTTTCTTTTACAAAATAATTCACCAATAACATATAACACCAAAAAAAAAAAAAAAAGTTCATTGTTCACTGTCTGTCTCTCTTGTTCTTCTTAAATTTCTTCTTCATAGGGATCCTGATCGTCACAGGAATCATGTCTTCCATTGGTACATTTTCTTCATTCTCACTGTCTTCCATGTATCTCACTCTCTTTTTCTTACTTTTCTTGATGATATGTTCTTCTTCTTCTTCTAGGTTTGTTGAATCGGCTTCCTCCCTCTCCTCTGGTAGATTTTCTTCTGCTTCTTCTTGTTCTTGTTCTTTCTGAGGACACTCCGAAGACCAATGTCCTTTTCCTTGACAATGATAACAGGTATCTTTCCCTTTATCTCTGTTTTGGTTTTGACGTTGTGGACATTCTGGAGCCCAATGTCCTTTCTCTTGGCAGATATAACAAGTATCTTGACTTTTATCTCGAGAGGTAGAGGAGGAGGAGGAGGAGTAGTCCTTACTCTTACTGGTAGTATACTTTCGAAGGACTTTCTGCAAATCTCTCACCAAAAAAGCAATCTGTCTTCTTGACTCTTCCATCTTTACAGTTTGAAAGTTCAATCACCAAAGACTGATTCTGAAGGTAAGAAGGTCTCTTTATATATACTCTCCTCTCTCTATATATAGGTACCTGGGTGAAACTGAATCAGTTTCAAAGTAAACTTCAAGATGAAAAGATCACGCCCAAATCATGATAAACCAGAAGAAGAAGAAGAACAAGAAGAAACAAAGAGGCCACGACGACGATTTTCCGTACCACCTGAAACACCTTTAGATGAACTACTAGCTCAAGTCCATGCAAGTGACTTCGAAGAGGAGATGAGTGAACCTGAAACCTTACCACCTTCAAGTCCACCCGAAACAAAACCCACCACCAGAACCCCTGACCAAAAAAGATTGCCTAGTACCTTAGCTCCTCCTGAAAATTACTATCTGATTCGAGAGACTCAAAAAATAACTTCTCGAAAATTTAAAACTACAGCTTACACTCACACTGTTCACTTCAAAGACTTCAAGTCCGAAGTACCTCCCGAGAAAGCGGCGGGGTTCATTAGTGATTTGTGGGGATCTGTGTTACAGAACTTGAAACAACAATGTGGAGCCAAAGAAGATGATCGCTTGCGACTAGCCATTCAGCATGACAATTTGAAGAGTCCTGTTTGGATCGAGTTCAGTACCCCGGCAGAATTAACGCCAGACAAAGTCATGTCCAAAATAGAACATGTGTAACAATCCAATGACAAGTTTACCATCACGGATGGAAAGGCCACACTCTACATGACACACGTTGCTCCTCCTCGAGGAAGTGGAAAAAGTAGGAAATGTTTATTGGTGGACGATCTTCGTACTACCAAACGAAGTGTCGTCCAAATTAACAATACTCAAGACCAAATGTGCCTGGCTCGGGCTATTGTGGTGGGCCGCACCTATGCCAACAAGAACGAGAGTAAAGAATGGAAAAGAGCCTGGGAGAGCATTCGACGATCGGACAGAGCCAAACAACGAAACGAGGCAGAACTCCTGTTACAACAAGCTGGGATCCCTAAAGAGACCGTGTGTGGCATTTCTCAAATGCAGCAACTTCAAGATGTTTTGGCTCCTCATTATACTTTGAAAGTTCACCCTCAAGAAGTGCGCGGAGCTCTGGTGTTTCGAGGCCCTGATTTCCCTGAGGGAAAATACATTCACCTCTATTACCATCAAGAACATTTTGATACCATCACTAGTATTACCGGATTTTTGGGATACGGATCCTACTGTGAGAAATGCAACTATGGGTTTAATAATCGGGAGCAACACATTCATTATGGTCAGAGATGTCGGGGTTGTTTAGCAGACCAGCCATACCTTCCTGAACAACAACACCACCACGCCCATTGTGAAACCTGTCGACGCGAATTTGTCAGTCCTTCTTGCTACGAACAGCATCTTAAGACACAAGGTCACCAACAAAAATGTGCTTGCGACTTATTGAAATTATGCTCTACGTGTTGACAGCTAATTCGTACCAACACCTCTAAGAGTCACATTTGTACCGGCAAGAAAAAATGTTCGATTTGTCAACAGATTTTGATCATCGATGTTTTATTCAAAAGTTTGACAAGACAGAGAAGAAAGAAATAAAGAAGAACAAGAACAAGAAACAAGTAGATTTCATCTTTTTTTATTTTGAATGCATGCAAGAAACAGGCATTCACATTCCAAATTTCTGTGTGGCGCATCGGGCTTGTGATCAGTGTATTCAAGAATCGATTTATTTTCACTGTCCTCATTGTAGTAGGATTCCAGGAGGACGTGAAAAAATCTTTCGTGGAGTTAACACTTTGTCTGAGTTTGCTGAATGGGTTTTAGACCCTACCACCCACGACAGTTGGAGCGAAGAAGACATTCAACGTTATGGAGATTGTCATTGGTATGCGACCGTCATAGCTCACAATTTTTCGGGATATGATGGGCAGTTTTTGCTAAATTATTATTTGAACCATGGTACCGAACGTCCTGAAGTCACCATGAACGGAAAAAAGCTCATCTACATGAAAGTAGGACAAGTACAGTTTAAAGATTCTATGAGTTATTTAGCCATGCCTTTGAGTCGCATGGCAAAAACGTTTGGCATGACAGAAATGGCTAAAGGCTACTTTCCTCACTTCTTTAACACGGAAGCTAATCAACATGCTGTCCTACCTCATTTGCCTGACCTTCATGATTACGACCCCGACGGAATGCGACCCGAACAGCGAGAAGCTTTTCACACTTGGTACCGCGCTCACCAGAACGATCCATTTGACTTTCAAGAAGAGATGCTAAAATATTGTTGATCTGATGTGGATATTTTAAGACGTTGTTGTGGAAAGTTTCGAGAGTTATTTCTTGATCACGGAGAGGTCGATCATTTGAAAGATGCAGCCACCTTACCTAAAGCCTGTTCCTTAGTCTACAGGCAAAATTTCATGCCCGAGAACCAACTAGCCATCATCGACTCCAACACGTCTCTCTTTGCTAGTCGTCAATATTCGGTCAAAGCTTTACGTTGGCTTCATTACTTGTGTCAAAAAGAAGACAAATGGATACAACATGCTAGAAACGGAGGAGGAGAAAAGAAGATTGGAGGTTATTCCGTGGATGGATTTGATTTAGAAAACCCGCACACAGTATACGAGTTTCAGGGTTGTTTGTTTCACGGATGCCCTACTTGTTATCCTGACCGAGACATGAAAAGTCCTTATTCAGATTCTACCATGGAACAGTTATACGAACAGACTTGCCAACGACGACTCAAGTTAGAAAGTCAAGGATACCAAGTGGTAGAAATGTGGGAGCACGAGTACGATCGACGTTTGAAAACTGATCCTGAATTTAAGAACATCACCCAAAGTTACGACGCGGCCCACATTGAGCCTTTGGATCCGCGACACAGTTTATTTGGAGGACGAACCAATGCCACTCGCTTGCTGTACGACGTGAATGAATCCCAAGGAGAAGAAATCAAATACATTGACGTGTGTTCTTTGTATCCTTGGGTGTGTAAATATGCTCGTTTTCCCACCGGTCACCCAGAAATTTTGACAGAACACATTGACGTGGAACACATTCGTCAATACGAAGGATTAATCAAATGTAAAGTCTTACCTCCGACAAACTTGTACCATCCCATCTTGCCTCACCATTGTCAAGGAAAACTGATGTTTCCTTTATGCCGGACGTGTGCTGAAACGTGCAGCCAAGATCATCCCTGTCACCACACGAAGGAAGAACGGTCTTTGACAGGAACGTGGGTTAGCGCCGAATTGTTTCGGGCACTGGATCGTGGATACCGTTTGTTGAAAGTATACGAAATCTGGCACTTTCCAACCACCGCCCAATACCAAAAGGACGACGCCACGAATCATCCAGGCATTTTCTCGGGGTACGTCAATCAGTTTTTAAAACTGAAACAAGAAGCTAGTGGTTATCCTTCGTGGTGTCAGACTCCCGAAGACCAAGAACGATTCAAAGAAGAGTACCGTGACATCGAAGGCATCACTTTGGAAGAGGTGGAAAAAAATGAAGGAAAAAGATCGTTTGCCAAAGTGATGCTCAATTGTTTGTGGTGAAAAATGGCCTAACGTACGATCTTACCCAAAACGGAATACGTCACCGATTCTTATCGTTACTTTAAACTAGTGGATGATAAAAGTATACTAGTCAAACACGTCGAAATCGTCCGCGATGATTTGATCATAGTCAATTTCGAAGAAGAACCCAAGTTTGTCAAACCTGACAAGTTTAGTAACGTAGTCATTGCAGCTTACGTGACTGCTCATGCTCGCTTGAAATTGTACGACGAAGCGTTAGAAGTTTTGGGAGATCGTGTCCTGTACTTTGACACCGACAGTTGCATCTACATTCATCGACCCGGTCGCCCCCACCCTACCATTCAAGGAGATCGTTTAGGAGCCTGGACAGACGAGCTCCCTCAAGACACCATTCTGAGTTTTACCAGCGGTGGCCCTAAAAATTACGGCTACCGATACCGAGACCCACAAGGCCAACTTCACACCTCCTGTAAAGTCAAAGGATTGACTCTGAACTATCGAACCAACCAAGTGGTGAACTTTGAGGTTTTAAAAAATGCTTTACTGTCTGGACAAGTGGAAGACTTTCAAGTGCACACGTTAGAACCTCACAAGATTGTACGACTACCTAATCATCAAATCGTTACTCGACCTGTACAAAAAGTGTACCGTATTGTGTACCAGAAGCGAGTGAGACTTCCAGACCACACCACTTTGCCTTACGGACAAGCCGATCTTCAGTATAAAAAAAGGGACCCCTTCCAAGTCAAACCATTCATTGCAAATACAGACGTCAACCTAGAAAGAAGAAAAAAACGATGAGTGCTTTTGTCATCCTCCCACCAAAGTACAATAAGAGTACTCAAACTGCCACCCACCCACCACCAAGGGAGAAATCATCTAGTGTGAACTCCAAGTGCCATCACGACTTGGAGTGCGATGCAGTGCCATGCGACGACGAGACGGATTCCGTACGGTTTGGCATCCCCGATTCACACGATCAAACGGATTCCGTACGTTGTGACATCGTGGATTCAGTCACTCACCGACTACCCTCTAACGATGCAGGACGACCTTTACTCTTTATTAATCGTTCAATTAATAATTGTCATACCTACAGGAGTAAAGAGTTGACGATACCAGTGACTTTGCCTGGTTATTCCAAGTATGAAAGTCGACTCCAGACATTCAAAGACAAGTGGCCAAAATATTTAAAAGGACCTACTCCCGAAGCTTTAGCTAGATCTGGATTTAAATACGGGGGAGAAGGAGATCAAGTTCAGTGTTTCAGTTGCGGTCTGAGACTTAAATTTTGGGAGCCTACCGACTCAGCTTACATTGAACATGCCAGATGGTCTCCGCACTGTCAGTTCTTACCTTTAGTGGCCTTAGAAGAGTACGGGTACGATGAGCCAGATGCCAAACAGAAGAAGAAGTAGTAAACTATGTCGGAGGAGAATACTTCTTTAGAAGAATACATTGGTGGTTTACCTTTGGAGTTGCAAGAACGCATTTTTCAGTATTTACCTAGCTTAGAAGATCGCATTCATGATTTACCTTTGGAGGTACGAGAACGTATTTACAAAGAATTTGTCAAGATCCAAGTGAAACGTAAAGAACAGTTACATCCTTTACGACACAAACATTTTAACCATTGGTATTTGAATGTGATAAGACATCTGATTTGGGCCAAGATATTCAAATGGTCTGACATTCATGAAAAACTACATTCCACTTTTAAGAAATTGGAGGGTACCACCTACAATGTGGCAGTGGAATATAGAATTCGATGAAATGAAGTGAAGGAAAAAAATGTGACCCACAGACAAGATTTCCAACAACTGTTACATGAACTGTCACCTCAAGACGAATCGCCTTTACGTCGTTTGAAATTAGATAGGATAATCACTGATACTTTTTTTTTGGATATCCATTACCCACTGATTCCATTTGGTTGGCATGTGAGTATTTTGTCACCAAGAAGAAGACGGCCCCTTTAGAAGATCTCATTTATGATGTGAAACTTCACTCCCCTTCGAAGTTGCAAGTTACCAGTGGTCGTAAAAGAGTATGAGTACAATGAGTCAGATGTTATGCCTCTACAAAGTTGAAGAAGTAAAAAAACCATGTTGGAGGAGGATACTACTTTACAATGGTACATTGGTGGTTTACCTTTGGAGTTGCAAGAACACATTTTTCAGTATATACCTAGCTTAGAAGATCGCATTCGTGACTTACCTTTGAAGTTGCGAGAACGTATTTACGGAGAGTTGGTCCAGATTCAAGTGAAACGTAAACTTCAATTCATTCCTCGATTTGCGTACTACCGTGACTTTCGTCATATCAGAAGTCTGATTTTGAAGAAAAACTATCACGACTATCGTGAAGAACACAAAAGAGAGTTACTTCTTTCCAAGTCGGAAACTTTACCAAAACACATTTGTGGCTTGCCTTTGGAATTGCGCCAAAAGATTTACCGAGAGTTTGTCAAGTTACAAGTGAAACGAAAACTCAAAGTCATTTCTCGAGCTGTGCACTATGCTCTCTTCCAAAGTCATAGAAGACTGATTCTGGGAAACGTCTATCGCTGGCACCACGTTGATGGAGACTATCTCAAAAGGTACCATCCTTGGGAACCTGGATATAAAAACATGCCACCCAAGATACCTACCTTAGCCATCTCACCCTATAAAGTGCCGGTATGTCTGGACTCTACTCCTCACTTGTAAAACGGATTCCGTGGAAGGAAGTAAACGATCGTGTTCAGACTTTAGAGGATTATAAAGTCTTGTTACAAGAATTCTTTCCATTGAATTTTGGACGTTATGTGGTGTGTGTCTTATCTTGTGACTGCTTATCTTGGAATTCGTTTTCCAGGACATTCGTTGTGGAATATTTTTGAGGACAAGTGTTTACCTTGGATTATTTTGGAGGACCCGTGGTTGTTTTGGACTAATTTGTCCGAGTCCCAAAAAAAAACAATATGACCATTTGTTCTTCTTCGGCCTTAGTAGAAGAAAATTATAAAAACTTGATTTTATCAGTACATGAAAGACAAATTGTACTTAAAGTGTTGAGAGTGGTAATGGAAAACAGTGAGTTACCTCCATGTGAAGAAGACATTCGTCACACTTTATCTGTCTATAAAGCATTTCAAGAAGTGTGTTTTGCTATTGAGTTACACCAACAACTTTTCAATTGGAAAGATGTACGTCCCTGGAGAGACCTTGGTTTCCAATCTTGGCTACAAGAAGTGGCCCAGTTTGCCAAAGATTTGGCAACATGTCCATAAGAGTCTAAAAGTGAAAAAATGGGAACCTCAATGGGAAACCCTGAAAGAAGAAAAAGAAGAAGAAGAACTTGACACAGTAAAGAAAGATGACCACACCACCGTTGTCCAAATATCACCACCCCCTGAGGAACACAACCCTTCCTTACCGCTACCGTCAGAGCATTAAAAAAAAAACAAAAGACGACCAGAAGAATGTCACCACCCCCAGTGCCTAGGTCTTCCATTCCTAGGAGACCAGAATATTGTACATTGACTTGTTTGTACAGAACTTTAAATGCTTTAGTGTTAGCCTTAATCTTGTACGTGATCATTTTACTTTGCTATTTTATCACTAGTTCGCTTCTTCGTGTTCGTGTAAAGTTGTAAAAATATGTTTTGTTGTGTTGGTTTTTTTTTTTTTTTGGTTTTTTTTTTAAAATAAACGTGTATGAAACGTATAAAATGTCTTGGGTCTTTTGTCTTCTTCTCAAAAATCTTCTTACCTCAGTCATGGCTACATCATCTTCTTCTGCC
Source organism: Margaritifera margaritifera (assembly GCA_029931535.1). NCBI lineage: Eukaryota > Metazoa > Mollusca > Bivalvia > Unionida > Margaritiferidae > Margaritifera > Margaritifera margaritifera. The sequence continues at coordinate 630,647 of JAQPZY010001176.1, forward strand.
TCGTCTACCTCGTCTACCTCTTCTGTCGTCAAAGTGATTGACGAAAAGTTAGATCGTCAAAGTTGGAACGCTTTGTATTTGCGCCATCCTTTTAACATGTTGATTGCTGGACCTAGTGGTTCAGGCAAAACCGAATTTGTCAAACGTTTGATCGAACAAAAAGCTCATTTGTTCGATCGTCCACCTCAACGTATCGTGTGGTGTTACAAAGAGTGGCAATCGTCTTACACGTTATTGAAAGAAAGTCAAGGAGAAACCATTTCATTTGTGGATGGTATTCCTCACGAAGACGATGGGATCGTGTCTGACGTGAGTCAAACCCATTTGGTTATTTTTGATGACATGTTAGGAGAAGACGAAGAAGAAATTAAACTTTGGTTTACACGAAAAGGACACCATCGTAATGCTAGTATTGTCTACATTACTCAAAATTTATTTAAACAAAGTAAAGCCCATCGGACCATCAGTCTCAACGCTCATTACGTGGTCTTATTTAAAAGCCCCAGAGACAAATCTCAAGTACAAGTGTTAGCCAAACAGTTAGGTGCTTCTTGGTTAACTTATGCGTACGACGATGCCACTCAAACCCCTCACGAGTATTTACTCATCGACTTAAAACCCACCACTCCTGACTATTTGAGATTTCGTGCCCAATTGTTTCACCCTTGGGGTCAAGAAGGTGGTCCTGTCATTTACACGTCCCCTTCAGCCAATTTTTAAAAAAAGAAAAAAAGCTATAAAAACAGCCACTACGTCATTTCTGTCTCACACTCTTTCGAGAGATGACTTCCTTTCAAGCTCATCCTTCGGCTAAATTGATTCGTGCCTTGTATGGCATCAGTCGTGAAAAAAATGCACAAGTCCGTGCTCATTTGTTAGAAGCGAGTCTTGAAGAAGTGTTACGATGGTTTACTTTGACGGCACGTCAATTACTGCAAGGCATCATTCACATTCCTCATCAAACTCAACGTTTTTTTCAAAAACATAAAGAGGCGTTGTCACAACTAGCCGATCCTAGAATCGATTCACGGACTAAAAAACAAATCATTTTAACTCCTGGTGGAAGTGGTTCTTTAGGAGGGGTCATGATTCGTTCCCTTTTGAAATGGGATCCTAATGCCCAAGCCAAAACTCCTAAAAAGAAGAAAAGTCCAAAGAAGAAAAAGAAAGCCACACAAAAAAAGAAAAGCCCTCAAAAGAAGAAAGCCCAAAAGAAAACTCGTGCCAAGAAAACAACACCTACCACCACTGGTACCCGCCGTAAGAGAGGTACTGCGGCCAGGACGCAAACGTACACCCGCAAAACACCACCACCATTACCATCACCATCACAACAGTCCCCAATGACGAGATCTCTTTTTGCGTCCACATCTTCATCTTCGTCTTCTTCACCACCCTTTACGATGGTGCCTGCCAAACCAGACTTAAGATCCGTGTTTCCTAATTTGATGCAAAAATGGAAACCTATTTCGAAAGTGGCCACTTCGGGACCCTTGACTTCAGCTGATTTGGCCATGGTAGCCGCTGCCAACAAAGTACCTTCCCCTAAAACCAGAGTCCAAGAAAGAACCGGTATCTTACAAAGTTTAGTGGATTTATCCAAAGAAGAATTGAGACGATTTAGTCCCTTGAAAACACCTCAACGTCGAGTGAGGCCTGTCATGAAGATGGTACGTCGTGCAGACAATCAGTGGAGACGTGTTCCAGTATAAATTAGAAGGGTACCCTGCCAGAGACTTCAGACTTGTTTTCTACCCTACTAAAAAAAGATGACTCCCAAACGTGCACACCACCACCACCACCAAAAAATGAAGAAAAGCAAAACCACCAAAAAAGGACGACTTCCACCTCGTCTGGCGAAACATTGGGATGTCTTGTCTGTCCTAACCAAATCCAATCCTCCCGTGCGAAAACAACTCATTCAAACAGCCCCCAAAGAAATCACCGATACCTTGTGTGAATGTTGTTTGAACGTTTTGAAAGGAACGGTACCTTTGTCCAAGATACAGAAACAAAAATTAGGGAAACATCGGAACGTTCTTCGTCAAATGGTGAAAAAGAAAATACCTCTTCAACAAAAGAAAAAAATGTTGGTGCAACGAGGAGGATTTCTACCTATGCTGATAGGACCGTTGTTAAAAATAGCAGCTCCTTTGTTAGGAACGATTGCTGGACCCCTTTTAGGAGGTGTCATGCGATAACCATAAAAAAGAAGATAAAAAGGACCACCCTTCTCTGAAAAGACCACACCTTTTTGGTACCTTTGAATGAAATGGAAGGACGAAAACTGACTTTAGTACCTTACAAACGATGGATGGAATTTCATCGTTGGAACGAACAACGGATACCTCATTTACCACCTAATCCTAATCTCAACGAGATGTCCCAGTTACAACAAGAATTACAAACCCTGATGGAACGAAGCGATTTGTCAGAAACAGAAAAATCGCAACGGTATGGTCAACTTTTACAACGTCTACAGCTCTTTCGCCAAAAAGCGGTCGACGAAACAGCTCCACCCACTCTGAGAGATTTTAAGACCATGATGAAAAGTGAACCTAAAGTCACCATCACTAAAACAGACACCGCCACGGGGATGACCGTGAAAGAAGAAGAAGAAGAGTTACCAACTCCACCTACTCTTAAAAAAAAAAAAAAGTTAGCCACACCGAGTTGGATAAAAAAGATGATGTCTACCCCATTACCCTCAAAAAAGAAAAAAGAAGAAGTGAAGACAGAAGTCAAAAGAGAACCGATGACCCCTGTTCAAACAACATCCACCTTTACACCAGTGGCACGACGGACACGTAAACAATCCAAAAAGATACCCCACGAAGAAAAGAGCATTGGTACTTGGTTGACTTATTCTTGAGGAATCATGGAGAAACTTTTAGCCACCATTTATTACAATCCTGGTCATGCTGCTGGTTACGGAGGAGTTCAAAAATTATATCGAGCTGCTAAAAGTAAATTGAAAAATGTACGTTTACCCGAAGTACGACGATGGTTACAAGAACAATCGACGTACACGTTACACAAACCCATTCGACGCAAATTTTCTAGAAGTCCAACCCAAGTGGAAGGCATCGATCATCAATGGCAAGCCGATTTAGCCGACGTCTCTCATTTAGCCACTTACAATCGTGGTCACAAATATTTGTTTTGTGTCATCGACGTGTTTTCCAAATTTGCTTGGGTCGTACCTTTGACCTCTAAAAGCAGTACCGAATTGGTACGTGCCTTAAATTTGGTCTTGAAACAAAGTGGACGCCAACCTTTACGATGGCAAACTGACAAAGGCACCGAATTTCTAAACCAAGCTTTTCAAAAAGAATTGAAACAAAGACAAATTCATTTTTTTACTACCGAAAATACTGAAACCAAAGCCAGTATCGTGGAACGTTTTCAAAGAACTTTGAAAGAACGTATGTGGAAATATTTTACACATCAACATACTCTCAAGTACATCGACGCGTTACCCCGTTTAGTCAAAGCGTACAATCAATTGTACCATCGTAGCATCGGATGCGCCCCCGAAGAGGTCAGCCCTGAAAACGAAGTGACCGTGTTTGATAAATTGTTTGGTTCACCCCAGAAAAAAAAGAAGAAACCCTTGTTGGAGTTAAAGACGGGAGATTGGGTTCGCATCGGAAAAACCAAACGTACTTTTGACAAAGGTTATTTACCCAACTGGACCACCGAATTGTTTCGTGTCACTACCCCCGTCCGTGGACGTGATCCTCCCGTCTATAAATTGGAAGACATGCATGGTGAAGTACTCAGAGGAACATTTTACTTGCCTGAGTTACAACGAGTGACCAAAAAAGAAGACGCCTTGTACGACATCGAAAGCATTCTCGAACAAAGAACACGCAAAGTAGGTAAACGTCGAGTAGAAGAAGTCAAAGTACGTTGGAAAGGATATCCTCCTAGTTTTGATTCTTGGATTGCTGCTTCTCAAGTCGTCGACTATAAAAAGAAAAAGAAGTAACCTAACAACATGCCATTCAACACAGCAACTACAACTTCAACGACTCCTTCGCAGAGTTCTTCTCTTCAAGAATTACAAAAACAACAGCTCTGGGTGTGATGCGGAGAACGTGTGCCTAAAAATCAAATCGTCTTTTTCTGCCAAATTTTTGTAGTGCATTGTGTCATCGGAGCAGCTATTGCCAATTTGAGTTTGCAACAAGGAGACAAACAATTGTGGACCATTTTACTTAGCAGTTGCATCGGTTATCTTTTACCCAGTCCCTCTTTGAAATTTACGACGACGACGGACAACAGCCAACACCACGGTACAGCTAACGTCAGTCCACCTTCTTCTTCCAGTCACCACAGTAGTCCTCTTTTGTTCACTTGAGTGACTCTTCGGAGACTAGAACCACTTTGGAACTATGAATGACCAATTTTATTTAACTTTACCTAGTGACAGTTCCATGAATGTGTTTCCCAACAATACCTTATGTTGTTTCACGACCAAATTACCTCAATCCATTCAATTGGATAACGATGCTCATTGGGAAGTAGGATTGGTAGAAATCATTCATCCTACGCAAATCATGAACATCAACAAAGGTCAAAACACTATCGTCGTGGAAATCTTGAACAAAAATATACAAGATGAATTAGAAAAAAACGATCCTAAAATCTGGGAAGGAGACAAAAAAAATCCAGACATGAATGGCGCATTCAAAAAGTTTTCAGATCCAAAAAAAAAAAAAACAGATTCTGACACAAAGGTCTTTGGGCAGTATACCCTGAGAATTCCTACAGGGTATTATTTTAATAGTCGACATTTGGTGGACACCATTGAGTCCACCATTAACCAGCAATTTAGCAAAGCCTTAAGTCGTAACCATAAACTTTTACGAATCGGTTTAAATGAGGTGGCACGCCGTTTCCACATAGAATTTGCTATGATGGAGAAAGTTACTGGTGAATTCATTGACGACAAAACTGCTAAAGAAAGAAACATAGCCTCCGAGGAGAGAAGATTCATATCCATCGAATTTTCTCCTGGATTGTATGCCATTTTGGGTGGAAGTAAAGACAGTACCAATCGAAAAGTCTCAACTGACATAGAATCCGCAGATGCTTTTAAAACCCCTATGGAATTGAACATTGGACTGAATTTAATGTTTGTGTACTCCGATGTGGTAGAGTACAACGTGGTGGGTCACACATCTGCTCCCTTACTAAGAGTCATTCCTTTCAAAGTGGATACTGCTACTGGTGCGTACGAAGAAGGTGGAAACACGTTTCACGTTCACCGTGAATTTGTACGCCCTCATTATCTTTCAGTCAGTAAATCGTATTTTGACAGTGTCAACATTAGTATAAAAGGAGATTTGGGACAAGATGTGCCATTCATTGACAAAGGAAAAGTCACGGTGAAACTACATTTTCGAAAAAAGTTCTCTAACGCCTTGTAACCTCCCAAAAAAAAATGTATCCAGTGTACCGAGGAGTGGCTCGACAACGAGGACATGGTTTAGGAGATATGTTAAGATCGGCTTTTCGGACGGTAGCTCCTATTTTGAAACCGATGGTGACTCGAGGATTTCATGCCTTAAAAGATGCCGCTTTGACACAAGGAAAATAATTTTTGCAAAATGTCCTCATTGACAAACAAAATCCTAAAGAAGCCTTTATGAGAGCAGGCAAAAATGTGTTGATGAACACTGGTAAAGATCTTTTAGGTCTCCGAGAAAATCCTATAAATACGCTTCACGCTTCAGGCTCTGGCATTACTTCACAGCAAGGACAAGGCAGAAAGAGACGACGACAACATCGAAATCCCTTCAAAGTTCATAAAAGAACACACAGTGGTGTTCCAAAAAAGAATAAGAAAAGAAGAAGAACCGTCAGAGAATTAGACGTGTTTGATTACTAAAAACCATTGAGAATGATGCACCGAGATTCTTGCGAATGTACCAAGTCAGAACTGGATATGTTTACCATGCCTCCCACCATGATGACGATGCAAGAATCCCAATGGGTAGAATTTCATCCTGTATCGTCTTTGTCGGATTCAGCTCCTATCGAATTTGAAATCAAAGGACAAACCGAAGATTACATCGATCTGAATGGCAGCTACTTGTACCTGAAACTCAAAGTACAAAAAAATGACAACAGCCTTCCTGGGGACGATGCCAGAGTGGCACCCGTTAATAATTTCATGCATTCCTTGTTCAGTGGAATAGATTTGTACTTGAATAACAAACTGGTCAGCAGCAGTTTGGATACTTACCCTTACCGTGCTTACTTGGAAAATCTCTTGACGTATGGAAAAGAAGCCAAGAACACTCATCTGGATGCTTCAGTGGTCTGGAAACCTGACACCGCAGGAGCCTTCAACGACACAGCGGTGTCAGTACCGGTGACGCAAAACGCTGACAAAACTATAATTCCAGCAGAGCCGCACAATGTGGGATTTAACGACCGTCGACAGAAAATCAGACAGCGCAATTTAGAATTGATGGATCGTTTGCATTTGGACATGTGGTTGCAAGACAAGTATTTGTTGAACGGAGTAGATGTACGTCTGAGACTGAATCGCAGTAGTACCGCTTTCCATTTGACGGCTAATGCTAACGAGTGGAAAACTGTCATCCAAGAAGCCAAACATTATGTGCGACGTGTAGAAGTCTTACCAAAAGTAGCCAATGACATCAGTCAAACCTTGAGCAGAACCACTGCTAAGTATCCACTTAGACCTGTGGAAGTGAAAACCTTTACTGTGGCCAGTGGACTCCGATCCATAGTCGAAGATCACATCTTCCAAGGACAGCTCCCCAAACGCTTGCTGCTTTGTATGGTCAAAAATTCAGCCTTCTACGGAGTCTAAAACGAAACTCCGTTCGAGTTTCAACACTTTGACGTCAAAAAGATAGAAGTCAGTCGAGATGGCAAGACCTTGTGTACCAGACCTTTTGAACCTGACTTTAGCGTCAACGTAAAAAATTACTTACGATCTTACTTGACCCTGTATGAAGCCACAGGACAGTTAGGCACCAACAGTAGCCACGGTATTTCGTACGAGGATTATGCAGGAGGGTATGCCTTGTGGGGATTTGATTTCACTCCGGACCAAGGCAGCGATGAAGGACATTTCCACCCTATAAAATCAGGCTCACTTCGAGTGGAACTTCAGTTTGATCCAGCTCTAGCCAAGACAGTGAACGTCATCTTGTTTGCAGAATTTTATAATACTCTAGAGTTCAACAGTTTAAGAGAAGTAATTCAAGACTATTAGAAGAAAAAGAAAAAAAGATGCAGCAAGAAGAAGAACCTATGGAGATAGATGAGGGATTTTGTGAAGTTCAACAATCACAAACTACCATAAAGGATGATGATGATGACGAAGTCATTCGTTCAGAACCTGAAAAAGAAGAAGAAGAAAACAATTCAGTTCCTGTGTTTACTGGATTTATTTCTCGATGGCCAGAACAAGAAAAACAGTTAGTGTCCTGTTATGCTCAGGAATTGAAAGAAATAATTAACTGCCTGATTAAAGAACAATGTTATGGATGTCAAAACGATCATCCCAGTCAGATACAACACGACAAATGTATGATGTTGACAGGTGAAGAAAAATTGGATGAATATTTGGAAACGGCCTGGTCACAAATCTCAGATGAACAAGTGTTGAAACAGTGGTATAAAGACTTGCAGAATTCTTCTTTTCCTCCACTTGATTATCTGGAGATCAGACGCATCGAAGGACTCATTCGAGTGCAGAACCTATCCGACGTGAATATTCGTGGAATTACAAAACAGATCAATTCAAGCATAAAGTCAGATGTGAATTGGTGACCTATTATTTCCTGTGAGAAAAAAGAAGAAGAAGAAAAAAATGGATACCAGGGAACTTCATTACCTGTTGACTGGCAGTTCCAACACTTCTTCTTGGAATCCTGTGGTATGTGCTAAAGATGAACTACCTCATCGTAAACCTAAAGATGTTCATGCCTATGTCATCAATACCGACGACAGTCATCTACCAGGAACCCATTGGGTTGCCGTGTACTTTCCCAACGATCACTGTGTGGAATATTTTGATTCTTATGGATTACCTCCTTTGGAAAAAGATATCATCGACTTTATGAGAAGAAATGCCGTCTCGACTCGATTCAATAATGTTCGATTACAAGGATCAGATTCCATGGTGTGTGAACAATATTGTGTACATTTTCTTCATCAACGCAGTCTTGGATATTCCTTAGAACATTTAGTGACTTGATTTAATAGAGACTATGCTCGAAACGATGCTAAAGTAGAACAATGGTTTTGTGAACATTATGGATATCTCTTATCTTTAGCTCATAAACGTAGTGTGCATCAGAATGATGTTGATGTAGAAAAGTGGAAGTTTAGTTTACCTTCCCAACGTTGTCAACCCCGTAAATATGTTCCATTTTAATATCTTGTTCAATTGTTAGTTTTTTATGTTAGAATGGTTATTGTTAATTAAAAAAAATGTTATTGTTGGAAAAAAAATATGGTGTTGTGTGGTTTTTTATTGAATTTGAAAAAAAAAATAATAATTATGTTCTCTCTCTCTTTCTATCGATCTAAAAAAAGTTACCCCTCTCCTCTATCTGTTATCTCACTGTCGATCTGAAACCCTACCATGTTTTCCATCGCGTCCGCGCGTTAAGCATATAAAGCGGTGCGTTGGCCAGTGTAGTCATTCTCGTTGACTCGTCAAGATATCAACAGTTCAAAAAAGAAGATGGCAGCAACCAAGATTACAAAGCTGAATGAAGCTATGGTAAACATTCAGAGGGTGAAGAATCATTTGATTGAAACCCACCCGGAAAGAAAGACGATGACGTTCATTCAAATGGCACATGATCTAGTAGAAGAGGTCCTGAGAGAAGAAATACTTCGGGAAAGAACAGGATGGGAGGTGGCACAACGACTACAGCAGCAGCAACAACAGCAACTTATGCAGTCCAACAAACTACCTGACGGAGAAGTAAGTTGCAAGATTGACTGTGAAGAATTTGCTTTCTCTTTCACCCGAAAGAGACCTGCCTGTCTTAAAGCTGTGAGACCAATCGCTAAACGTGGCCGCCCTGCTGGAGCCGCTGCAACTGCTACTTCACCCATAACAAGTTAAAAAACAACATAACTTCTTAAAAAACAAAACCCAACGGTCCTTTTAAGGGCCACCCCAATCTCTAGAAAAGATAACTACTCTCATATTGCAATATATATTTGTGTTTTATATGTTTGTTTGTTTTGTTTGTTTGTTTGTGATAGCCCACCCAACAAAAAAAAACCCTTTCCCTTGTATATTTGTGGTGTGTGTTTTGATATAAAAAAATTTAAAAAGTAAAAAAATGGATAGTGTGATGTGTGTTTAGATAAAAAAATTTAAAAAGTAAAAAATGGTTGTGTGTAAGTTTATGTTTGATATAAAAAAAATTTAAAAAATTTTAAAAAATGGTTGTGTGGTGTGTGTAAGTTTGTGTTTAATATAAAAAATTAGTAAAAAAAATGGATAGTGTGGTGTGTGTTTGATTTTATCAAAAGTAGTTTCTTTTAGGTCCGCGCTTTTAGAGTAAGGGGTGATGGAGTGCAAAATCCGCGAAGCCAAGAATGACGTCCAAGGAATGACGTCAGACGCGCGGGGTAGTGGGGTGATTTTTTTTTTTTTTTTTTTGTTTTTTTTAGGTGTAAGGGATGTTTTCCTTCACGTCCGCGCTTTTAGTATATTAAAACAACACCTTCACAACTTGAACTATCCCATTTATTCAAGAGAATGAATAAGACTGAAACAATAAGACAAGCTAGAGTTCATCTAGAGGTGGCCTGGCACCTCCTCCAAGACTTGGAGAAGAAGGAAAAGGAGGAGATTGAAAAGAAAGTGGCCATCAGACCCCATCGGATGATGGAGCAGGAGGATAAGGAGGAAAAGGAGGAGAAGGTAAAGAAAGTGGTCATCAGACCCCATTGGATGATGGAAGAAAATAATAAGGAGAATTGGGATCCTGAAGCGGACCAATCTCCATTTATACTAAAAAACAACAAGCGCTGCAGCATGAGTTTCAAAACATGGAGGGGGAGCTGTCCTGCATGCAGTGCTAAGCCTGGGAGGTGCCCACACCTCCTCTAAATGAACTCAAACAACAAATCCAACGGTCCTTTTCAGGACCACCCATTTTACAAGAAAAGATTAATTTTCCAATGATTGCCTACCCTTCTTACCGCCATGTTCATTTTCCCTTTTCCCCATATAGACCCACAATGTTCATTTTCCCTTGTCCCCATAGAGGCCCACCTTGTCCCCATAAAACCAACCACTTTTACTGGGATTCTATGGGGACTACGTAAATTAACATTATGTCCCCATAGCGTCATGTTGCCCTCAACACTCCCAACATACTACTCATATTACATGTTTTGCTAAAACACTATGTGTCTAGATTTAAAACAATATATTTCCAAGTGTCACAAGTATATTGACCTATTGACCTTGGGTGATAAAACAAAGTCGATCCGTGTATTTATTACTCTAAGATGGGTTTTTTCTTTCTTAAATTTGTATCAAATTTGATGAATAAAGCTTTGACCTTATAGTACGATAGCAGAATTGTAACATATTTAAGATCCAGCACAAATTTTTGCTGGCTATTGTAACATATATTTAGAGTGCAGATTTTTGCAACCACAATATAACAAATAGACAGCCGTGAATGGAATGGTAGTTTTATTTAAAATAGTAGGTGAGGGTTGGGACCTTATAACTGGCGGTAGAGCTTTTTAATTTGTAATAAGGATTATAGGATAGGAAGGGAGATAATGAAGTTAGTTTTTGTTGACAAGGGATTTAAATTGTATTTTATACTGCTTGTTTTTCATCTAAAGGTGTGGGGTCTGTAGATGAGTAGGTGTTGATATTTAAGGATTATGAGGATGATGGTTTTGTTTTTTTAAAAAAGGTTATATGTTGGATGAGGATATTAAAGAATGGGGTAAAGATTTTAACTTTATAAGGTAATTCTAGGATATTAAAGAATGGGGTAAAGAATTTAACTTTATAATGTAATTCTAGGAGAGTAGAGCTTGTTAGGAATAGTATAGACGGGAATAGAGATTTTAACTTTATAAGGTAATTCTAAGAGAGTAGAGCTTGTTAGGAATAGTATAGACGGGAATAGAGATTTTAACTTTATAAGGTAATTCTAAGAGAGTAGAGCTTGTTAGGAATAGTATAGACGGGAATAGAGATTTTAACTTTATAAGGTAATTCTAAGAGAGTAGAGCTTGTTAGGAATAGTATAGGCGGGAATAGAGATTTTAACTTTATAAGGTAATTCTAAGAGAGTAGAGCTTGTTAGGAATAGTATAGACGGGAATAGAGATTTTAACTTTATCTATAAGAGGGCTTGTAGGGGGTAGGCGAGGGGGTGGGGGTTAATTATTTTTATTTATACCTTTTCTTTCAAATCCTACCTTGTGTGAATGTGGTGGTTGTTTTGTTTAAAATAGGTAGGTAGGGACATTATAGATGGAAATAGAGAGTTTTACTTTATTTATAAGAGGCATTATAAGGGTTAGGATGAAGGTTTGTTAGTTTAATTTAGAAGGGATTTATATGGTCTGTAGTCTGTTGAGTAAGGTTTACTCTATAGGGTTGTATTGGAGATACTGAAGCAGGGTAGAGTAGGTATAGTAACTAAGGGTCTTATAGAAGGGGCTAGATGTTTTTTTACTTAATTTATAAGAGGGATAATAGAGCGGTATGTGGGGTTAGTGAGGTTAGTTTTATTTAGAAGGTATATATAACTTAGAGGTGGATAGTAGATCCTTGGTTGGTGGATAGTAGGTCACTTGTTGTTGATAGTAGGTCTCTGGTTGTTGGATAGTAGATTATTGGTTGGTTGATAGTAGATCCCTGGTTGTTGGATAGTAGATAACTGGTTGTTGGAAAGTAGATCCCTGGTTGTTGGATAGTAGTTAGCTGGTTGTTGGATAGAAACTCCCTTGTTGGTGGATAGTAGATAACTGGGCTTTGGTAGTAAATAACTGGCTGTTGTGTTGCAGATCTCCGGTTGTTGGTTACTAAATGACTGGTTGTTTGATAGTTAATCCCTGAATGGTGGATAGTAGATAACTGAGAGTGTGTGTATATTTCCTCCTGTCTTTTTACATCCTACCCCTCTTGTATGTATGTATGTATGTATGTATGTATGTATGTATGTATGTATGTATGTATGTATGTATGTATGTATGTATGTATGTATGTAAGTAAGTATAGCAGGTGTATCAACACTCCTAATCTTTTCGTTAGATAGTAGGGGTGTGTTTTGGGCTTGTAATAAAAAAAGCGGTTGCTGGATAGTAGGGGCGTGTTTTGATTTTAATCAAAAAGCTGTTGCTGGATAGTGGGGGGGGGGGAGGCTGGATGCTGGATAGTAAATAATGGGGTGTCGGATAGTAAATCACTAGTTTGTGGATAGTAGATAATTAAGTATTAATATGTAAAGCTTATAAGGATGGTAGTTTCATTTTTTAAAAGGAGGATAGGAGAGGGATATACATATTATATAATAGGGTAGAGATTATCGCTTTATACAGAGATTAAGGTTAGGGTTGTTAGTTTTATTGTGAAGGGATTTAAATGCTATTTTATACTCCTTCTTTTACATACTACCCTGTTCTTGTTATAGACAGCAACTAAAAAAGAACCCTACACATGATAAACCTGAAGACGTTGGAGCGTATGTCATCAATACAGATGATCGTATTCGTTCAGGATCTCTGTTAAGATACACAACTTCAATACACTGTTAAAAAAACCCATACCTTTCAATATGGCAGCCTCACGTGAATTTTCCGTTTGTCCCCATAAACTTTCGACCTTTGGCTCTATAAACTTTCGACACTAAATTTTCCTATGTCAATTTCCCTTTTGTCCCCATGAATTTTCGACCTTATTTAACACAGGACTCCTCTACGACATTTCATTTAGACGCTACACAAATTCACATTACTCTTTCAAACACACGCACCACTATTACAAAATAGACAGATTCCTCCTGTTGGAACCCATGACGTAATAGGGTTTTTCCGTTTCCGAGTGCAGACCGTCAGTTCATGCTACACCGTTACAAACCATATGAAACAAGATGACGCCTATGTTAAATTCCCGTAAAGCCCCGTAAGTTTTTGACCCTATTTAACACAGGACCGCCGTAGACACCTCACGTGCCATGCTCTACTACTCACGTATATAACTCGTCTATCAACCTACAAGACACATTTGTCATACTACATAATCTTTTATTCTTTTTTTCATACCTGTGTATTCAGAGTAATCTCTTCTGCTGTATGACTGAAAAATACGATAAGTATATCTGCCTATTAAATGTCACCTTACAAATCGAAATTGGTGAATTTTAAATACTGCAATATATCCAAGAATTTGAAATGTTCCTACAATCATGAGTTTTAACAGTGGAATATATACAAGAAATTTTAAAGTTAATAAAAGTTAATCTTGATTGCTAGATCTGGATTTTCTTATGCTGACAACAAGACGTGATCTAGTAATCAACATCGAATTAAGATGATAATGATATTTTTGTTATATACCTATCAATTTTCAGATAAATTAATAAAATCCCAAAACGTAACTGAAAAAAAGAAATTGCTTAACATTTCAACCTTTCTGATACGAACTTCATCTTAAGTCATAAACCGAATTTAATTTTTTTTTTACAGCTGATATGGGCATGAATATCAGTTTTATGAATGAAGCGTGTGTAATAACAGTCACTCCTTTCCACTACTAGCACTGTTAACAACACGAGTTATTCCACGAATGGGAGCATCAGACTCATATATGTGTGTTTTATCACGGAATATTTCACCACCTGAATAACTAGGAAAGTTTCGATCCAAAAAATGTATAGGTATATAATAAAACTGCATATTCTGTCAGAATATGGATGAACAGCGCCATATTAACTTGTGATTGACCAATCAAATTAGACGGATTTTATTTGTGTGACTTTTTCGGCTGTTTTTTGCGTCTTGAATACTCATGAAATGTGATGTCGTTTTTGCGTAAATTTTCCGCTTACAAAAATCAGAATCTACTGCCTCCTGGAAGAACATTTTTCATTTTCTTTTCGTGCAAGATGTTCATTTAAACAGTCAATGAATTGGAACATTATCATTTGAGTCGCTTTCCTGATATAAACAACGGACGCAATGGTAACACTCCTTTCTTACTTAGATTGTTCTTCTCGTTTTCTGAACACTTTCTGTTAATTTTTCTAATATTTGACCGAAAAAAGAAACGGTTTAAATCGGTTGTAAAAGAAGACTGAACAGGTAATGCTGGAGGTAAATTCATTGTCTTTCTACAGAATAGAGAATGTTTATTTCGTTCAGGTGTGCACGTATAAATGTTGTGGATATATCAGTAAATATCAACGTCACATAAACACAGACACACACACAAACATACACACAAATATTTACCTTGTACTATTATCACAGAAAACGATCGTCAAATAGAAAAATGCAAAGGCAAAATTTCAAGTTATAATAAAACATTAATCAAGAAGAATACAAAAAATTGCACACGTGCTAAAAACAACGCTAGTGCATCAAAAATAAAACTTAAGAAAAATGTTCTTCTAACCGTATATGACAAACTAATATTTTTAAAAACAATTTTTACAAAAATAAATGATGAAAGTATATACACAGTATGTACAAATTTACGAAGCTTTCCTGTCTAAAACAATAATATTGCATAGACCCATAATCAATACTAAACTTGGAGATCGTCGATTATCTGGCACTGCCGAGTCACAAACTATTTTCTACCAGGCGAACTAGGTCTCTGAGATAAGCCTGGGTTACATTCCAGATATTCCTGTGTCCAGTTTGGAAAAACGTTTCTTTACTTGTTGCTAAATTCGCTATAGATAGATATATCAACGATAGATAAATATTCGTTAAACCAAGTTCGCGAAAATATTTCCTTACGGCAAACTATTCCTTAATATGAGGGGAAAGCCATCATTGCCGGACTGAACTCCCAGCGTGCGATCCGCCAATCTGGGACACCATTACAAACACATGGGGCGCCTTTCTGCAAGGGGCATAATCACAATTATTTAAAATATTAAACAAGCCTTGAAAACTCGTTTGCAATTTTGCGTGTAGATATGCATAGATACCCAGAGAAAGTGATAAAATCAATACCACAACAACTACTGCTACTACTACCAATAATAATAATAATAATAATAATAATAATAATAATAATATTATTATTATTATTATTATTATTATTAACATTATTATTATTATTATTATTATTAATAATAACACACATAGACATGGCCCATGACAGTAGTATGAAAATATATTCAAAATGAAGGCACACTGTAATTTCATTTATTTTCATGGCTATCAATTATCGTGGCTATCAATTTGTGTCATTTTGTGCAAATAATGACAATTTTGCCTGTAATATCATTCCTGGATATACCTTTGATAGGGAAGAAGATCCCATTATTGCAATTGTTCAGGGAAAGGGGATCCCATTATGGTCATTGTTCGGGGAAAGGGGATCCCATTAGGATCATTGCTCAGGGAAAATGAATACCATTAGGGCCAATGTTCGAGCATAGGGGATCCCATTAGGGCCATTGTTAGTTTCGTATTTAAATTCATGGTTTACAGCAACCTATGAATAATAAGTGAATTTATGGTGATCAGCACAGCTACCGGCTATTTCTGACACAGTTTTAGTATTTGAAGATTTTACTTGATTTTAACAATTTTTCAATTCTAACTGAATTCATATCATTTGCATTCTTTATAATTAGATCATTTTGTGACATTTGTATTAATGAACTATAACTATTTTATAATATGTAAATTACAAACACTCATGTTGCATTTTCAAAAGAGAGGAAAAGAGAAGCAAATCGTAGTTTACCGCTGTCTCCAGTCTCAGCAGAAAGAAAAGAAAAAGCAAACAAGGAAAGAACATTCGTTTTAAATGCTATGGAACTAGAGTGGCTGTTACTCCATGAAAAACATGCATTTCTTATTATCACGAATTTATACAACTTAAGTTGTTTTAACTGAATTAAAACATGTATCTCTCAATACGTTTGGATATTTTAAATTAAATGCAACATATGCGAGTCGCAATAATATGCCTATCGATTTATTTTTCCTTTGTTTATGTATAACCTTGATTAAATATTAGCTTATATTCACAGTACATTCCCATGGTTTCATATTATGCTAGTTCCTGTTTCGGTGATATAGTGTCTAAAACTTGACATACTAAATGAAAAAAAAAAAAAAGTTTCTGCTTCCTCTCGATTTCGTTCATTTTTTAAAAAACAAATTGCACCTTTTCGCATCAAAACAACTTCAGTCGTCGTCTTCTTTATCGATAATTCCAAGCTTTTGTCCGAGCCATTTGCATTTAGTAACCATCTCGTCTTGCATGAGGGCAAAGCACATAGACATAATTGCCATACCAAAAAGGACGTACACCGCGCCAAGAATCAATTGGGCTGCCGCTTGGGGATTTTCGAAATCCCTGCCTGGAACGACGTCTCCAAATCCAATGGTGGCCAGAGTGATGAAACAGAAGTATGCCGATTGTAACCAATCCCAGCCCTCCCAAAGACCAAAGAGAACTGATCCACCAAAGATGTATGCACCAATCACAATCATCGTGATCGTAAGTGGAACAGTTATCTTTTCATCCCAGTCATCGTCATCTTCATCATCGCTGTCATCGTTGATCATCATCTGCTGATTCATGATTGCTCTGTTCCGACTGGCGAGATCCGCTTGAGTCAAGGTCTTGATGTCCAAAGGAACAATCTTGGGTTTTATGCTTGGTGGAGAATCAGGCCTAGCGTGGAACAGTTTCTTGTTGTGCTCATTAAAGTTCATGGTCTTCTTGGAAAACTCTGTTTCCATGGGTGCAGAAGTGGCGATGATTTTGCAGTTCTCGTTATTATTTCCGTTGGGTTCACGCGATCCACCCTTAATCTGAACTACGGCGTTCTTAAGTTTGTCTCTTTTCTTATCTCGGCAGCAACCGAAGCAGCAGATCTTTGCATAGACAAAGCGAAAGATGTCGGCGAGGACATCCCCTATGTTGGCCAAACACAGGAGCATTAATGGAATTCCCAGAACAGCGTAAGCTATGCATACCAGACGTCCCCAGAAGGTCTTAGGGGCAATGTGACCATAACCTGAAAATAAAAGACAAACTAGTAGTAGTAGTTGTAGCTGTTGTTGTTGTGATGGTGGTGATATTGCCGGTGGTTGTGTTTGTATTAGTAGTAACAGCAGTAGCAGTAGTAACTGCAAACACTACTACTACTACTAATAATAATAATAATAATAATAATAATAACAACAACAACCTTATGGAGTAAAGTAGTGTTGGAGTAGAAACCTGGGGTAAATAATCAATATAGTGTAAATAAAATATTGGATTATCGTATTTGTTGTTGTGATGATGATGATGATGATGATGATGATGATGATGATGATGATGATGATGATGATGATTATGATGATGATGCAGGAATAAATAAGAAGCTTCTGCTCAGATTGATCCAATTCGTAGCACTCAGCTATAGTAATCAGATCTTCCAGGTTCTAACTGGCTGCTCATACTTAGATTAAGATGATGATTATGATTATGATGATGATGACGACGACGACGACGATGATGATGATGGTGATGCTAACGACGACGATGATGGTTGACGACGACAACAACAAGGACAATGATTATGATTACAACAACGACGACGACTACGATAATGATGACCATGCCTACGATCTCGACGGTGAAGATTTCATGTGTGTATTCTTAATATAGCCTAAACTACTTTTCATATATTTATACGCTTCTGAGTTAGTTAGGGTCATTAAGTATTTGACAAGTAAGCAAGTATTCAATTTTAAATCCAGATCTGTATCTTTGATACTACTGCCATAATGGTAATAACAATTTTAGGACTGGGCACATCGTTATGTTTTAGTTATACTCGCATACTAAATATACATTGCTGGCATCAGCTTATCGTGCTGCATATTCAATTATAAGTTGCTAATTAACGATGACCAAAACTGCACGAATGATATTTCGGGGGGGGGGGGGGGTTGGGGGGGTCGGGGGGTTAACGGCACTTTAACACCTTATTGGCTACATCATGCTGAGGAAATGGAAGCTAAGTGCTTTTCCAAGGACACACCAAGGCAACCGACCCGGGCTGGCCTGGGCGGGTATCGAACCCGCGACCCTTGCATTTCAAGTGCAACGTTCTACTAACTGAACAATATCTGAATATAAAACAGTATAATCAAGAGTACACTTACATGCAAAATGTTTAAGTTATATCGGTAAATTTGTTTCGGGTAGTTTCACTCGTCACCACCCCACCCCACCCCATCTCCCGTGACCTAAAGCGTTGGAGTGAAAGCGAATGCCAGCAACTTTTCATACTCATTGAGACTACAAATGTCTTTATCCCGAATGGTGGAATAAAAAGCCTTGTTGCAACGGTCCATGTAGTAAGTCCGCGTGATGCATTATTACATTATGAGGTGCAATCGCAACGTTGAATATAATAATTGCCACATTGGACGAATTTACTACTCTCAGCGATGCAAAAAGTACTTTTCTTATTACTAGGCAAGAGTTTGTCGAGAATGATACACGACTGTGATAACCATCCTTATACCTCGATGTTCGACTGTGAAGATTTAGTACCTGGAACAGGTTTTGGAACGCAGGCAGAGCAGCGGTACTGAAGGTATATTCTCTGACGAAACTCACGACTGTTGTTTTGTCCAAGGAAAAAGTGTTAGTGATATTCAACATCAGGAAAGCTGTGAACGTGTGGAAGGCCACTTCTGTGTTGTTCTTTTGTGGTTTTGCTTTTCTTTCTTTTAATTTTATAATTTCTATTTTTTTTTTTAAAGTTGTCGTTTTTTATTATTGAGTTTTGGTAGCTTTGCAATGTTTTATTCTATTCCGCGAGGTCAAATTTGTTTGAGTATTGATCAGGTCGCGAAAGTAAAGAAAATCAACCTGACACAGGGACTTAAAAGATCATGCGCGAGGAACCATAAACTTACGATCAATAAGTCAGACAATATTCGGCATTATAATCCAAGTAGATTGTAAATAGACGCATTAAAAACTTTCATTCTATAGGCTAACGGTGTCAGAAGTCTTGCTATGCAAGTACTCGAAAGGGAAAATATTGATATTTAGGCTATTTGACGCAGATCTAGTTCAAATGTAATGTGCTGAGCCTGTTAAAGACAAACAATGGACACTAAATTTTCAAACGTTTGCCCTATTGATTAAGTGTCCAATTATTCATCATCCTTTGTTGAACATATATGTAGGTATGTTCCATATTGTTAGAATAATCCTATACCATATTGATTTGATTGATACATGTGCTGGATATAATTCAATAATAATAATAATAATAATAATAATAATAACAATAACAACAACAACTACAATAATAATAATAATAATAATAATAATAATAATAATAATAATAACGACAATAATAATAATAATAATAATTATTATTATTATTATTATTATTATTATTATTATTATTATTATTATTATTATTATATGTAAAAGTATTATTATTGTTGTTTGTTGTTGCTGATGATGATGTTGTTGCTATTGTTAAAGAATATCAGTTCAAATGATCATATTTGCTATTCTATTTTATAGGAAAAAACCTACAAAACTATTGGGAATTTAAAATGAAATATTATAGATACAGTTATATTTATACATACACTGTATTTATCTGCAACCTTATTTAAAGACCAAGGTCACAAACAGAATAAGATGCGGTGGTCCAAGCTGGTCAGTAATAGTCAATTCTGCAACCAATGTGAAATCTGACATTACTTCCACATCTCTCTCAGCTCCCAGGTGCACATACATTATTAGAACCTTTGCATGGAGTTTACTAATAAATAAGTAATATTTCCGTTTTTCTAATAAATGTGGATGTATTCTGAGTTAAGATAGATATGTTCACTCCAGAACAGACAACTGATTGAGATTTTCTGGTTACATTATACAGATTTATTTGAGTAAATAACTGTATATATTCTAGATCTTTTATTTTACACACGCTTTCTATAAAAAAAATGAAAGAAAATATATTACAAAAAAGTTTTTTTTTTCTTCAAATAAAATGTCAGCACAATTTTCTTAGAATAGTAATACATATAAGCAAAACTTCAGAAGTTACCAAATATATTCCATCGTCGCAAGCCACAGGCTAAAATCCGCTACGCTCTTTTGAAATGCGACGATAAATACACTCTAGTTCAGTAGTTCCCATCCTGTGGGCCCCAGAGCCCTGGGGGCCGCGGGGTTATTCCAAGAGGTCCGCGAATTCACATAGTTTCGCAGCAAGTATTGCTTCTCCAGTCAGCTCTTGCTTTCCTCTGTTATTCCCACCGCTGCGAACACGGCATGTTCGAATTTAGCGCGCCAAGCTGCTAAATGTTTATCACCGCCACAGCCTAAAAGTACAACTATTAGCATGTTGGGGTCCGTGCACTTTTTTTAGGTTAAAAAGGGGTCCTCATACTCAAAAAGGTTGGGAACCACTGCTCTAGTTTATGAAAGTATATAAGATATTCTATTTTAATTCTTTTTTTCCACTCTCGATTCCATTTACACTCACACCTAAATTACAGTAAAAGGATACTATGTAAATCCAGTACATAACAATTCCTTTTTAGCACTTTGTCAGCATTTGTTAAGGTATTTATCAAAATGTTACCTTCTCATTTCTTGTACTTTACAGACTATCATACTTTGACATGCTGTTCAATTTGATAGCAATTGTTACCATCTGTAACAAAGCGGGATGCACTTTCTAGATACCATGCTCAACCAAATGTGACTTTGACATAAACCATCTCGTATTAGTATGTTAATTGTTAGATATTATAGTCGTAGTAAATCATTAATGCACAAAACATTAAATAATTACAATATTTCTTTTCTCTCATCATTTATAATACTTTTACATTGCTAGACCCTATTCAAATTCATTCGTTTGCACGTGTATAAACCAAAAGAAATGGATAGTTTCACCCTGCGCACTTGCAAAACTTTTCACTGCATAGGGGGTATTTTTGTTCTAAATTAATTCAAGAACATTGCGGTATTTTCTAATCCTAAAATTAAATGTTAATTTAATTCAGCCTTTTTATTAACCCCTATTAAAACAACAACAACAACAAAAATTATCCTCCCAATGTTGCAATTGCCGTACACTTCCTACTGTGGTAAGATTGCTGATCAATGAGTTTGTCTTTCATTGAGGCCATAGTTTGCTGAATTTAAAAGAAACCTCAATCCTTCGGTATTATCATTTCATCTCGACATGATTTTTAGACAAGAGAAAAACACACTAGATTGACCCCTTGTTTTCCGATAACTAAATATTGCTAGTAATAAAAAGTTCTGATGGAAAATCCGCGTTTCTCAATGACAAAAACAAAAAAAGCATTATTGTATGGACGGCTTTTTCCTGTCTATTCATTATAAATCGATCACTAATCCATGTAATGTATGTCTTGATTTAACTGTATCGTCACATGTGTACACGGTAAACATCTTTGAATGGACTGTTTTGAATGGCAAATGGATTTATACATATTTGTTCATTTCAAGCATATACTATCATCAGGCATTGCTGCCATAGCAATGTCCCATCACCGTAATTAGTCCTTCTTTACGCAATACCACATAACAAGCAGCTCACCTCTTTATTTTGTAAACGGTACATATCTGGCATGGCATCAGATTCAAGACGTGTAAACTGTACGCTTTCTTGGGGATTAAACATGCTTTCTTGACAAAGGCAACAAAAGAAATTTCCTTTAAAACGATCGGTATCTCATAAACTCATATTCAAGTTCTTCATTGCACAGGACTAAGATTTATATTGCGCGTACATTCCAAAAGAGCTATAACGCTAAAACAGCATGTGTCTTTGTGGCACTAGTACGCATTCTCGCAAGAACCAATAGATACACACTTTTTTGCATCATTTGATGTATGGAGATGAAACATTATCGACACTGAACAGGCCCAGTCAAATAACACCTTTACAACATGTATGGAGCTGAAACATCATCGACACTGAACACGCCCAGTCAAATAACACCTTTGCAATATGTATGGAGCTGAAACATCATCGACACTGAACACGCCCAGTCAAATAACACCTTTGCAAGATGTATAAGCTGAAACATCTTCGACACTGAACACGCCCAGTCAAATAACACCTTTGCAATATGTATGGAGCTGAAACATCATGGACACTGAACACGCCCAGTCAAATAACACCTTTGCAAGATGTAAGGAGCTGAAACATCATCGACACTGAACACGCCCCGTCAAATAACACCTTTACAAGATCTATGGAGCTGAAACATCATCGGCACTGAATACGCCCAGTCAAATAACACCTTTACAAGATGAAAAATTAAACTCAAGATAGGCGAAGAAGCCAAGAATAAAAAACATGCATAGATACTTACGTACGTACGTAGGTACATAGATATAAACACAGACAGGAAGATATATCGATGGACATAGAGATTGAGATAGATGAATAGCTGTACAGACACTATCTAAGACTAAGAAGGATAAAAGTGTGGAGATAGTTTGCAATTAGACATGCTATGAAATAAAATTAAATGAAGTACACTTAGAATAAGGATAAATGAATAAAGAGATAGAAGAAAATAAAATGTCAACAGATGTCCATGCATTTTGAATGAATCCTCGTGTCAACTATAGTTCTTGTTTTGAGAATAGGTGGAAAGTATATTCAAATACATGCATAATAATAATAGAAAGTATATTCAAATACATGCATCGTTATATTTACAGAATTTTTGAAATTTTGAAAACCAAAAGTCCTAAATAGAGCTAGCATTTATGTCTACACAGCATTCATACATAACATATAATACAGTATTTCAACAGACATAATCGTTGTTTTCTTTTATGAACATGCGTGTTCTCCTTACTCAATCACGTATGCATCTGAGCCCTTGTCTTTTTACGACTCGTGTCCTTACTCAATCGCGTATGCATGTGAGCCCTTGTCTCATTACGACTCGTGTCCTTACTCAATCACGTATGCATGTGAACCCTTGTCTTATTACGACTCGTGTCCTTACTCAATCGCGTATGCATGTGAGCCCTTGTCTTATTACGACTCGTGTCCTTACTCAATCACGTATGCATATGAGCCCTTGTCTTATTACGACTCGTGTCCTTACTCAATCACGTATGCATGTGAGCCCTTGTCTTATTACGACTCGTGTCCTTCATTTACTCAAATTGTAACCAAGACTATAATTGTCATCAAATTTAAGAACATTTTTTTATATATTCAATATATGTTAATATATTTATGGTTTTATACTATGCATTACATGTATATACTATTTGTACCGCCATCATTGCATTTGTAATTGTTTTGTATTTGTTTACTCAAGGGCCAGTAGTCCTAAATGCAGTAAAGTTCTTCTTCTATATTCACTTTTATATATGTAAGATCGTACTCAATATGAAAATTTTTCAGTGAGATACAATTTGTGTCACAGACGCATACTTTGACCACATTATAGCTTTACATAAGTTATCTAAATCCTAATCTACTTATTTAAAATGACCTCTGATGTGTAGGAAGAAACATTTATTGCGTGTTTGTGTTGGGGATGACGTACGACTAAACAAGGGCCATGTGGAAACAACTGGTGGATGACATACGACTAAACAAGGGCCATGTGGAAACAACTGGAGGATGACACACGACTAATCAAGGCCCACGTGGAAACAATTAGGGATGACATACGACTAAACAAGGGTTATGTGGAAACAACTGGGGGATGACATACGATCAAACAAGGGCCATGTGGAAACAACTGCAGGATAAGATACGATTAAACAAGGGCCATGTGGAAACAACTGGGGGATGACACACTACTAATCAAGGACCATGTGGAAACAACTGGGAGATGACATACGACTAAACAAGGGCCACGGGGAAACAATTGGAGGATGACACAAGACTAAGCAAGGACCATTTGGAAACAACTGGGGGATGAGATACGACTAAGCAAGGACCACGTGGAAACAACTGGGGGATGGCATGCGACTAAACAAGAGCCATGTGGACACAACTGGGGGATGATATACGACTAAACAAAAGCCACGTGGAAACAACTGGGGGATGACATATGACTAAGCAAGGACCATGTGAAAACAACTGGGGAATGACATACGACTAAACAAGGACCATGTGGAAAAAAATTGGGGATGACATACGACTAAACAAGAGCCATGTGGAAACAATTATGGATGACATGCGACTAAACAAGGACCATTTGGAAACAACTGGGGGATGACATATGACTAAGCAAGGGCCATGTGGAAAAAACTTTTGGGGATGACATACGAGTAAGCAAGGACCATGTGGAAACAATTACGGATGACATACGACTAAACAAGGACCATGTAGAAACAGCTGGGGGATGACATACGACTAAGCAAGGGCCATGTGGAAACAACTGGAAGATGACATACGGCTAAACAAGAGCCACGTGGAAACAACTGGGAGATGACATACGACTAAACAAGGACCATGTGGAAACAACTGGGGGATGAAGGATAAAGGAGTTAGTTTTAATAACATCCAGATGCAATCTGATATTTGTCTCGCCTGCATCAGTAGAGAAAAAGTCTTTGAAAGTACTTTTCTGGCAGCAGCGCGGCGTAAACAAGGTAGGGCACTCCAGTAAACGTTTGCACACAGCATACAGTGTATGATCGTTATTCTTACATGATCAGTAATTTTAATGAGTAATTTTGAACAACAAGCTTTACTATCAACTAATCAGAAACGAACTTTCAAAATGAACGTAATTTGTGATTGGCTAAAACAAAATCTCAAACACAAAACTCAAACTCAAGAGTTTTATCATTTCGAGGCCAGATTATGAGGTCTTCACGCACCGTTTAAATAAGAATTAGGTCACTAAAGTCTTAAATATCCGCCGTTTAGGGCTAGTTATAAGACACACGTGACTTCACATTGAGACCTTCCTTGTATTCTGTCTTATTTCAGTTATCACATACCGTACCCCTCTAACAAAAACAATCAAACATTCGCCGACTTTCGGCCAAAACATCAATGCCACGTCCATCTTGGCGCACTTGGTTGCAACTCGCGGTGAGACTGCCTCGGAGTCGGCATAAGCAAAACAAAAACCATGCTCACACAGCACGCGAATTTCCTGTTTCTGAGCACAGTTTAAGCCGCCAGAACGTATACGTTAAATTTGCCGAAACCCGCTTGATTATGTACGAATTTGTGTTAGAGTTTGATGTTATTGATTTTTAAAGCCTCATAACATAACACTACTCATAGATACGACAAATTGTTCCGAGAAACATCTTTTTACGTGGAGGTCACTAAATAGTACGAAACAATTGAGTTGTCCACATAGAGTAAAGACCACCAGCCGCTATGGCAGGCATGGGGGCTAACTTCAGTCGCAGTTGCTGGCACTTTTTCCATGGTTGACTGATGACCCCAATGTTTCCAATAGAGCTCATTCCGAAAAATCGATGTCAAAATCCATCATATAGTACTGTAAATTACAGTATTTGGCTTACGGCCAGAAAGGCTTATATTCAGTGAATGCCCATCTCACGGTCAATAGAAAACCTTTTTAATTTCATATTTCTCAACCTCTGTATGGAGACACCGGGCAAACAGCTCAATATTTTTTTGTGTATGTGATAATGGGACCAGACTGCAATTAGGAAAACGTTATGATCAGACACGGCTTTCATAAAACGTCTCACCTTTAAAGAAGCACTCAAATGTTCACACTTAGTCTGGTAATGTTGTAGCATTAAGACATTATCGGATTATCTGACAGCACGAAAACTTAATGCAGAGGCATCATTTTAAGCCTAACACGTTCTCAATTGTAGACTAAAAAAAAACAACAACAAAAAACCGGTTCCATACCCCTGGTTAATAAATATCCTCAACTTGAATGCCAATTCAAACTTAAATATTAATGAACAGCATCATTTTACGTAAAGATGATTTTTTTATTTTGCTTGTATTTTTACATTTACATGGAATAAAGTATCTATTTCAATAACATTCTTCGCCTAAATAAATTGCTGCTTTCAATCTTTTAGTAAGCTAATCAGCTTGTTGGTGTGTACTCTACCGCTTTCCTTTCAATGAGACAATTCATCTAAGCTCATTTTTGTTAGGCGTATCAGTGCTTTAAATTTGAGCTATGATCAGTGGCGGCGCGAGGGTTTGAGGCGCCCGGAGCAATGTATTTTAATGCCCCCCCCCCTACCGAAGCGCCCGGCGGCAACGTTATTTTAGTGGCGCCCCCTACTTTGCCACGGAAAACAGTTTTATGTCAGTTGCCATCCCCCCAACCCCCCGCCAACTAAGCCCTGTAACAGGGGGGCTTAGATGAGGGGGGGGTGTCAAAGGAATCTTTCGATGGCGCCCCTTTAGCCCGGCGCCCGGGAGCAATTGTCCCACACACACACACCACCCCCACCCCCTATCGCGCCGCCACTGGTTATGATGAATGTAACATGGAATCCCTCTAATTTTCAACAAAATGCAATATTTCCTGTACCAAGTCAAGCATCAAATCAAAATTCGGGAAGAAAAAAAAATAACGAAAAAGATTTGTAAATGCGTTATCACCTGATACGTGCAAGTGAAACTGTCCTGGTTTAAACTCTACAGAACTTCCTCTGTTAAAAATTTTAGACTTTTTTTCCAAAGGGAATTGATAAGAGCAAATTAAACTGCACTTGAGTAGAAAAGAGACCCCAATAAATCAATATTTGTGGACACGAACAAATTGAGGAAAAACAATCACTTGAGATGAAACAAAGAAAGTAGAGGAACGTAATAACATTCGACACAAAATATACAGTCAAGCTACTGAGATCAAACAAAAAGAAAAAAAAAACGAATGCTGGTGGGGTTACCAGAAATGTAGTAGATTCCACGAATTTGAAAATCACATATCGTTTTTGCATATGGCTATATGGCTTTTCGCAAATTAGTATTGTAAAGACTAAATTTATTTTTAAAAATGTCAACCTGTGTGAACTAAGCAGGAAATAAAAGTTAATTCGTATATTTATTCTCTCTCTCTCTCTCTCTCTCTCTCTCTCTCTCTCTCTCTCTCTCTCTCTCTCTCTCTCTCTCTCTCTCTGGCAGTTAACTGCCACTGTGCACGCAAATTGTAAAATACATGTATCTGCCAAGTACATGCATTTCTATCGAGAAGCAAAATTTCAAAACAGGAAAGAGATGGACGGTGAAATAAAATACTAGCTTCCAAGAAAATAATTCATTCTTACTAAATATAGTTAGACAAATTCATTTACAATGAGGAAAATTCATATAAAATTTATATTAAACACCTATGGAAATATGCATCATCGTAATAGAAGATTTATTTAGACAAAAGAACATAATTGTTGATGTTGGCGGGGAACACCCATTGCACAAAAAGGTCACGTTCACAGATTTTGGTCACTAGAGAAAGCAAATTTCATGTAGAAAACAAAATATATTATTGTATAACTAAAGGGCTGATGTATTTGCACAACATTAGATTTAGTTTTAAAGGTTCAAACAGGCATATATATGTATCAGTTATTGTACATACATTATAATAAATGTATCAGTTATTGTACATACATTATAATAAATGTATCAGTTATTGCACATAAATTATAATAAATGTATCAGTTATTGTACATACATTATAATAAATGTATTAGTTATTGTGCATAATTATAATAAATGTATCAGTTTTTGTACATAAATTATAATAAATGTATCAGTTATTGTACATACATTTAAAAATATTTTTGTACCAGTTATTGTACATAAATTATAATAAATGTATCAGTTATTCTACATAAATTATAATAAATATATCAGTTATTGTACATAAATTGTAATAGATGCATCAGTTATTGTACATACATTATAATCAATGTATCAGTTATTGCACATAAATTATAATAAATGTATCAGTTATTGCACATAAATTATAATAATGTAAGAAACATGGTAGAGTATCTAAATTATTACATCACGCGAGAACTTCGATGTTGTTTTAGATGATACCTACATCTCTCTTGAGATCTTTGATAAATTGAGTAGTTTAAATATAATTTAATTCTTTGTCTGACCTCTTCCTAAGTAATTTATTAGCGTATTAGAACATTTTCGTGAACAAATTTTTAATTTTGATGTAATAGTCGTGATGTATTGGCGGTGATGGTGCTAATTATAATAGTTGACGATGATGACGACAATGATGATGGCATATAATGATAACAGATGATCATGACGATGATGACGATAAACGATTATGGCATATACTGATGACAGATGATGATGAGGATGATAACAACAAATGATGATCGCATATAATGATGACAGATGGGGATGACGATGATGGCGACAAATGATGCTGGCATATAATGATGACAGATGATGATGATGAGGAGGAGGAGGACGACAAATAATTATGGCATATAACGATTACAGATGATTATGAGGATGATGACGACAATTATATATTGCGATATTGATGGTGGGGATGACGAATGTTAAGGACATTGACGACAATGTAGATAAGGGAAAGATGCCAACAATGATCCTAAATATTTAAACAAATCAGATGCAAATGGTTTTTCTGCAGAATGTTAACGAGAGGAGGCAGCAGGGAGGGAAATATATTTAAATTTGATAACTATTTAATCAATTCCGTCTTCTTTTTCGTCCTAATCTTTATCATTACGGGCGATTTCCCCCATTCCTAATGAACATAGTCATCTCTTCCCCCTCCCCCAACCTATCTTTAAATTTCGCAAAATATTGTTCCTTCAGATAGAATCTATACCAAAGCCAATGCCGCTTACCAATCGTGGTTATGACGGTGACAGCGAACATCAGTGCTCCTGGCCATGACCATTCGTATTTTGGCCCATCTGGTTCTCCATACATATCACAGTCAGTTCCGTCATAGCCAATGGCCAGCGTATTGTTTCTGAAAGGTGTCACTACAATTACTATAGTGGTCTGCACGTTATGATATATGCAAGCATTTACCTAAGCAAGAGGGAAATGTTTTACCTAGAGCGTTAAAATCCAGAATATTCCCCTAACGTTCCGGTAAATGTTTGCTCCTTGCAAAAATGTATACGAGTCGTTTTTCTTCGTGATCAACTTCAGCATGAATACAGTTGTTTAGGAATTAACTAAAATAATGATTTTTATAGGAATGTAAAAAAAAAAAATTTTTTTAAATTACAAAAACGAAGAAAAAAAAAATGATAATAAAAAAAAACCTAATGCCACTTCCAATTTCAATATGAGAGTACAATATGGTGCACAAAGTTAACATAGTCATTACTTGATTATGAAAGAAGACTTATATTTAAGTGAAATGACTTTCATTTTCAGTGAAACTGTTTGTTCAGGTACGATACCAGTAACACCTGCCTGCCTTAATATCCAACGTAGGAACTGGCCCATACACAAAAGTATGTCTTTGCTTTTATCCTAGAACGATTCTCACTGATAAGCAGGTCTCTGGAACAAACTGAAATTCAAAATAATTATTATCTTCATTCCAAATCCGAAATCATTATTAGCTAATTAGCTGATAAGGTGTCTTCAAAATATACCTGAAAGTCTGCAGGACGCTGGTCAATTGAATCATCATGGCGTCCGTGTCCAGGTTACTGGCCAGAATGACTTTCTTGATGGAGGAGAGCGTCGTATTCTGCATATCGTTATATTCTTTCCTGCCCTCGAAGCAGATAGTCTCCTCATTGGCTTTCTCTAGATGCTCAAAAATGAAGCCGCCGGCAACGGTATACAAAATGACCATGGCGCACAAACCGATGTGAGAAAATATGGCTTTCATCACTGTCTTGCAGCATGCTCCACTACCGCCTTTTGAATCTTCTTTTTTAGAACCCATGTTATTTATTTTAAATCCTTTGCAATCTTGTATTTATGCTAATTTATCAGGCGAAATATTTTTTGAGATGCTTCTTTCAACTTTGAGAAATTTGCACATCGTCCTTTTTCTGGAAAAAAAAACATGTCAATAAATTTGATGTGAGTTTTCTTTTCGAGAAGGTTTGAAGCCTACATTGTACTGAAATGAATGATTCATTGATATCGGTTGCTGTAGCCAGCGAGATATTGTTGAACGAATATTCAGGAGTTTAAACTACACACGACAATCAATGAAACCGTACTTCTACTTTGTCCAGACTTTGTCCAGACTATTTCAATGAAAGTACAAGAAACCGTAATTCTACCTTGTCCAGACTATTTCAATGAAAGTACAAGATACCGTTACTCTACCTTGTCCAGACTATTTCAATGAAAGTACAAGATACCGTTATTCTACCTGGTCCAGACTATTTCAATGAAAGTACAAGATACAATGAATGAAGTAATTCTACCTTGTCCAGACTATTTCAATGAAAGTACAAGAAACCGTAATTCCACCTTGTCCAGACTATTTCAATGAAAGTACAAAATACCGTTATTCTACCTTGTCCAGACTATTTCAATGAAAGAAACCGTCATTCCACCTTGTCCAGACTATTTCAATGAAAGTACAAGATACCGTTATTCTACCTTGTCCAGACTATTTCAATGAAAGTACAAGATACAATGAAAGAAACCGTAATTCTACCTTGTCCAGACTATTTCAATGAAAGTACAAGACACAATGAATGAAGTATTTCTACCTTGTCCAGACTATTTCAATGAAAGTACAAGATACAATGAATGAAGTAATTCTACCTTGTCCAGACTATTACAATGAGAGTACAAGAAACCGTAATTCTACCTTGTCCAGACTATTTCAATGAAAGTACAAGATACCGTTATTCTACCTTGTCCAGACTATTTCAATGAAAGTACAAGATACAATGAAAGAAACCGTAATTCTACCTTGTCCAGACTATTTCAATGAAGTACAAGACACAATGAATGAAGTATTTCTACCTTGTCCAGACTATTTCAATGAAAGTACAAGAAACCATAATTCTACCTTGTCCAGACTATTTCAATGAAAGTACAAGATACAATGAATGAAGTAATTCTACCTTGTCCAGACTATTTCAATGAAAGTACAAGACACAATGAATGAAGTAATTCTACCTTGTCCAGACTATTTCAATGAAAGTACAAGAAACCGTAATTCTACCTTGTCCAGACTATTTCAATGAAAGTACAAGATACAATATAAGAAACCGTAATTCTACCTTGTCCAGACTATTTCAATGAAAGTACAAGATACCGTAATTCTACCTTGTTCAGACTATTTGAATGAAAGTACAAGATACCGTTATTCTACCTGGTCCAGACTATTTCAATGAAAATACAAGATACAATGAATGAAGTAATTCTACCTTGTCCAGACTATTTCAATGAAAGTTCAAGATACAATGAAAGAAACCGTAATTCTACCTTGTCCAGACTATTTCAATGAAAGTACAAGATACAATGAATGAATCAGAATAGAGAAAAAAGTGATAATTGTCTGCTGATCACAATAGCTATTTCATATTAAATTTGATCCACGTTGAATTTGTGTTAAAAAGGATAAATTTACATGCCACTTAGACTAATAGGAATAAAATTCAACGGGAAGGTATGACTTTTTTAAGAAGCCATTTTCAATATGGTTGGTTGATATTTAGTATCATAAAATTATTTTTGAGACTCTGTAAGTCTAAAATTGATCATTATAAGGTACTCAGTTACTTCATAAGCTTATCTTTGCATATTCACCTCTCTCTCTCTCTCTCTCTCTCTCTCTCTATATATATATATATATATATATATATATATATATATATATATATATATATATGTATATATATATATATATATATATATATATATATATATATCCGCAGATCTATCTATATGGCTGGCTGGTTTCCTTTCTCTTACTTGTTGTTTCTAATTCTGTCTTTTTCTCGTTATTTATCAAAATACACGTAATTCCTCGTTAAACAATATGTCGCAGGTCATCCCATTTGTCACGGAATTGTATAAATCCCTTTTATTAAATACATGTACTCGGGTTTCGTTTTCAGTATAACAACGATACCCGAGAGTGAGCTATGTATATTGTACCATATTTCGAAACAGTGAGTTCGGTTCACCCCATGCCGCACGTGCGAAGTGTTTTCGATGGGAAAAACCGAATGCATCGTCTGTGTATAAATGCCTCACCGTAAGATTAAATCTTTACATTACGGAACGTCTTGTCAGTGAGCAGTCCACTTAAGGACTTGCACGTCTTCAGCTGTAGAGGTATGTACATTATTTATTAATTTATGGTGTATGTAGCTTCGGCTTGCGTAGTACAATGCAAATATTCTCTATTCTTGTTTGTATATTCTCTATTCTTGTTTGTATATTTTCTATTCTTAATAAGACCTTTATATCAGCAATGTAAAGTGGCATTTTTAGGAAACGTTTAGTACCATAAGATTCTTATCAGACACGTGTAGGTTCACTTTTGAACTTGTTCATTGCTTTGTAATGTTTGCCGATAATGTAATTTGTATAACTTACCGTATATAACGTCATTACGTGTTATCGTATATGCCCGTGTCAATCATACTACACGGTATTAGATTTATTTTCAGCTGTTGAGCTGCAGAGCTGTTGAGCTGTAGAGTTGTAGAGCTGTAGTAATCGGAGTCGACGAGGTCCCAGCTATAGAGGGGACAGTAGAAGTCGACTATAGCAGCGGTAAAAGCTAACCACAGCAGCCGTGGAGCTGAATGAACAGTGGGGTGCTTGGATACCAGGTGATCGGGCGTTGTTGACCCATTGGTGGGCGTGGATCGCTTGATTGACCAGTGCGACTAGCAGCCAAGTATGCTAGTGATGGAGTGTTTGTGAGTCGCTCCATATATGTAATCTCTTAGCCGTGGGCTAATTTTGGTTTTTTTGTGATACCCAGTGGTTTGGGAGTGCAAGATATTTGGCAGGATATCTATCCCATTTGTTCGCGCTACATTTTATTATTTGAATAATGTGCCTCATGTGGCATTGTTTGAGGTTGTACATTTTTGCTATATGAATAAAAATACATCATTTTACTATCTGAGTAAAACATATCATTCTTTTGTCGTATGAGATGAATCATTAGCCTTTTTCATTGCATTGTGTATTTATTTATTTGTATTCATATTTGGGTTACCGTATTAGGTTCGTGCTGATTATGTTAATTAGTCCAATATTTGGACCCAATACACGCACGTATTAATCATAACCTTTCTTCCCATCCAAGTCGTTCATCAATAAATATTGCATTTTTATCACCATCAACAGTGTTCTGTTATAAATCCGAAATCCAACCCGGTTATCTTGTTATATATATATATATATATATATATATATATATATATATATATATATATATATATATATATATATATATATATACATATATATATATATACATAAAGTGGTCAGAATGCTAAAAGATCTTTACAAACTTCCAGTTCATTCTAAGTAAGATGAATATAACCTCCATAATATATATATATATATATATATATATATATATATATATATATTTATATATATATATATATATATATATATATATATATATATATATATATATTTATATATATATATATATATATATATTTATATATATATATATTTATATTTATATATAATTATAACCTTTATCTGATCTAACGCAGAATAAAAAAACAAATGTTGTCCGAAAGGTCCATTACAATTAGATTTAAGAATGACAAACAAACTTTGAACAACATTACTCAGCATTTATTAGAAGAAATTCATGGAAACATCAGTTTCTCCTGTAGCTGTATCAAGATCAAATTCATATATACAAGTACTAGCTATGATGGAGCATTTACAGCAATGTAAACATGTCGCCTACATTTTTAATTCAATGTAAATATCTAAGCCTGGAAAGCGCATTTTATGCCGTAGGTTTATCTTTATATTCGTTGATGCATGAACATTAAGACTGAGAATGGTATAAAAACATTTAAGTCATCCATTTAAAGTGCGTAGACACGATTTCATACTTGCATAAAAGCAATTATGTCATCCACGATGATTTAATATCGTATGGCCCTGGATCAACTGGTCCGAAGGTTCATTGGTCCGAAGGAAGGGTTCTATGTTCCGAAGGTTAGTTAGTCGGAAGTTTCATTGTTCCGAAAGAAGTGTTTAATGTTCCGAAGGTTTAGTAGTCCGAAGGTGCGTTAGCCCGAAGGTTCATTGTTCCGAAACAAGGGTTCAGTAGTCCGAAGATGCGTTAGCCCGAAGATTCAAATGGGATGAAAGAACGGAAATATTGAATGTTCGAACCAATGAACCCATTTTCAAATACCTTCGGACTTGTGAACCCTGTTTCAAATATTTTTGGACTAATGAACCTTCCGACCAATGAACCCCTTGTTGTCAAAAGCTTCCGACTAACGAACCTTCGAAGTGGTGAACCATTCAACCTTTCCTTCGAAGTTATGATCCCTCAGATTTATGAACCTTCGGACTATTGACCCCTATATTCTTCAAACATGCGAACCTTCGGAATAATGGAACTTTGGGCTAAAATATTCGGAAAATAGAGCTCTTGTAAAAAAATAGTTCGGACAAATGATCCTTCGGAACATCGAAGCAGTTACCGTACAAGTCGACTCAATAATGATTTTGTTTTCTTCCAAAATAAGGAAATGTTATTGCGACCACTGACAAGAGAAATACAGAAACCATTTTTTTCTGTTGTATTTCTTGATTTGTTTGTTTACGCTTAATAGCTAATACACCATCTTCACTAGAATAATCAATTTATTTGTCCTTGAACCTTTAGCAACATTATTTCTCTTCTATATGTCCAATAATATACGCTACATTCTAAAAAAAAGTTTATAAGACTAATGTGTGTAAGTTATATGAAGATTTGAAAGATCTGTAAGATTTTTTAAAAATTTGTACCACAATTGGAAAGAGTACTGTACTATTCGACAACATATATTTAATTCAAATATTTACTGTAAGGAACCTAAGATCCGTGGAATTTTGAAACTACTTAAACAAAGAAATACGCAGTTGAAAAGGCGCATTGAACAACAGAATGGTAATTACGCATTAATTGATAATTCTTTTTAGTGACTAACTTTTTTTTCTTACTTTCTAGCCCTCTTAAATTTTTCTACGTTCCTGATTACTTGCGGTCGGAATTTTCACCTTTGTATATGTGTAATTGCCATTTTAAAAAGAATGCGTTGCGTTTGGAGAACCAAGGGCAATTTGAAATCCGCGCACGCCAAAAGTAACGATAACTGACATAATATTAGGTATTGCAATCCGATCAATACCACAAAAATGGAGACATAATTAAAATAAAAAATAGCAGAGGATGATTTCATCTAACCATTGTTTTAAATTATATTTTAGATGTATCTTGGGTACAACAATTAGAAAATTAAAGAAAAACAAGTCAATAGGAACTGTACAGGAAAACTATTCCTGATAAAAACAAAAGCATTTAAAACTTACCTCTATTGAAAACTATCTGACTACCGCACGTACCAAGATCCTACAATGTGTCATTATGTTGCAGATCCTGTTATAACCGCCAGGTAACCAAGTAGAACCGTCATCATGTGTGTCATCAGTTGTTATAGGTTTTAAATTATTCATAGTTCCAATGACGACCGAGGTGGCAATCGATCGTTCATACTCAATCTATTATATACATACATTTGACATTACATACAATGTGGGATGCCAGCAAACCACATGATTGCCAGGTTGACAGGTGAAAATTTAAACAAGCTTCTGGTTAAGGACATTTTACCTTGCAATGCACACGCTAAAATCATCGATATTTCATACTTACAGACTAATCACATATGTAATTGAACGTGAAATTATTTATTGATAGATCTAATATATCTCACAGACTACTAGCTGAGGGTTTTGATGGTGAACCGAACGTTTCTAAACATATTATTGCAATAAAGAAATGTAATATGCAGATTAAACCAGTCAGCGTTAGCAAGAAAAGCTATTTGATTTGATTCACTAATCAATGTTGCAGCTACAGTTAAATCTCTATGGTTCGAACTCAGTTGGCTCGAAAACCTGGTACCTGTGTAATTAGCTTTTAAGTTCCGGAAGAAACCTAACTCGACAGCATGAAGGAATGACACCGCGACAAATATGACGCGTTAAAATGACAAAATAACGCAAGGAAACGACAGAATGATTCTGTTGTAATGTCGTTTTATTGAGTTATCTTGGTCTTTTTATTGTGGTGTATTTGTCTTGTTGTTGTGTTGTTATCTACTGTTGTATTGTTGTCGCACTTTTTGGTCATGCTTTCGTGTTGTCATTCTCTCCTTTTTTCTCATTTTGTTACAGCGATAAACTACAATAAGAGAAGACACAAAGCAGCCACCAAACAAATTACGACGCAGCGGGACTTCTTTTCCTTACAGTGTTCATCAACCGACTCAACCTAACCTTGGTTTAAACCCTAATCAGTGGCGTACTAAGGGTAAATGGTGCCTGGGGCCACTATGATGGCCCAAAGGGCCTGAATACGAGGCCCGAATTTGTATCAGCTGTTTAGGAGCCCCAAGACCTCTGGCGCCCGGGGAAACCGCCCCGTCCGTCCCCCTGTTAGTAGGCCTACACTACAGATCCTAATTACCACTGCAAATAAATACATAAATATCTGAAGCTTGTCAGCAAAATGATATCAAACACAAATTTTGACAAAAGGGTAATACAAAGAAAGCAAACAAATATTTTGTATTTGCTGATAATTTAAAGCTTTTGATGATAAACTGTATATAGCTTTTGTTTTATCGTCGTATACTGTACCATTCGTCAATAGTGGAATTATTTAAATATAAAAAATACATGTATAGCGAAGAATTGTTAGAATTTCTTTTTCTAATTTTAAAAAAAAGTCGCTCTAGGACTATTCCCTTAACCCGCCTCTTCGAAAAAAATGGCTCTAGTTCCTCCGGGGAAAAATCGTTCTAGGACTATTCCCCTACACGCCCCCCTCCCCCTCCACTAAGGTTCATGCTTTCTTCCAAGCTATTTACTGTACAGTCCATTTACTCTCTTTTTCTCTGCAGACACTATACAAAAACCAATGACCATGCCAAGACTTCTTGCTAATTTTGAAGAAAAAAAAAGAAGACTTATTGTGTGATTCCTGTGTTTTCCATTTTCACGATCGGATTAAAGTCGGAGCAAATGAAGCAGTTGCTCCAGTGACGGCAGCACCGCAACGCAGTGAAATGGTAGCGAACATAGATAGACGGGGGAGGGGGGCGCTTTTTTGCTTCAAGTTTATGGCCTCCAACCACGTTAATTCGGTATAGTCCATTGTAAGCGGTGTGGATGAAATTCACTTGATATTTGTCATCAACCTGTTTATAGGTTTGAAGAAAGCGTGAG
Source organism: Margaritifera margaritifera (assembly GCA_029931535.1). Lineage (NCBI taxonomy): Eukaryota > Metazoa > Mollusca > Bivalvia > Unionida > Margaritiferidae > Margaritifera > Margaritifera margaritifera. The sequence continues at coordinate 668,341 of JAQPZY010001176.1, forward strand.
ATGATTTAAAGTATCGACTCTACAGCGGAACAAAAAAATACAAAGTAAAAATAATTAAGATTTGATTGAGATATTCTTTTGTCAAAGTAGCAATATATAGGCTGTGCAGCTTCTGGGATGTTTGACCCAACACAATACGATACAGACGTCAGCACGCACAAAAATACATGCATTGCTGTTCGTCACCATTTTTCATGGCAACTGGTTGATATATTAAAGGAAAACGTTGGGGCATTTGTGGTCGGGGGGGGGGGGGGGGGAACTAGAGTAAAATTTCCTGCGGGGAGAAATTCCGCTTCTGCTATTGGGGAAAATATTATCCACTTGCGATTTTTCCCCAGGGAAAAATAGACTCTAAAGGAGTATTAACGCTTGGAAAAATGACACTAAAATAGAAGTTACATCTGTTCTAGGGTAAGTTTTCAGGGGTGTGAGGGATGGGGAAGATGGAGGAAATCGGCTGGGGGAGGGGAGGTAACTACTTTGTGAGACCCAAAGTACGTCATAGCAAAAGAGACATTGTCTGTCAACAAACAGTGGAGAAGATTTCAGTAATCTTTAGTTATGCTGCCCAACGGAGGATAATAAGCTGGGGTCATACAGGAAACTTTCAGCTGCTTGATTGCATTCCCTGCCACGAATGTGCCAGGGTATACTCTTTACTTTCAGTCAGAGCCTGGTTTTGCTTTTAGGTAACTTTAGACTGCAGGATGAAAAAACTACTTGTGTAAGATGTCTCTTTGTGTGTGTAACACTCTTCTATTGATAGTAGGCAAGTGTGACATATATTTCATACTAAAATTACTTTTATTAAATTTTGAGTTTGAGCTTGTTTCCCATGCAATGTTGGCTGCATGGTTCTTGCAATTTCGTGTGTGGATGTGTCAACGTAGTGCAATAATCTACTTTCGAAAACTACTTAAACTGACCTGTAACACTTGCAACAATAACGCAATTCAGCTGTAACACAACGTAATGCTACGATACGAAATTTAGTCTTTCCGTTACAGGGGACGTTTCAAAATGTCATAATGGATGTAACCATTGTCACGCACCGATCAATCGATGATAGTTGTAACTTTTCAGAATGGTCCAGGACGATTGTAAACGTCAAACGCAATGCTCAATGACATTTGTACGTTGCTTTGCAATACTCAGTAACAGGTATAGCGATTATCCTACAAGTAAAATGAACCATACATATGCAGAATTAATCTAGGCAAATTATTTAATTGCCAATAATTTATCTTTTTTTCAGAAGACACCTGTATCTGGTGAGAAGATAACTATTATTCACCGTCAGAAACCCAACTTAACTAATGCTTAAAATGATGAGAGTAATATTTTGATCGATTCACATGTCAACTTTAGATTCTAATACATGTATTAGTAATAGTATTGGTAGTTAAAGTAGTGGCAGTAGTAGTTTTTCTGTTGTTGTTGTATTCTTTATATGACTACTACCCTCTGCGGAATCGGGTTTGAAGAATCGTCCCTATCCTTTCTCCTGCATGTTTTAAGAGGCGACTGTATGGGGGCAACCCGTTTGCCTTGGGCTGCGTCCCCTGGCGGTGAAAGAAAGGATCTTAGTAGTTGATAGGCAGATGATTGCCAATCCGATGTAACACACAACTCCAGCCTCAACTTCAGTTAGATGGGTGGTCAGAAGGGCCCGGTCTGATCAATCGCCTAGGCAAGTCAAGCTTAAGGGGCTATGTAAGGTGGGGGAGTACAGGTAACGAAATAATAGTATTGCATTATGGGAAAACACACTAGAATCTCAACCAATGGTATCAGACATGGTCTCAAAAGGACCAGAAATAATTCGGCCCTGAGAAAGATAGAAATTTCCGAGTTAAGTTAAGCACCAACATTTCTGAAAGCTATACTCAAGATGTATGTGTACCTTTGGGCAGCATATTGTAAGTCACCTTATTGAACATAAAAATTAACAGCAAAGTAAAATGCAATAATCCAGGAACTGACGGCTCACTATTTTTCAATGACTTTTTGGTATGCTGTAAATGAAAGAGCATGCATATTAGTAAAGGTTAACTGCATATAAGCTTAAATAGAGTACAGAAATGGGCACAGAGAAAACAGGTTCCAATTTCTAAAATCTAAAACAACAGTGCATAACATGCCAGACTCCACTTTTGCCGATTACATCGAATTCATGATGACTCAAAACTCTACCTTGACGGCTGACGGTTGTCTCTTCAGCCAAAACTGCCCTGCAGTCACCCGGTTCGAAATGGAAGATTGGGCATTCTTACCTAAAATATTATGTAAGTCAGCATGTTCTTCATACTTGGTAAAGTATATGCAATGCAAAGTCCACAAGAAAGCTTCACCAATATACAGAGAGTTTGGTCCATTTGATAAGAAAAAGAAAAATATCAGGGGAAAAAACATAGATAATATAACCTATGTTCTTTTTCAATATGCTGATGATACGTCACTTGCTCTTGATGGTTCAGAGAAATCTCTGATGTCTGCTTTACATCTTTTATATCGATATTCCCGACAAAAGCGCGCAGGACAAAAGCGCGCCGACAAAACCGCGCCGACAAAAGCGCGCCGTCAAAAGCGCGCAGCTTAAAACCCCCGACAAAACCTTAAGAGTAGAAGTAGACATGAAAAGTAACATCATTTCTAAGTTCCAAATATTATTTGAAGAGTCATTCTTCAAAGCTACTTGGGTACCTGAAACTGTATAAATAGCACACAAATATATTTAGGTCCAAACATTTGCAGTTATGAAAAGAACCGAATCGCAGAAGCAGAAAGAACACATTTTACGTGATGGCTATCGGCTTCGTAAAGACGGAAATCGCATTCTGATGTTTGGCACGAATCAGAATCTGCTTCTTCTTGAGGAACACGATCATTGTTCAACTCAATCGGCGCCTGCGGGCTTTAATTCCGACATACGGCAATGTGTCAACAAGGGACTGCGCGGAATCGCCCATAACGTTGCACTGTAGAAGAGACTTGTAGTCATTGAACGTTTTGTATATTGAGATATCAATGAATAGATGATGTTATTTGATCTTTAAGGCCATATTGAGATATTAATTAATAAACGATGCTTAATGCTCTTTAATGCTGTATTTGTTAGTTTCTTTACTAGAGACACAAAATGGTAATTGTTGTAGGCTGTCGGTGCGCTTTTGTCCTGCGCGCTTTTGTCGGGGTGCCATATTCCAAATTTTCTGATCTTAGTATCAATAGTGAAAAAAAACAAAGGTAGTGTAGATCTTAAGTTAAACAGGAAGCAATAAGAAATACTGTCCTGAGTATGAACTTAATTGGGGCTGTACTGAGTTTGTTTTCTTAGGTGTACAGGTTTCAACTAAGTTGGAAAAAATTACAACTCTTAATTATCCATCTCAAATTATAAACCTGCTAATTCAGTGGAGTACGATGCTTTTAACTCCATTTTGGAAGGATAACTGTGATAAAACGTTTAGCTACCTCTAAAATTAATAATCTTTAATTTTCATTACTAAATCCATCTAAATATGTTCTTAGTGAACTAAATACACTCTTTTGCCAATTTGTATGGCATGAACCAAAGGACAAAATCAAAAGAAATATTTCCGTGAATGATTATCATGAAGGGGATTAGATATGAATACTATATTGAAGTTAGTGATTGCTTTGAAAATTACATGGATTAGGAGAATGTTGTCTGATGAGTCTCAATGGAAACGTTTGTTACAATTTTTAGAATCAAATATTGATAACTTCTTTTTATTTGGAACAGATTTTCTTAACTCAGTGAAAAAGATCTTAATCCGTTTTGAATAGACTTCTTTGAAGCATATTTAAAACTTCCTAGATAATTCAAAATGGTCACAGCTGAATACTTTTTTAGAAACACAAATATGGCTTAATCTTTATATTACAATAGAAGGAAAAAGTGTGTATTACAGAACATGGTTTCAGAATGGCATTAGATTAGCGAATGATTTAGTCATGAGGATGGTTCCTGGATAAGTTTTGATAGTTTTAAAAATAGATTTTTTATTAACATTAATTTCATAGATTGTCAAACCATACTTGCAGATCAATTATGATTAAAATCTGCAACATTTCATAAATATTGCCCCTTTCACCATTTTAAGAAGAAGAAAAAAAAATTATATTGAAAAAAAGTTTTTATCATGAGGTATAAAGAGAAGCAACAAAAAAAATATATATATATATATATATCGAGGCTCTAAAGAAATCCCAGACACCCCCACCCCTCGAAAATTAAATGGTCGGTCCTTTACGTGTTCTTTCATGTCTCTCTTTCGATCTTTTCTTTGATTTCTTGCAAGTGGAAAGAGAAGGTGCCAGGAAGGGATTCGCTGATTAGAATGCTTAGAACATGAGTTCATCATTTCAAGAAACGAATAATTTAAATATTTTTACAACCTTTTGAGTATGAGGTTGTATGTTTGTGATATTACCGGCAAGACAGGACAGGTTGCAACAAAGAACTTAAGCATATCAACGTACTGTAGATACAAAATGCTTGATCGAAAATAAACTTCTATAAAAAAGGTTTGTGTATATTCTTTTTAATTTAAGTATTGTAAAGGTAAAAAATCACAACTATTGCAACAAAAACTAATTGGCGCTTTGTTTGTATTTTTTGTATGTTTCCATTGTCTGTTACTTATATGGTTGTCCCCAGTTGCAATTCTAAATATTCAAAAGAGCAGTTTATATATATACCAGCGTCATTAGTTTGTACGTTTAATGAAATTCCTACTCAGTAGAACGTCGGCTTTTTCTTTATCCGTCCATTTTTATATCTATCCCATGTAGACTTCCATCGTAGTTTCTAACAGTGTAATGTAAACAGGTTCGGAATTTATGCCTAAAAGAAATTATTAAATAAGATGTTTACAAGTGAGCAAATCAATAAATCATTTGCAAACCTCTTGTGAACATTCTGCCTTAAAAAAAAAACAAAAAAACTTCTAGCTCAAAATCAGCATAAAATCATTGAATTTGACCGTATAAGTGAGTGCTGTCGTTCGAAATTTTCTCGAAGTTAACTTGCAAGTACTTAAATTTTGTGAAAATGTGACAACCTTGCTGTACAAGAAAACCTTAGCTTAACGCCAAATTCTGACCTAGTTTGACAGTGCAGCAAACTAACTCTCGCCACTCTTCACCAACAGCTTAATACCATAGGTACCATTTCATTAAATCTAGAGCGACAAAAACATTTGTAGGAAAGAGAACCAAACTGATATTGAATATTTTGCAACACACTTTCTGCCAGTGTTATAGAAGCGAGAATAGGTATCCGCTTAGTAAGTGAATAAAACTTTAGCGAAGCTGTATTACAAATTGTAAAATGTTTATGTTTTGTTTGTCTTTCAAAACTTAAACATAAACTCCACCCTTCTGTCTTGTGTGATAGTCTATCAGTATGTGTCTGTGTGTTTGTGTGTGTGTAAGCATTCATACACTTTTCTCTTTTTTCACTCCATGTGTGATAGTGTGTAAGTATGTTTGTGCATGTGTGAGCACCCCTATCCTTTTTTCTCCGTTCACTCCATTTATGATAGTGTATCGTATTCAAGTAGTGTAGTGGGCTCATATCATAATTATATAGCAGCCCATAGGTTAACATGCGGGGAACTGTATGGGATCAAACAGAGAATCCTATATTAAAATCGTCCATAGGTTTAACATTATGGGGTCAAAAGTGTTTATAGGGTCATACGGGAAATCCAATGTTAAAATGGTTCCATAGGTTTAACATTTGGAATGGTATTATGGGGTCAAAGGTGTTTATAGAGTCATACGGGAATGGAAATGTTAAAATGCTGATTACTATTCACACCCCCCCCCCCCCCCCACAATCCAACAACAAAAAGGGTAGGATTGTTTTATGCACACACTCAATACTTACATACACATTCTATCACACAAGAAGAGGGGTAGGATCTAAAAGAAGGGGCATGAAATTGACACGCACTCTTACACACAAACATACAAACACATACTATCACACACAAGGGTAGAAAGTGTTTATAGACACACTACTATACCCTTACATACAAACATACTATCGCAATGAAGGGGTAAAAGGAGTTTTAAGTTTTCGTGAGGAAAGACAAAGACATAAACAAAACATACATACACAAATTTTGCTTTGGCAAATGAGATTAGTATCTCTCTTTTCTAGTGATGTGGGTGGTCCTGAAAAGGGCCGTTGTGGTTTGTTAACCAAGTTGGTTAACATAAGTGGCATCTCTTCACTGGTCTTCTTCTTCTCAAACTTCGTGCACGGAGAGTCCGTAGAGTAAAACCCTCTTCCGACACCCTTTACTGTTCACATAAATTCTTATTTTCCATATTGCCGTGTCCGTAATCTTGGTAATGGTCCACGATGCCTTCACATACATGGGGTAATCTGGGTTAAACAGCATGCCCGAAACAATTGTTTTTATTTGTGGTCTAATCCTAGTCCTTCCCAGCATATATGGCTGGTTAGAGCATTGGAAAAGACCCCTCATCAATTGTTGATGACTCGACACTAGCAAACATTTTGGTTGAGTTGTCTTGAGAACAGGTGAAACCATAGGAGAATGCGCTTGTATATATAGCCTAAGATCGGATCGAACGGATTTAAATGTTCCACCAATCCAAACGCGCGTTTCAAAATTCAGTCAGAACGTGGGGTCTCTCTTCCAATCAGAAGACAGCGGACGCGTGACGTCACATTCAAAATATAGTCATATACGATTTACCATTGTGGAACAGTTTGAGTACGATACCTATGGATGAAACAATGAAGACAATGTATAGGGGTGAGCCTGCTGCGAAGACCTCGTATACGCGGAGTGATAGTACCATGACTACGACTACTACTGCAGCTGTAACCAGTATTCTTCTTCCGGACGAAGATGACTTTAGTTTAGCATTGGCTGATTTCTTGTCGTCTCCGCAAGAATGTTTGCCTGCGACAGTAGTTCTACCTTCACATGGTTCTCTATCTGTACCATTGATGGATGATTTCAGAAAGAGACAGAAAGAAGAATTTGATAATTTTTTGCATCTACAGAAAGAAGCAGAAGAAGCATTTCTTCAACAGCAGCAAGAAGAGGAATAAAGAAAACGAGAAGAAGAAGAAGAGAAGAAGAAAATTTTGAATTGTGAATGACAGAAGGAAGGAAGTGAAAACAAAACGATGTGTGTGCTACAAGACATCTTGGCGGAGTTAAGGTATCTGAGAGAAATGTATCAGACTTCTTTAGCTCAGCCGAAGAGAAAGAGACCTTCACGATCCAGGACTTCTAAACCTTCCATCACTACATCCACTCTTACATCCATTCTTACCTCCACTGAGATGCCACCAGCAGTTGCAGCAGTTACTCTTACCACTACCAAAGCAGCAACAGCAAAATGAGGAGGAGTAGAACTTGGCCGTGGAAAGGGATTGAGAGTTAAAGTTGATGATGTCAAGTCCATAAGTTTGTTTTTTTTTTCAAAGATGCCAACGGTCCTTTTCAGGGGCAATTATATCTCATAGAAAAGAAATACTACTCAATGATTGTCAAATCAAGTAAAACTTAAATCCCGATACAAAAATATGTGAGTGTTGTTAATTTTTCTTATCCATACTATACAAAATAAGCACAGATATACACTTACGTTTTCTTTGGTATATTCTCTTTTGAATGACAATCAAAATTTCATAACTCATCAAGTCCATTTCTCCTTCTTTCACTGTCTATCTCTTGGTTTTTTTTTTTTTTTTTATTTCCTTACTGGTATAGTTTCTTCCTCTTCTACTGTTTCTTCTAGTTGTCTTCCCTTCTTGCATTTCTTGACGGATATGGGTGCTCCTTCTGTTTCTGAGGAACGCTCCTCCTCCTGCTTGTTCTCTTTTTTCTTGGGGCACTCTGAAAACCAATGTCCTTTTCCCTGGCAATGATAAAAGGTATCTTTACCTTTGTCTCCTTTTCTCCCGTCTTTCTTTGCTTTGACATTGTGAACATTCTGGAGCCCAATGTCATTTTTCCTGGCAGACATAGCAAGTATCTTGACTTTTATCTCGAGAGGAGTAGTCCGTAGTCTTGTTGGAAGTATACTTTTCAACGACTCTGTAAATCTCTGACGAGAAGGGCGATCTATTTTTACTCTTCCGTTTTCTTCTTCACAGTCTGAACGCTGAATGAATTATATAGTCTTAGGGTAAGAAGCTCTCTCTATACTGAAACGACAATGCGAAGCTAAAGAGGACGATCGTTTGAGACTCTCCATTTATCACGACAGTTTGAAGTCTCCTATCTGGATCGAGTTTAGTACACCGGCAGAATTTACACCGCCCAAAATCATGGACAAAATTCAACACGTTCAGCAATCCAAGGACGAGTTTAACATGACCGATGGAAAAGCTACTCTTCACCTGACCCACGCTCATCTCTCCGAGGTAGCGGATCACGCAGGAAAGTGTTATTAGTGGACGAAATTTTCAGCACCAAACGCAGTATCGTTCAAATTAACAACTCACAAAATCAAATGTGCTTAGCTCGTGCCATCGTCGTGGGTCGAATGTATGCCGAGAAGAATGAGACCGCAGAATGAAAAGAGCATGGAAGAGCACTCGACAATCGAACAGAATCTAACAACGAAGACAAGCAGAACCCCTGTTACAGCAAGCGGGCATTTCCAAAGAGACCGTGTGTGGCATTTCTGAAATGCAAAAACTTCAAGACGTATTGGCTCCTCGCAATACGTTGAAAGTGTATCCTCAAATGGTTAGCAGAGCTCTGGTGTTTCAAACCCAATTTTCCCAGACGGAAGATACATTCATGTGTATCATCATTAAGAGCATTTTGATACCATTACAAGGATTTTTGGATACGGATATTATTGTGAGAAATGTGACCAAGGTTTTTCTTGTCGGGAGCAACACTTTTATGGGGGAGAGAGATGTCGGGACCTTTTAGCGTCCAAACCATGCATTCCTGAACGAAAAGAACTAATTTATTGCTCTTCTTGCAAGGAACCTTTGTCAGCCCCACTTGTTACGAACAACATCGCATGAAACAGGATCAACAACAGATAAGTGCTTGCAAATTATTGAGATTATGCTCCACTTATGGATATCTTATTCGAACCAATAATTCAAGGGCACGCGTTTGTCCCAGAAAGAAAGGATGCCGTTTTTGTGACCAAATCGTGGACTTTGAGCCATCAATGCTACATTGAAAAATATGACAATGAACTGGAGGAAAACGTTAAGGAGGATCAGAACAAGAACAAAAAAAACCCCAGTGCATTTTATCGTTACCCTGTCTAATTAATCGAAGGACTAAATTTATTGTTTGTGTACTCAGATGTGGTCGAGTACAATGTGGTGGGAAACACAGCCGCTCCTTTACTCAGAGTCATTTCTTTCAAAACGGATTCTGCCATCGCTGCTTAAATCCTCATTATCTTCATGTCAGTAAATCGTATTTTGACAGTGTCATTATTAGTATAAAAGGAGATCTTGGACAAATTATTCTATTCTCCAAAGGAAAAGTTACGGTGAAACTACATTTTCGAAAACGATTCTCCAGTGAATTGTAACAGATGAATCCTGTGTACCAAGGAGTCGCTCGACAACGAGGACATGTTTTAGGAGATATGTTAAAATCAGCTTTTCGTACGTAGCAGCTATCTTAAAACCGATGGTGACTCGAGGAGTGCATGCTTTATAAGATGTCGCTTTGACGCAAGGAAAAGAATGTCTTCAAAACGACCTCATAGACAAACAAAATCCTAAAGAAGCCTTTATGAGAGCATGAATAAAATGTGTTGCTTCAAGCTGGAAAATACATTTTGGGTCGCCGAGATACCCCTATAAATTCGCTTCACACTTCTGGCTAAGACAGCAAGGACTAGGCAGAAAGAGACGTTGAAACCCCTTGAGATCTAAGAATAAGAAAAGAAGAACAGGAACTGTTCGAGAATTCAACGTGTTTGATTACTGACTGAAAAAGACAAATGATGATTCAAGAATCCCAATGGATAGAATTTCATTCTGTGTCGTCTTTGACTACCTCAGCCCCTATCGAATTTGAAATCAAAGAACAAACCGAAGATTACATCGACCTGAATAATAGTCACTTGTACCTGAAAGTCAAAGTTCTCAAAGTGGACAATACCAATCCAGGGGAAGATGCCAGAGTAGCTCCCGTCAACAATTTCATGGATTCGTTGTTCAGCGAAGTGGATTTGTATTTGAATAACAAACTAGTCAGCAGCAGCATGGATACTTACCCTTACCGAGCGTACCTGGAAAATCTCTTGACGTACGGAAAAGAGGCCAATATCATACATCTGGATGCTTCCGTTGTCTGGAAATCTGACACCTTGGATGTCTTCGGCGACACAGAGTTGACAGAAGCGAACGATCCTCACAATGTTGTATTTAACGAAAGAAAATCAAACAAGGACGCGGTTTAGAGCTGATGGATCGTTTGCATTTAGACATGTGGTTACAAGACAAGAATCTTGTTGAATGGAGTGGATGTACGCCTGAATCAAAGTAGCACCGTATTCCATTTGATGGTCAATGCTAACGAGTACAAAACGAACATCGAAGAAGCCAGACTTTACATGCGCCGTGCTGAAGTCTTACTTAAAGTGGCAAACGACATCAGTCAAACTTTGAGCAGAACGACAGCCAAGTATCCTGTTCGACGAATGTGAGTGTAAACCTTTACCATTGCCTCTGGACTCCGATCCAGGATCGAAGATCATGTTTTCCAAGGACAGCTACCCAAACGTTTTCTCATTGTCATAGATCAAAATCCATTTGAGTTCCAACACTTCAACGTGTCCAAGAGAGTCACTTGAGATGGCCAGACGTTGTGTACCAGACCTTTTGAACCTAATTTTGTCCAGAAAAATTACTTGAGATCTTACTTTACACTGTTTGAAGCCACATGACAGTTAGGTACCAACAGCAGCCACGGTATTTCGTACGAGGATTATGCAGGAGGATATGCTTTGTGAGGATTTGATTTCACGCCAGACCAAATCAGCGACGAAGGACATTTCCACCCTATAAAATCAGGCCAACTTCGTGTGGAACTTCAGTTTGCATTAGCTGTAGCCAATACAGTGAACGTCATCTTGTATGGATAATTTGACAATACTCTGAAAATCAACAGTTTGAGGGAAATGCTTCTCGACTATTAGAAAAGAAAAAGATGGAACACGAAGAACCTTCGGAGATAGGCGATGAGGATGGATTTGATCCAGAACAAGAAGAAAACAAAACTACTGTCATGATGTCAAGATGACCAGAACAAGAACATTTAGTCTCCTGTTTTTATAGTGACTTGCCTGAACAAATTACAGACCAGACGAAAGTACATTGCTTTGGATGTTAAATTGATCATCTTAGTCAGAAACAACACGACAAATGAGTTCAGAAGAGGAGTTGGAAGAATATCTGGATAAGTTATGGTCTCTCATCTCAGAAGAGAAGATTTTGAGAACGTGGTATAAAGACTTTCGTGATCATTTCTTACCTACATTAACTTCTCTGGAGACGAAGCGCATTGAAGCTCTCTTGCAACAGAGTACAGAGACTACCGGTGGTTCATCGACTTACTTGACAGAACCCTTTAAGGAAAAAGTCAGACGTGAATTGATGACTTATCATTACCGTTAAAAAACAAAAAACAAAAGAGAATGGATACCTGAGAACTTCATTACATGCTGACTCACAGTTCGTACACAGCTTCTTTGAATCATGTGGGGTGTGGTATAAAGATGAACATCCTTATCGAAAATCTAAAGACTTTCAAACCTATGGCATCAATACAGATGACAGTCGTCGACCAGGAACCCATTGGGTAGCCTTTTACTTTCACAGCGTGGAATATTTTGATTCTTATGGTCGACCTCCTCTGGAAGACGACATCGTTGACTTTATGAGAAGAAATGCTGTATCTACTCAATTCAAAAATGTGGGATTACAAGAATCAGATTCCATGTTGTGTAGACAATAATGTGTGTATTTTCTTCATCAACGCAGTCTTGGATTTCCCTTAGAACATTTAGTGACTTGTTTTGATCGTGAGTACTCTAGAAATGATGAGAAAATAGAAAGATGGTATTTTGAACATTATGGCTTTCTATTGTCTTTAGCTCAGGAACGTATTGTGCATCGATGGCAAAATGACAGTGTCTTATATCATTGGAAGTATAGTTTGAGTTCGCAACGTTGTCAACCCTGTAAATACGTTCATATTTAATATTGTTTGTTTGTTTGTATTTGAGTCAAAGAAGCTTCTTCTTATGATTAAACATGTTGATTTTGAAAAAATGTTAACTTCTTTGCTATTGAAAACAAAATTGTATGGACATGCTCTTTCACATTTCTCTCTATAAAATTTAAACTAAGTAAGCAAGTCGTGCCAAGTCAGCAGCGAACATAGAATGATACAGATTGAATAATAGCGCTAGCGATGGAATTATCAATGATCCCCGCCCACGCACTGAGTGGACTGTAGGGCTAGGCCTTTCAGTAGCCTCAGTCTGGAGTCTAAGAGCTCAGGAGAAGAGAACCACTCTTCTCCTGATATGGGAAGACAAAAGCAGAAAACGAAGAAGCCCTTCCGAACGGAAGAAGGCCAGGGAGAACGCAGCATCAGTGGGAGCATCAGCAGATCCAGAGTGCGAGCACCCGGACCGGATCTCACCGCCAAGAGTCAAGACCTCAGCAACCACCACTGCCACCACCACCATCAACAACATCCCGACGTAGAGAGGGAAAAGAACAAGGGGGAAGGCAGGAGGAAATAGCGAGGCAGAAACCGGATAAACAGCCGGAAATTGGGGTTACCATGCAGCAGGGGGCAGGTTTGAGGCCCCACCCTCCCATATGGGCGCAAACAATGACCCCCCAAAAGTGGGGAAACCTATCAGTAAGAGAGCAGAACAAAGATAAAACCACCACCCCCAGCGTCGACAATAAATCCCGAGAAGCAGCAACAACAACAAGCGGAAGGAGCGTGGAAGCATCCCTCACCCCTCCAACATCAACATCAAAGGCAGCCGGGAGTGTTTTAAGGACAGGAGAACAGTTAGAATCTGTACAATATATCTATGACCCGGCTAGTGAAATGAGCCTCTGCGACCTCTGGAGCGACCGACAAAAGGTACAGCAACAAATAAAAGCGAAGAAAAGGTACAAATGTGATGGATATTTAACCAGACATACCTGATCCAGCGCCAATAAAGCAGCTAGAAACATCAGACAGATAGGAGAGGAATACAGCGAATGTCCGGTACCGCTTACAACAAGGATCTGCAACGACCTAATAGAATACTGCAAGATCGCAAAGCCGACCGTGTCCTACACTATATCAATAAGTGAGGACATAGTAGCTGACCTAATAGACTCAGACATACCAAGGAACCGCCGCCCGACCACCTGAAGGCAGTCCTGACCCCGCCATTGCCAGGGATACCCTCCTGGTCCTTTTAAGGGCTGAACGAATTCAAATATGTCTGATGGGTTTAATTTAGGGGTTTATAAACCAATTTTGGTTCAAACTATCTTTAAATGAACAAATTTGACCGATTCTACCACCATTCAAAATAATCACTACATTCACTATCACTAAATTAGTAATAGGTTACTCTTACCTAAGATTTCATTAATTTTATTATTTTCGGAAAATTAGAAGTATACTATGTACGCAAAATTCAAAACATATAACTAGTAGGAATAATTTTACAATGATTAGCTTGACTTTAATTACAATATGTGGCTTACACACAATTGATTCTAGGGACAGTCCGAGTAGCTAACTGGCAGAATTTGATCATGTACATCCATGGCGTTTCAGTATTCCCGTTCCGCTTGCCGAGTCCGTGCAGCCTGCCTCTCCAGACATACAATTAATCAGTGTACCGTGCACGCACTAATGCGTCAGATGGGTTTGCAGGTCGGCAACTCATCTGACTAATAACTTACACACCCTCCCATATCGCGCCTTCAATGAACTCTCAAAGTGGGGAAACCATGCTGCGAGGGAGTGGTGTGTAATAATCAATAAGGCGATGTGAGACCATTAACCACTTGCCGAATGGCCGCACGCGAGTATAATTCAGATTAAGTAAGTAAACAGTCGTGTCTTTCATCGTCGTCCGGACAAGAAGAAAAATGACAGACCACTGTAAAGTTGGCAAGTTGCAAGAAGCCGTAAGTTTATTGGAGAGTGGAGCACCCCCTGAGTCGGTCGGAGGAGATGAACTGCTTTCACCACAGACGTCGTCTGAGGAGGGATACGACTTCCCTAAGAATAGCCAATGAGATGGTGAAAGAGGTAATGACTAAGGAAGTCGTCAAGATCAAAGCAGCGTGGGCAGAGGAGAGGATGGAAAAGAGAGATTGAAGAAGGAGATGGAAGAGAAGAAGGAGAGGGAAGAGGAGAGAACGAGAAGAGAGAGGGAGCTAGACAGACTGAATAAAAACTGGATAAAAATCCAAGAGAAATTCAGAAGATTGGGTCATGCAGATTGGATGCCAGAGGAGGAGGAGGGGAAGAAGGAAGACTGGGGGAAGGAGGCCAACAAGCCTAGTTTTAGGATCGTGGTCTCCATCAATTCAAGTTGGAGGAAAACTTAAAACAACTGGAGGCAAAGATGTGCGGCCTGCGGTGCCATACACGGGGGGTGCGACCATTGCTAAGGAAGTGGTAGACTCCAACACCCAGACCACTAGAAAAGAGAGATACTAATCTTATTTGCCAAAAACATTTTTGTGTGTGTTTGTGTGTGTATGTTTGTGTATGTCTTTGTCTTTCCCCACAAAAACTAAAACTTAAAACCCCTTTTACCCCTTCAGTGTGATAGTATATTTGTATGTAAGGGTATAGTAGTGTGCCTGTAAACACTTCCTACCCTTGTGTGTGATAGTATGTGTTTGTATATTTGTGTGTAAGAGTCCTGTCTATTGCATCCCCCTTCTTTTAGATCTTCTTGAGTGATAGTATGTTTGTATGTAAGTATTGAGTGTGTGTATGAAACACTCCTACCCTTTTTTGTTGTTGGATTGTTTGGGGGTGGGGGTGGATAGTAATCAAAATTTTAACATTACCATTCCCTTATGACCCTATAAACACTTTTGACCCCATAATACCATTCAAATGTTAAACCTATGGACGATTTTAACATAGGATTTCCCGTATGAACCCATACAGTTCCCCGCATGTTAACTCATAGGCGGCTATATAATTATATGACTCCCAATAGCCACACTACTATATTTATCCATTTGTGTTCATAGTGTGTGTGAACATTCCGACCCTTTTCAGGGGTGATATAGTGACTCTTCTTTTACTTCACTTCTAGGGTTAAAGGGGTTATAAGGGTGGTTGTTTAATTTACATTGCGTTTGGTTTCTATTTCATCCTACCCTTTGTGTGATTTAGTGTAGGTGCTGGTTAGGAGATATTAGTGCTGGTCTGTAGATGTGAGATGTTGGTCAGTAAATGAATGTGATGGTCAGTAAATGTGAGGTGTTGGTCAGTAAAATGCTGAATGTTTTTCACATTACATTTTCCCTTGAGGCCATAGGACCATTTTTGAAACCATTTTCATAGCCTCAATGTTAAATTTCACTTGAGGCTCTAGTGCAATTTTTAAAACTATAAATTATAGCCTCATGGATTTATTTCCATTAAGGCAATAGGGCTACATTAATGTTAAACCTATGGACTTTTGTACCATGGTATTCCAGTTAGAGGCTGTAAAGCCCTATTTCAACATGGCGGCCTCAATGTTAATTCCCACTGAGGCCATGGAGCCTTTTTTGAAGCCATATCTCCACGCTATACTACTCTTGTTCCATACCCTCTAATGTGTTCTTAAATATATAAACATTTATAATCAGTCTAAATATTAAGTATACTTCGTTCATTTTCTTTTCTTTTTTTTTAAACATAATGTGCTCTAGTAGTTTTTAATATTTGGCTCTTCTATTTCCTATCTGACAGTGCATATCAATATTCTATCTAACAGTAAAAAATACATTTTCTTTCACTATCTATGGTCTCCAAAAAGGAGACGTTGTATATGCGTAAATACAAATATTAGTCCGTTTCCAGACGAAGGAGCTATGATGTGAAGTTATCTACAAGTGTAAAATCGCATCGTCGCACAGTAACTTCGATTCATCGCATCGGTTTGTGTCTTCGCTTCTTAGCAGCTTCCAATAGTAGCTTCGCATCATCTCGTCTTTGCATAATAACTTCGCGTATTCGCAACTTGTCATCTTCTCATCAGTGCATCGTAACTTCGTTTCTGTCATCGTAACTTGACATTTTCGCATCGTCTTCTCTACTATGACGTGAAGTTGTCAGAATGTCCTTAACGATTTACCATACTTAGCCAACTGAGGCCATTTATTAGATACAAATATAAATCGGCATAACTTCAAGATTTTGCAACCATTTCTCAATAAATATTCAGTATAGACTACAAATGTAACACTAGTTCATACGGGGTATTTGTCATGATATGACACTCTGATTTTGTATCATGTGCTACGGTAACGAGTAGGCGTACTCAGGTTATAGGTCAATTATGTACAATGGATTTTGTGATATATGAACAGATCAGATGAGAAGAAAACATTTGGAGTTCTTTGATCTGCATTGGCTTAACTGTTAACTAAATGCTAACAGAAATCACTTATATTCTCTCGCACACATCAATTCATAGCGCTTGAGTATTTAGGTGGATTTTTTTACTTTTTTTTACACATAGCTATTTCCAATAGAGTTCTTGATGACACTGAGTACTCTCCCATGTTTACACATTATTTGTAGTTGTTGAATGTAATACCAAAATATTCCTTCCAGATACTTAGGACTCATACCAATTATATCGTTTTTCTAGTTTTCAATTTGTATTACATTTGTTTTGTTTTTTTAAATCACTGATTGCAGCCTTTATAAGTGACTATATTCCTGATGAAAGTTACATCAATGTCTATAGCTGTATAAACTTTAATTTGCATTAAGTGTGCATCAACAATTAAAATAGCAGATCTGCAATTTAATACAACCATTGCAACAGTTGTAACTCTGCAAAATAATTGTAACGCACCGCGACAGTTACTCTGCAACACTCCGCACACGCATCGTAATGGTTGTAACCCTAGAGGAGTCGCACCCCACTCTGTACCATCGCCGCTAAGTAAACGCTCATTTATCTGGCGTTTTACTACCCAGTTTTGAATATTATCCCTACGCCGACCAGCTCGGTGGACACGTATGTTAAGAGTCTAACAAAAAAGTTGCAAACATTTGGCCCCTTTACTCTGTTTTGTTGTGATAACTTGCTAAGATCAGTCTGATATATGTCTTGATTGTAATTTAAACTATTTAAAATTCTTCATGAAACTGACCGTGCTCATTGGAGCACGTCCTTTGTCAAATCTTCAGTTTCGGAGGTGCGTACTTTTTTCACGTTGTCAAGTTCGTCAATTTCGGAGATAACTAAATTTTGCATGTAGTCCGCAATCTCATAATGCCTAAATGGAAGTGATCGGTTTTGAAAAACACCGGAGCAGAACAACCTCGTCTCTTCCGTATGCAAGTCGAATAACATTGACTCTCAGAAAGATACTTCGAAATAATTGTAAGTTTTTTCCCGACAAACATCCGGCTAGATACGAACTATAGATTCTCATAATACGAGATAAGAACTGAAAACAACGTTTAAAGACGTTTCAAACAGCAATAAAATAGCTGCACTTTTAATTTTTAATGTAAACTCTGCAACATTTTTAAAAAAACTGAGAGACCATTACGTTTCCATAACCTTAAACTATATCTTACGTGCTATTGGTGATGACACGTCAACAAATCGTTGTGATGTTCATTACGTTATTATGATATAATAACAACCATACTCGAAAAAGTGGGTTGCCTCCCTTGCTTAGGATAATACCAGTGCCACGACAATCTAAATTTGGTGGTAAAATGTTATCTGGAGAAAACCGCACGCTTTGTATACTGAGTACGCCTAGTTTGAATACTGTGTACGTTTAGTTTGATACTGTGTACGTTTAGTTTATATTGCGTTTGCTGCGATTTTTTCTCTTCAACAGCTTTAGCGCAAAATGGAAAGATTTTGCCAAATACGCAGGACAAAAAAGTAGGAATCCTTTACTTGCAGCGATGGATTACAGGGCTGATAATGTTACAGGTAGGTTGCGGCAGGCGTAGCAATATATCAATGACGTCACAATGGAGCAGTCATGCACGGTTCTTTTATTTTACACATTTTTATGCATATTCCTCAGAGTTGGTTACCTCCCTTTGCCAGGATAATACCACTGCCACAACGGTGTAAATTTGGTGGTTAAATGCTACCTGGAGAAAACCGTACTCTTACAGAACTGTATTACGCTCAATTCAGATTGCATTTGCTGTCGTCTATTCACTACAATAATTTTATTACAGAATGGAAAGATTTCACCTAATACGTAGGAGGAAAATGTCAGGAATTCTTTACTTGCAGAGATGTATCACAGGGATGACGATGTTACAAGGTAGAACGCGGCAGACGTCACAATATACCGGTAACGTCACAGTAAAGCATATCTGAGCCGCCTTGCATAGGCTGGTTGTTATACCTCGTGTTTGATTGGATTTCCATCTGTGATAATGGATAAATGATAAGATCCTCGTGTACTGTTGCGCAAAGACGACGTACTTAGGTTTAGATGACCCAGGAGTCAAAACAGCCTTGAGCAGCGATATATTCTGATAAGAAAAGAATGGTGAGATCTATCCAACGTGCTTGTGTGCTAATGTGCAGACACGATGTACTAAGATTTAGATGACCGAGGAGTCAAAACTGATTTACGGCAGCTATATAATCTGAAAGAGTATGAGCTGTGAGGCGCGTGAATAGCAACAATTGGAATGAGTTTAGTTAAAAATGATTTGTTTTGGTTTTTTTCTTCTTTTTTTCAAGCATGGGACGGAAAAGGTCGAGGACGTTCAGAGTGGGTCGCACCGTTACAATCATCTTCATGGACTCTTAACGGTAACTCAACTTAACGCAACGCAACGGTAACGCAACCTTTAGTAGGACGAACTTAATCCATCAGGAATTATATATTTCTTGTATTAGATATTGACTGTGCCTGGAGTGGCACGTCGTCGCAAGCCACGGGCGACAATCCTCTACGCTCCTTTATCACCCATGGTTGCCTGTGTTGTAATTTCCTCGTTTATCGCGAGTACCCATAAAAAGAAAATTACGTCATCAACAAGACAATGTAACAATTTCTACATATCGATCGATGAAAGTGCCCGTTTTATCAGTCGATATGTGACTGTGTTTGGAAGAGAAATTTTGATTGGCTCATTCAAAACAGCGTTAAAGGTTATGTTGGGTCACAATGCCGAGAAAGTTACACTCGCGCGCGAAGTGATTGGTTAAGCAGGTTTATGCATACTCGTGAGAAAAGAGAAAACCTCAGCACAGGCAGCCACGGGTGATAAAGGAGTGTAGCGGGTTATCGCCCGTGCGTGGCGACGATAGGAGTGGCATTCGTGTCCTACGAACACTTTTCTAGTTGATCTATACGATGTATGCATATTGTGTTATTTAACATTCTTTTTGTTATGTGTATTAAGTATCTGATATATATCATTGTTTACCAACACGGTTTAGAGCCTCAAAGCAAGATTTATCCTCCTAAATTTGTCAATAATAGGCGCTGAATTTGTCTGAAGAAAAAAAAAATGACCAGATAATTGTTGGACGTCACGCGACTTTAGAATTACAATACATTTACAATAAAAAGTCGGATTATGGTATTGATGAAATAAATGTATTGCATTATAAATTATAAACGTGTCTTCCAAGTAATTACGTTTCACCTAGCATGTCAATAAACATAATATAAAATGGAATAATAGAAACTTGGAATGTGTTGAATAATTAATAGTTACTTCATCAATACCATGTATGTGTTAAAGAGAATTTTTGCGTATAATTAATATCAATCATTATTTTTCGATCTACTGACCTTTTCAGTTTTAGGTGGGGAAATACAAACAATAAAATCTGTAGATAAAGGAGAAGAGTGAAGTAGAATTCCTGTATATTTTTGTTCTTGACCAATTTGAACCGTCGCCTACAACACCCAAGTACCTGTCTGTGATTATGAGTACTTACAATGCAACCTGCCCTAGCGGACACTTCCATATAGAATGCAAATTTTCATAACGGACGCTTTAGGGAACCCTCAAGGAATATCCCTCAATAAATGTCTGTTAAATAGTTTTTTTTATGTATATAATTTGAATAACCAGAAGGAAAAGTTTACATTTTCCCCTAAAGGACATAATGAATCTAAACATAAGTAATTATATGTGTATCCTGAAATGAAGACACTTATTAGAAAATTCATTCAAATTTTGAACATTTATAAGACAGATGTATCGTCTAAATACGTGTATTCACTCACATTGACATAGTGTACACGGAGATAACCTACCATGTAGGAAAATTAAAGGAAAGCATTCCAGATTTATAGAAAGAACACAGAGTATTAAGACCTGCTTTTTCTCTAGTGCTAATTTATGATAGAAAACGTTTTTATCTTAAAAGAAGGGCAAAATGGATTGTTCTGTTAAAGTGCTGCAACTATGTGAACAGAAACTGAGAATGACTTATGTCACCACAGACATTTAAATTGACCACGCATACAGAATTGAATCCAAAGATGATAGTCAACTGGGTCAGAAAGTACAATAACCCTACTAATCCAAATTAAGTCATTGGTTGGTTTGCTTTGCTTTGGATTGGTTTGGTTTGGATTGGTTTGGCGTTATACGGCACAGCAATACCACTAGGTTATTTACTGCGGAGGCAAAATGAGTGCAGTGCCTTGCCCAAGGACACACCACGGTAGCCGATCCAGGCTGATCCGACGGTAGGATTCGAAACAACACCCTTTCGGTCACGAGTCCAGCACGCTAGCCATTAAGCCGCCGCGGCTGCTTCAAGTCAGTAACCTTGTATACACAGAAGGAGGATGTAAGGACACCCACACCCACCCACCCACCCACCCCACACACACACACCGCCTTTTAGAAAGACGCATGGCATTGCTCCCAAAATAGAAGATAGCGGATCCAAAAAAAAAAGATAGTAACAATAATAAAGGACAAACTCTGCATAGTTGGAACAGTCTGATAAAGTGAGACTTAGGAGAAAGGCAAAAATGACACTATAACTTCCATTGTTTAAAAACTTTTGAGGCATCTTAATAAATATAAATGTTAAGCATTTATTAAAGAGTTCAATTTTCTATTAGTAGTTGATAATCGGCGAAAATGGAATAAGTCATTCTTAATAGATAAGTATGAGTGTATTGCGGATGTAAAAAAAACGGGTGTTGATTTTCTTTTTTTTTTTTTTTTTTTTTTTTTAATCAACATCCGGTTTTTTTTACAACCGCAATACACTCATAATTATATAATTAAAGAGATGTAAAGATGAATTGAAAACAAGAGTTAGTCATAGTTGGAGTAGAATAGACGAATTTCACAATCACCAGTAATGAAATTGCGGCTATTCCCAATTTACTTTGCAAATTGATAAGTTGATTCTTTTCTTTTTTAGCTTTTTTTTCATGCATATTAATTAAATAAATATAAGACACACTTATGATTTAAACATGGAAGATGGTTTAAGTGAACAAAGTTGAGCACTACAAACACAGCATGGTTAGCTTCTTGAACACTGAACACGCAGCCATTCAGTCATCGTCGAGTATATATTCAAACGAAGGTGGAATATAGACTAAGCTAAATGACGAACCAACAAGAGGTAATTCAAACATTTAAATTTATTTACAGTTGATCTAAGTTATTAATATGTTTTAATTAACATTGCTACCAACCATAAGATTGTTTTTATTTTCCACCTCTCTCTTTCCCCTTTCCGTTGGTCGGTTTATCTGCAAATTTTACCATGTTTCTTAGGTCCAAAAACATCGTCGTATGACAGGCGAAAATCCGCTTCGCTTGTTTTTTCACGGATTTTCGCCAGTAGCTTGCGACGATGGTCCAGAGAGAGAGAGAGAGAGAGAGAGAGAGAGAGAGAGAGAGAGAGAGAGGGGGGTGGGGGGTGGGGGGTGGGAGAAGCAGAGGGGATTTCAATGACATTGTGTACCATGTTTAATTCATTTAGAAAACGGAGATTATTTATATTTTATCTCGTTAGTTTCTATGTCGATAATGATTAATAAGTGGAAATTCATCCCTGATCTAGAGAGTATAGAAGCAATAACCACTGTTGAAACCATGTGTATATATGTGTATTCATGCGCAATGGGCCGATCACAATTTGATATACCAACAGTATTGGTATATCAAATTGCTTTATACCAACACTTAAAAGGTCATGTTATTTTTAATGTATGTGGTATATATATATATATATATATATATATATATATATATATATATATATATATATATATATATATATATATATATATATATATATAAAGCAAGAATACATCAACTAGTACGTAATAAAGAAGAGATAAGGAAAATAGAATTGTTTGAAAGGTAAAGTGACTGCCTCAAGAAAGCATGAGGAATACACTGCGATCATCATCTTTGTAATAGGTAATATGGACCCGGGTGTTGACGCACCCACTATTTTGATTTACTGACATACAATATAATCAAATGAATATTAATAAACGAAGTAAAATATACCATGTTTATAATATACACAATCTGCATATCCTTGTTTTAAATTAAATCTCAATCTTTAAAATAAATAAATATCTTATGCGATACAATGATTTGCAAGGGCAGGGGGGCAAAAGGTTTGGTATTTCTATCTCTCTGTCTCTCGGTCTCTCTCTCTCTCTCTCTCTCTCTCTCTCTCTCTATATATATATATATATATATATATATATATATATATATATATATATATATATATATATATATATGCACATAATATTGTTGACTAACACATTTTTCTTTTAAAAATAGAAAAGGACAAATATAATTTTGACTAAATGAACTAATTGGATGATCATTTTAAGTTTGTATATATGACTGTTACCTGTAATGTTTCAACGTGTTCTTTGGGCAGTACTACAGTCAGGCGGCGGCTATACACTTTTAGCCTCGTTCTCGATATGCTCGTAGTACAGGAGACAGCTCATACACGAGATTGTGAAAAAGGTATATTATATGGTATAACAGTACCAATTACCGCTGATGACTGGATAACTCTTACCCCTGTTTAGTTCCAGCAGAGTTATCTCTCTTAATGCGACGGCGTACCTGGTTCTGTCCTTGTCAAATTGACACTCTAACATTGCTTTTTGCGACAGTGTGTAACACGCATTCTGAAGTAGCCGAGAAAGGTATATTTATTTCACCAAATGTTAACATTAAAATATATGGAAAAACAATTGGTACCGTGATACCATAATAGATTGTGTTAGGGAGTGACATGTACAATGCTTTGTAAATACCAGATCTCAACGGCATACTGACTGCGATTATTTTGACCATTTAGACAATAATACTATTAATCACTTTCAGGTTAAAAATTAGGTTATTGTAGCATATGATATTCTCTTCCCCCATCTTGAATCAATGTTTGATGGCAACATCATTGCTTCTACTCCGAGTTAGCTACCCTAATTTTAAAAATCTTCTAACGTGTAGTATAGCGGTCCAGTCGGATGTTTAATTTTTGTGCTTTCTTCATTATTTTAATTACTGCCAAGCCTCAGGTGTATGACCCCATTTTAGTCATTACACCATGTACTTGAGCCATATGATTTCAAACAAGCAGGGCAGAAACTAAAATTTTAATTAGTTCTAACTGCTATGATTACCTAGATTACATTAGTGGAATTACAAATAGGTAACAATATGTAATCAAGTGCTTTAGAACAATTTGTTTATTTATTATTGTTTTTATTTTTCTTATTTTTTTTATTTTGTTATTTTTTATTTAGTTTCCGAAAGTTCCCTAAAAGTCGACTAAGTCCAACACGTTTATATTCAATTTTGAATTGACCCCTTAAACATGTACTTGTGAAGCTGAGGATATTCATCCATAACATCAATGATAACTATGGTTTAAATACATGACCACTAAAGTGTGAAGACATCTGTGCATGTGCTCTTGTACATTTATAGGGGTTGTTTCAAAATGGCTTCGAATTGTTGTGGACTAAGAAAAATAAATCAGTTCATGTGTCAGTTTCTTCAATATTAGTACCTACCGCTATTAGCAATTTTCATAATACAATCTAGTTACTACTATCAATTAGAATGAAAAGTTGCTGATGTGCTCATTTGAAGTTATATGGCAAAAATACATGGTGTAAAAACCAAAATGGCTACATAAACCTTAAATGGCGACTTTCAAGATGGAACTCTCATTAGTCACCAAATAAATCATAGAAGCATTATTTAGAGATGTAAGGATAGTTAAAATAAACAAATTCCTTCATGTAAATGATTTTACAGTTGCAAAGTTTTAAAACGTTTCAGACAGACGGGCTCAGTTGAGAACTTGCAAAGATCTCGTTGTCTCACAAGAGTTGTCTTCTAATGAATGGAATACATTCGGATTATAGATCAGCAACTTCAATAGTAATTACGATCACATTTAACAACTATTCACACTGACGTATCTATCTGTATAGTCTATAGTTATTTACACCACTGAAGACGTTAAATTCAAAGAAAACTTGGGTTGAAGCCTGTTAGTAGTTAATGGCGCCCATATGGGACAAATGGGCTGGTCTGGGAACATGCGGAATTTAATATTACGCTGTCATTGTGATTTGAACAAGTCTGGAGACAAGGAGAAGTGAATGTTACAAACGTCCATAGGATTAACATTGGGGGCTCGTGTGGAGACAAAGGGAATTTAACATTAGGATGGCACTTTGGGGTCTAAGAGAAATTTAACAAGGTTAGTCACTATAGGGATCTAACACACCTCAATGACAATCCAGTTTAAGATATTTTAGGTCTATAACAATTGAATCCATGATGATATTGGATTTTAAGCCTTATCCTCTGACCATATTAAATCTGGAGACTTCAGCTATATTTGCGAGTGGCTGCTCTCGTTGATACGCACACTGCTGCATGGTTGCTACATGCATATATCCCATATTTGTTTTTTATATAAATCATTACCTACACTCCAGATTATGTTCACGGTGTAGGTAAATTTTCATGTATTCTATTGATCCTACAAATAGCTGTAATCATGGGAGCCAACTCATAATAGCCCTAAAATTATGAAACTGACATAGATTTTTTAGGATGACTAAAAAAAAAAAAAAAAAGATGAAAGTCATTTCACGGAGTCTATTTAAGCCTACCGCTTTCACATAAGGAAAAGGCAAACACTAAAACAAGGGGGATATAACTCTTACTATAAAAGGAGATAACTTTTACTAAATGTAATCAAAATAATAATTTTTGTAAAGTAGAGATAAATCTAACAGCAAAATATGTTGACACTAAATGCCATAAGCCTTACAAAATATTAAAAGTAAAGTGAAGATAACTCTTGCTAAAACTAAAGGAGATATAGCACTTGCTAAATGTTACAAAAGGGAGACAACACTTAAAAATTAAGTAAATAAATTGACATAAATCTTCCATAAAAGGGAAGATAACTTCTTGAAATATTTGAAAAGGGGATACAACTCTAACTAAAATAATGGGGAGATGACACTTACTAAATTTAAGAGAAAATAACTCTTATTAAAAGTTTTAAAAAATTCTGACGATAGATAACTTTTTCAAAACGGGAGACAACTTATTAAATTGTTCAATAGTACAGGAGAAGACTCTTAAAATATAAAAAAGAGGAGAAATCGTTTACAAAGAAAAATGTGATAACTCATGCTCGAGGATTTGCGGAGATAACACCTATCACGAAAGCATTAAAAAAATAAAGGGCAGATAACACTTACCGAAATGAAAGCAAATAACTTCCAAAATACGTTTAGGAAATAAAGGGAAATTTAAACGTACTAAATGTAATGAAAATAAAAAGGAAAATAACTATTACTAAAGACCAAGGGGAGATAAAGCTTATAAAAATATTAAAAAGATAAAGAGGAGCCAACTCTGGCTATAATGCAAGCAAATGAAGTGAGATAACTCTTCTTTAAAAGTAAAACTGAGATAGCTTTCTAAAAATATTAAAAAATAAAGAAGAGATAACTCTTACAAAAATAAAGTGAGATAACTCTTGCTAAACTTAAGTGAGATAAATCTCACTAAGTTGGCACTCTCCAGTTTCGTACTTTGCACAGGGTTAGATTTTTAAAGAAAAAGAATTACCCAGGGTTTCCTCAATGGTTGTCCTGGCTATTTAAAAAAAGACCTTGTATATCATAGGTATTGTTAAAAGAACTTTGAATTCCCTTTATTTTGGCGTATTATTGATGGGTGCAATTTGGGTTATAGAGTATACAGCTTGGTCTTACTTAAGAAGTGCACCTCTCAAAGAACTGCTAGTTCCGCTTGGTCATTTTCACTTCCTGGACTTCAAAGGTAAATTTGTTAAAAAGAGCCGATAACTTTTTTTAATTTTTTTATATTTTGAAATTCATTCATTGAACATTCAGAGGCTGGTATTGCCTACTCTGGCAAAATTCGTTTCCCTATTTTAATAACTGCTGAAAATAGCGTACTTTTGATTAATTCAGGCTGATTTTTCAAGTACTTTGTAGCGGCCATTTCTGTCTACTGTGTGCTTAGATCATGTCCAATTTCCACAAGTACAATATGTAAAGAAATTTCAGCCACAGTACATGAAAGTAGCATAGAGGTATGCCAACATTCGCTCAGTTGTGCATGTTGCAAATGCAAACAACTTCATCTTACACCTGTCACTCTCTCAGAAGCACGTATTATATGTAGAGCGCCCCCTAAACAAATTAGTTTTAGAAAAGGGGATAACTCTTACTGAGAAATGAAGGGGAGATAACATATAAAACAAAATTAGATAACTCTTACAATTTCGTATTGTGCATAGGGTTGGATTTTTAAAGAAAAAGAATTTCCCATATTTTACTCACTGGTTATCGTAGCTATTGTTATGTATGATGTTTATATAATATTATAAATATTTTAGGAAATTATAAATGTTTCTTCACTTTAATATTTGCTTAAATCTTTATGTTTATCAGGAAAAACATGTTTAACTAGTGTCCTTGAATTAGGTTGTTTTGATCAATATGTTTTCTCAATTTGAAGGTCAAGGTTGAATTTTGTTTACAGTTAGAATTCCATTAAGATGACTCATATTCTAGAACATTCTGTCATGTGACCAATCTTTATATATACCATGTTTGGTGGACATTTTTTCAGTTTTGACATTACCATCAGTCTTATAAAGAGCTATTACAGTTGTGAAAATTCATTCCAAATTCTAAGAGAGGAATTATTTTAAAATATTCATTGGATTATAACAGTGCTCATAAACTTTTGGATTTTGGATTTTTAATTGATGATTTTGGAATTTATGTGAACTTATTCAGAGATTTTGGAATACTTCATTTTGACATCAGCACATCAAGATTGCTAGTACATCAGGACTTTGGAGACCATTGGCACATAATAACATTCAAGGACACAGCCGTGAATTCGGAACATTCTATATTTATGACTTGTGATTAGAACAATCATTCTTATTGGATTATTAGGATTTCAAAACACATTACTGTAAGTGATTCTTTTGATTTTTCATTTTAATTATCTAGTAATAAATTGCTTGTTGATTTTTACTTGATTTGTTGGTTTTACTTTCTTTCTGTTACATTTTTCTTAGACCATAGAGTCGTAACAGAAATTGGGGTCTCGTCCGGGATTGAATTTCTTTAAAGCATATTAGAGATATTAAAGTTATCTTTGAAATTCATATTGATTTTGTCTCTGAATTTTTTTTGTCTTTGGCAAAGATTTTTAATAGAGAAATTTGTTTTGTGTGAAACCAACAAGCATTTACAATGGCATCTAATGTTCAGAATTTCATTTCAAAACCTACCCAGGAGTGGTTAGAGTGTATGAGAAAGGATGAGTTGCTCGAGCTTGCCAGAAAATGCAGTCTATCTGAGGCAAAAGTATCATTGACAAAACAGGAAATAAAGATTATTTTTATTCAGTATTTAGTAGGAAAGGGAATTTTTGAAAATAGTGCTTTAAGTTTGAAGAGAAAGCCTGTATCTGGTTCTGACAGGAAATTAAGGGAATTAGAGTTAAAGAACCAGATGAATATAGAATTGGCAAAGCTTCAGATTCAGAAAGAGAGAGAGAAAGAAGAGAGGCAGATACAGATGGAGAGAGAGAAAGAAGAGAGGCAGCTACAAATGCAGAAAGAAGAGAGGCAGATGGAGAGAGAGAAAGAAGAGAGGCAGATGGAGAGAGAGAGAGAGAGAAAGAAGATAGACAAATACAAATGCAGATGCAGATGCAAAGAGAAGAAAGGGAAATGCAATTTAAGTTAATAGAATTAGAACTGGCAAACAGAGCACACTCCACTCCTTTAAATACAAGTTCAGGTTTTGATGTTACTAGATATATTAGGTTAGTACCCCCTTTTCAGGAAAAAGAAGTAGATAAATACTTTCTTCATTTCGAGAAAATAGCTGAAAACTTGAAATGGCCCAGAGAGCATTGGACTTTGCTGTTACAAAGTGAACTTATTGGCAAAGCTCGTGAAGTCTACATTTCACTGTCAGTACAACAAAGCATTGATTATGATGTGGTTAAGGAGTACATCTTGAAAGCTTATGAGTTGGTACCAGAGGCATATCGACAAAGGTTTAGGAATTGTAGAAAAGAAACTGGACAAACTCATGTCGAATTTGCAAGGGATAAAGAACAACTATTTGATGGGTGGTGCTCAGCCAAGAAAGTTGATCAAGCTTATGATAACCTCAGACAGCTCGTATTAATTGAAGAGTTCAAGAGGTGCATCCATAGTGATGTTAAAACCTATCTTGACGAGCAGAAAGTGGAAACTTTGGAAAATGCTGCTCGTATGGCTGATGATTATTCCTTGACTCACAAAATTTCATTTGGCAATAAGTCGTCCTCTCAGCAGTTTTATGGTAAAAAACCATTTCAATCTCATTCGAGTACTTCCAAATTTCACAACAGCACAACTGTTAGGAATCAAACATCTGATAAGACTGATCAGAAATCCTTATCTCTTCCTACGTGCACTTATTGTAAAAAGAAAGGGCACGTTATTTCTGATTGCTTCAAGTTGAAAAATAAGCAACAGAGAAAAGACAGAGCTTTTCCAAATGCTCTTATTTCTACGAGGTCAAGGTCACGGTCTTGTATTGAAAGCAATACATTTGTTGGGTCAAACAAACCCCAGTCTGATTCTATTTTAGAGGCTTATGAACCATTCATGTCAGAAGGTTCTATATCACTTATTGGTGATTCTGCCAAACCTATCCCAATTAAAATATTAAGGGACACTGGAGCTTCTCAGAGTCTTTTATTATCAGGTACTTTGCCTTTGTCTGAGGAGTCTTCTTCAAGTGAAAGTGTTCTTGTTCAGGGAGTAGAGTGCGGCTTTGTAAATGTTCCTCTCCATTGTGTAAATTTGGCATCAGACTTAGTTTCTGGACCTGTGACTGTTGGGGCAGTGACTTCTTTACCCATAGAGGGTGTTCATTTATTACTAGGCAATGACCTAGCTGGAGATAAGGTTGTGGTTAATCCACTTGTAACTGACAAGCCTTGTTTGGATCAGAAAGTTGATCCTGTCGAAACTGAAATCCCTGATTTGTACCCTGCTTGTGCAGTTACTAGAGCTATGGAAAAAAGAGCTCTTGAGAGTGATGTTGATCAGGATATTATTCCTTTAGCTGACACATGTATTGGTCAGTTTTTTGATGAGGTCACTTTTTCCTCAGGTATTGATCAATCAAATGGTATTGATCACAGTGATCCTCTTTTGGCAACTCATTCTCTTTGTTCTAATCAGGATGACAAACGACAATCCCTTGTCGTTGAACAGGAGCAAGATCCCGAGATATCTTGTTTGTTTCAGAGGGCTATTAGTGAAACTGAAGCCACACAAGTTCCAGTGTGTTACTTTGTGAAAAATGGGGTCCTTATGAGGAAATGGAGACCACCTGATGTACCCGCTGGTGACGAGTGGTCAGTGAGCTATCAAATTGTTGTTCCTAAGTCATATCGACAGGAAATTCTTAATTTAGCCCATGAAACTCCTTTGGCTGGTCATTTAGGAGTCCGTAAGACTTATCACAAGATCTTGAATCATTTTTATTGGCCGAAACTCAAAAGTGATGTTTCTAAATACTGCAGATCTTGTCACACTTGTCAAATGGTAGGAAAACCCAATCAGAAGATACCTAAGGCTCATCTGCAACCTATTCCTGCATTTGATGAACCATTTAGTAGAATAATAGTAAACTGTGTTGGTCCTTTACCTAAAACCAAGTCAAGCAACCAATACTTGTTGACCATCATGTGTGCATCTACAAGATTTCCAGAGGCAATTCCTCTGAGAAATATAAAAACTAAAACTATTGTGAAAGCTTTGGTGAAGTTTTTTACACTTGTTGGCCTTCCCAAATCTGTCCAGTCAGATCAAGGGTCAAATTTTATGTCTGGAATTTTCCAACAAGTTATGCATGAATTAGGCATCCAACAGTTTAAATCTTCTGCCTATCACCCTGAAAGTCAAGGTGCTTTGGAAAGATTTCATCAAACTTTGAAGAATATGATTCGATCATATTGCTTTGATACAGAAAAGGATTGGGATGAGGGTGTTCATTTGTTGTTGTTTGCTGTTAGGGAATCAGTTCAAGAGTCGTTGGGTTTTAGTCCCTTTGAACTAGTTTTTGGTCATACTGTCCGTGGACCATTGAAATTATTGAAAGAGAAACTTCTTTCAAATGAAGACTCAAAGATTAATCTTCTTGATTATGTTTCTGATTTCAAATACAAGTTGTCAAAGGCCTGTGAAGTAGCAAGAACTAATCTTCACAATACCCAGTCAAAAATGAAATTAAGGTATGGCAGAAATTCACAGGAAAGGAGTTTTAAACCTGGTGACAAAGTTCTGGCTCTCTTTCCCATACCTCAGAATCCTCTTCAGGCTAAATTTTTTGTTCCTTATACCGTTGAAAAGAAAGTAAATGACTTAAATTATATCATTAACACTCCTGGGAGACGGAAACAAAAACAACTTTGTCATATAAATATGTTAAAGGAATATTTTGACAGAGATAGCTCAGCTAATTATTCAGTTAATTTAGTTGTACCTGTCCCACACAGTGAAGATATCAACGATGGAGTACAATCACTCTATAGTGGCTCTGGTATAACCAATCTTCGGAATTCAGAAATATTGAACAACCTAGACCAGAAACTTTCACATCTACAACAACAGGAAAGAAATGAACTAAAACAGCTATTACATGACTATGAGCACTTGTTTCCTGATGTTCCAACACGAACAAGTAAAATTTATCATGACGTTGACATTGTAGATTCTGCGCCTGTGAAACAGCATCCTTATAGGATGAATCCTCTCAAACAGAACTATCTGAAGAAAGAAATTCAGTATTTACTGGAGAATGATTTCATAGAACCAAGTAAAAGTAACTGGAGTTCACCATGTATTCTTGTTCCCAAGCCAGATAATACATTCCGTATGTGTACTGACTATAGAAAAGTCAACAGTGTCACCAAAACTGATTCATTTCCAATCCCAAGAATGGACGATTGCATTGATAAAATTGGAAATGCGGAATATGTCACCAAGTTTGACCTTTTAAAAGGATTCTGGCAAATTCCACTGACGGAAAGGGCAAAAGAAATTTCAACATTTGTAACTCCAGATGGACTTTATCAATATAAAGTCATGCCGTTTGGAATGAAAAATTCGCCTGCAACGTTTCAACGTCTGATGAACATGATAACATTTGATCTTGATAATTGTGACGCTTATATCGATGACGTCATTATCTACAACAACACCTGGGAAGATCATTTGGAAACCATTCGAAAATTCTTCAATCGACTCAGTGATGCGAATCGGACAATTAATTTGAGCAAAAGTGAGTTTTGCCATGCTTGTGTCACATTTTTAGGACATATTGTGGGACAAGGTCAAGTTAAACCTATAGAAGCTAAGGTCAAAGCTATCTCTGAATTTCAAGTTCCAATTTGTAAAAAGCAACTGATGCGATTTCTAGGTATGGCTGGATATTATCGGAAATTTTGTTCCAATTTTTCCAAAATTGCTGAACCTTTGACAAGTTTATTAAGTAAGAAAACCAAATTTTTTTGGTCTGACAAGTGTCAGGAATCTTTTGACAAGTTAAAGGCCATGCTTAAGAATGCACCAGTTCTTTCTGCACCAAATTTCAGCCAATCATTTAAATTATCTGTTGATGCAAGTGATGTAGGGGTTGGTGGAGTATTGATTCAGGAAGACAAAAGTGGTGTGGATCACCCTGTGTGTTATTTTTCTAAAAAACTAAACAAGCACCAGAAAAATTATTCCACAATTGAGAAGGAATGTTTGGCTTTGATATTGGCTTTACAGCATTTTGAAGTGTATGTCACCTCAGCTCTTTCTCCAATTATTGTGTACAGTGATCACAATCCCCTTACTTTCATCAACAAAATGAAAGATAAAAATCGGAGATTGTTGAGATGGAGTTTGATATTGCAAGAATATAACATTGACATTAGACACGTCAGGGGAAAAGACAATGTGATTGCAGATGCACTCTCACGTGCCTAGAAATGTAATATTGCTTGATGTAATTAAGTCCAGTATCATAAAATATGTTCTTATGTAATTTTGGTTATTATAGTATTAGATGTATATTCAAAAGAAAGCTTTATTAAATAAATCTTTCTTTTTCTTTATGAGGGGAGGTGTTATATATGATGTTTATATAATATTATAAATATTTTAGGAAATTATAAATGTTTCTTCACTTTAATATTTGCTTAAATCTTTATGTTTATCAGGAAAAACATGTTTAACTAGTGTCCTTGAATTAGGTTGTTTTGATCAATATGTTTTCTCAATTTGAAGGTCAAGGTTGAATTTTGTTTACAGTTAGAATTCCATTAAGATGACTCATATTCTAGAACATTCTGTCATGTGACCAATCTTTATATATACCATGTTTGGTGGACATTTTTTCAGTTTTGACATTACCATCAGTCTTGTAAAGAGCTATTACAGTTGTGAAAATTCATTCCAAATTCTAAGAGAGGAATTATTTTAAAATATTCATTGGATTATAACAGTGCTCATAAACTTTTGGATTTTGGATTTTTAATTGATGATTTTGGAATTTATGTGAATTTATTGAGAGATTTGGAATACTTCATTTTGACATCAGCACATCAAGATTACTAGTACATCAGGACTTTGGAGACCATTGGCACATAATAACATTCAAGGACACAGCCGTGAATTCGGAACATTCTATATTTAGGACTTGTGATTAGAACAATCATTCTTATTGGATTATTAGGATTTCAAAACACATTACTGTAAGTGATTTTTTTGATTTTTCATTTTAATTATCTAGTAATAAATTGCTTGTTGATTTTTACTTGATTTGTTGGTTTCACTTTCTTTCTGTTACATTTTTCTTAGACCATAGAGTCGTAACACTATTTAAAAAAGACCTTGTATATATTAGGTATTATTAAAAGAACTTTCAATTCCCGTTATTTTGGTGTATGGTTAATGGGTGCAATTTGGGTTATAGAGTATTTAGCTGGGTCTTACTTCAGATGTGCATCTATCAAAAATCTGCTAGCTCCGTTTGGGCATTTTTACTTCCTGGACTTCAAAGGTAACTTCTTAAAAAAGAGTCGATACTATTTTTTTTTTATTTTTTTTTTTTATAACTTTTTATACATTTTATAATTCATTCATTGTACTTTCAGAAGCTGGAATTGCCTACTCTGTCAAAATTCGTTTTCCCTATTTTCATAACTGCTAAAAATAGTGTACTTTTGACTAATTCAGGCTGATTTTTCGAGCACATGTGCTAACTTCATCATTTTTATAAAGTTTAAATGGAATACGGCTCTCTCATTGGTCGACCAAAAATGACGTACTACGCCTACTGATAACCTGATTTTGAGTCGACCAATACGGGGGCAGAATTCCATTCAGTGCGTTGTACCTGCATATTAAGCGGGCGTGATCATGGCCATGTCGACCGGTAGCGTGTGAAAATGGCATGGCATTCCTCAAAGGAGTGGTAGAAAGTCAAATTTTGTGTATCATAGTCGAATACCTGAGCTAAACATCGGTACCAAATTTATTACGTTTTGCGAAGTGTAGCTTGAAATGTCAGTCTCGACTCTTAAATAGGTCGCGTGAGAAAGGAGAGAAGTGTTCTCCATTGTAGTTTTATATAGTACATGTAAATTGTAAGCAACAATACGAGCCCCTGTGTGTTCAGTTAGCAGCAAACCATAAAATTTTGCATCCTGCCTAGTTTCGTCATTAACAGATGATCTTTCCGCCTCGCTGACTTTCCTAAAGAAAAATCAATTATCTTTTGTTTCAACACGACACACTGCTGTTGCGCTTTAGACATTTCCCTAATGGCTGATCGATGGATCAATGTACTAGGGTGGGAGGGGATAGTTTCGTAAATTGGCCCCTGTCAAATTTCTTAGCTTAAGGCTATGATTTGAGTTTTTCATATATTATTGTTTAATAATTAAAGATATGGATATATTTGTAAATTTGGTGTTTCGGGTTTGTGTTGTTCTAGAAATTCATGTGAGGCATGTACACCTCCCATAGTTACTTCGCAGTATGTAGACAGTGAAATACCAATAGTCGGCTAGGAAGAAAAGCTAGCAACCCATATCAGTAGACATGTGGGTTCAAGGCAAGTAGAATATCTAAAAAACGACTTGGATGGCAACTATTTTGAATTGCATCAAGCTGTTTAGTACAAAACGTTTTTCAAAATTATCACCTAGGGAAAGTGCTTGTGTTTGCACCGTGAGCATCACTTGGTATCAAAAATTACCTTCGGACATGAAAAATGCCGATTTAAATTAAAGGTTGGGGTGCATTAACTTCTTTTGCTGTGAACTTGCATGGACTTATTAGGTCAAGTGAATAATATTCTTATGCTTTGTATTAATATCGCTATCCAAAAATATGGACCTTCTTTTTTATGTCTCACTTGTGTATTTTAATATTTGTGATTTTTTTATACTTGGTAGGTTGATGTGGCATTAAATTTGTGCATAAAAACTGTCCCTTGCACCCTAGGCACCGGGGCCAGCTGGACAGAAAATGGCTGACTCTATGGGGTGTTCAGTTTGGCTTCGAAAACCTCTATCGATTACAACTCTATATAATTACAAATTTTACCTTTTTGAACAACCGTCTAAACCAAAACTATAACTATGGCATGATCTTGGAAAATAAGTACGATCACTAAATTATTGAAGAATAACTCCGATAAAGCCGATAGGGACAGCCCGACTTTGAAAACTGGTCAGAATTTGATAAAGAGAGTATAACTGGCATTTCAATTCATCATTCCGCTGCCGCTTTGTGCTTCCGGACATGCTATTTCTAACTTGGCCTCTAATTGACATTGCTGCATACATAATTAGTACGATGTGCGTACATATAACCGGTCGTACATGGTGGAAAGGCCGAACACGACTTTAATTCAAACTGATTATAATCAGTAATGCCATTCATAGCAGACGAGACAATGTCAGTGTTA
The DNA here is from genome assembly GCA_029931535.1 of Margaritifera margaritifera. Lineage (NCBI taxonomy): Eukaryota > Metazoa > Mollusca > Bivalvia > Unionida > Margaritiferidae > Margaritifera > Margaritifera margaritifera. The sequence goes on from JAQPZY010001176.1 coordinate 704,201, forward strand.
GGGACAGACTTTACACTACTTTAGTACATTGGAGAAAGGTAGAAGACTTGGTACCAGAAAGAAGGAGAATGATTCAGAGAGGAGATGATCACTTTAGATTGGCCAACTGAATTTTTACTTACCTGTTGGAAGAAGAAATAAACAGGAATCAAAGAGAAGAATAAGTAAACAGAAGAAGATCAGACAAGACAAAATCAGTTCTTTGAGAATGGCAGCAAAGATTTAGAGAACTGATGAAGAAGAAGAAGAAGAAGAAGAAGAAGAAGAAGAAGAAGAAGAAGAAAAACTGCAGCAAAAAGAAGGGGTGGAAAACCATCACCGCCACCGCCTGATGAGGATTTGGAGGCCATGACCGACGACCACTGCTTTAAGCTTTCAGTCTCGGTAGACACTTGGGGTAGAAACAAGTGGAACAACAGTTGCAAGTGTTGTGGAGCTCTGCTGGCGATTTGCAGCTGCACTCTCCACTAAACAATGGCCCTTTTCAGGGTCAACCCATCGGACCTTTTCCAGAAAAGGGATATAAATTAGTATTTGCCCTCGTCTGTATTTATGTTTGTGTTGCATATGTGTGTATATGTATGTTTGTGTTTGTATGAAAAAATCATACCATAACTACCCCCATCCGTCATTATTTTTGCTTTGAAGTGTGTGTGTTTTTAGTTTGTAAGAGTGTGTGTTAATCATTATGCCATACCCCATACACCACACCTATTTTGTAAGGTTAGGTGTTGAATGTAAGTATATGTGTTCGTTATCATATCATATTCTTCCTTATCCCCCCTAAACATGCATGGATGTAGGGTGGGTGTTTCTCTTTAAGGATGTGTGTTGGTCTGTAAGGGTATGTATCAGTTGTCTACCATAATATACTCCTTACCGACTACACACTGAGGGGGTGTTGGATTGTAACGCCGTGTAGTAGTCTGTAACAGTGGATGTTTGTTTGTAATTTAATAAACCTAGGGTATGTACTATTTGCATTTACGTCTCCGTTTGCGGCGTTATTAGATTTTAGTGAGTATTTGTTGATTATGGGAAGTCGGTGTTGGGAAGATATTTCTCAACCCGAGTAATTAGCCAAGTTTTAGGAGCAGACGTCATAATGTACAGCTTTCACGAGACTTTATGACAGCATGGATTAGTTTCATAAAATGGACCCTCCCTATTTTCTTAAGATCGGGAATTATCTGGATATTTTTAGGTATACGTATTTAGTAATTTGACATAGGAATAATTCTTTGTATTAGGTGTTGGGTCGTGTTTTGTATTGCATAGCCTGAAGTACTAATACTCGTCGGCTACGAAAGGATTACTTGTGAATCATGCAAATGTGAAACAAGAAAAACAAGGCAAGTATGAAATTAGAGTTACACAGCAGAAAAAAGAATGCTAAATACACTGTGTGAGCTTGGCTTAAGGTAATTGTTTCCCCTATTTCCAAGGACCTAAAGACAACATTCGTTGTCAATTGAAGGGCTCTTAAACGCGTTAATACAGAAATAATGTTCCTATAATGAAACTAACGACCACACAATCGCAAGACTATAATTTCGCACTTGTATGTTTTTTCTTACTTCACATTTGTATGATTTATCAGTACGCAATTCTAAGCCGTAGATCGATGTTTCATGCCACATACCACAAAACACGCCTCAAACTTCTAATATACGGAATTATTCTTATCTCTAATTACTAAACGCTTGTACATGAGAATAGCCCAAGAATTTCTGATATTAAGAAATTTTACAGTAATCCGTGTTATCACAGAGTCCCGTTAATACAGTTCAAAGTGAATGACGCCTGTACCTAATAACTAACTAATTACTCGGTTTGAGACATATCTCTCAAAACCGATTCCACATAATCAAACAAATAATCACCAAAGTCTAGAAAATCTATAAAAATAGACATAAATACAAATAGCAAATACCCTAGGTTTGCTATAACATGTGTAAATGACCTGCTTAGATTTTCAGATCATTAATGCAATATTTTTTTAAAACTATATTTGTGCACTTCCCTTCTTGGACTTAGACCTTTATGGCAAAATCCTTGATAGCACAATAAGGCGAACAACATTTTAGGTACACAATAAAATTTAGTAGGTGTGTTTGTATTCACATGTAGATTTTCAGGCCACTACATCATTTGTTTTCTTTCATTTTTATTATTATCATTATTATTATTATTATTATTATTATTATTATTATTATTATTATTATTATTATTATTATTTTAAATTTTGGATTTATACTTTAAAAAAAATAAATACAACAAACTTGCTAGCACAATTTACGAAAAGCTACTAAAGGAAAACAAAAGAAATGTTGTATCTTTGTTTGTACGTAAACAGGGCCGGCGCAATGGTATTTGGCACCCTAGGCGAAACTTCAGCCTCTCCCCCCCCCCCATTAACTTTCGAAAATGAATATTGTTCGTTAGCATCTGTTTTTCTCTTTATATTTTTAGACGCTTATTATCTTTTATTTTACGCTATTTCTCTTTCTTTTTCTATTCATTCAGTTTTTTGCCACCCCAACCACCAAATGTTGCCGCCCTAGGCCACCGCCTAATTTTCCTAGCGGTTAAACCGGCCCTGTATGTATATGTAGATAACCCAACTAGATTTTCATGCTATTATAGCAAATTTTCAAATTTGTATACTTTTTAAACACTTATTTGGATTGTATTATTTTGTTCCGCAATGTGGGCATACGTGTTTTATAAACATAAATATGGTTGTTTATTAATGATATATTTGCTTATTTATTTGTTTACATAATGTATTTATGCTTTCTTACATAATTATTTATTTTAAGTGTTGTATCGTTGGATTTGCATCAAGTTGTGTAATATATCCATGAACATGTGCGCGTACACACACACACACACAGTCACATTACACGCACACATGCAAGTTGAAGAATGAAACTTTGTAATGCTAATTTTTATTTCCATGAAAATACATGCTTGGTAGGTCCGTTTCAGGTCAATGAAGTATTCCAGCTCTGAAACATTGGATAACAGCTTTCATCTGAACATTCCCTTGACGTCGGTATATTGTTATCTTTTTGAGACGTGAAACTATACTTGTTGCTTTTTGTTTGTTTGCTTTCTTTGCTGAATGCGGTACAGGAATTAATCTTTGAATTTATTAATAATTAACAACGGGATCACACTGTAGGTGTAATCAACAGGTAGCTTAGATGAAGGTAAGAAAAATCAATATTTAGCATAGCTTTATCATGCGAACATCTGTTCTATACAGGGCGGGGTTTACAACTTGTGATCTTTATCGATATATTTAGCCGCGCGTGCAGCCGTTTGTTTGGTATTGACTTTATTCAGTGCGCCATCTGGGGCTTTCATAAGAAAGACCCGCGCTGAACCCAATGCGACTGAGACTTAATTTGACATATTATTTCGTAATGTCCTGTGCGATGTAAACGTCTGCAATGCGAATGTTACAAATGAATACATAGATGGAACATAGATACTTTCTGATACATAAATATTTGTCATTTTTATTTAAATCTACCATTATTTAATGAACCTTAATCTTAGGAGGTACTTCTAGACTGAGGAAGTATCAGCTGTTTGAAGATGGATTCTGAAAGGTAAGATACGCATGTGTGAATGTTTCGCCTAATTTTATAATGAAATACAAGCTTCACCTGAAAAATATGCGGGACTTTGAAAAACAAAATTTCAGAATAGGCCAAGAAGATATAAGATACATGAATTTAATCTGCCAGTTTTGGGCCCGTCGTGGAGCACTAGAAAATAGCAGAAAAAGAAAGCAGAACGGAACAGTTATTATCAAAACACATATAGAACAATAATTAAGGATGCTGTATGTAATAACTCAAAACTGATTACCGTCTGTACTCGCGTATCTTCCGGTACCAGCTGCAAACTGCATAGACCCAGATCTGCCTTTGCATAATGCGCCGACAGATCTGGGTCTATGCAGTTTGTAAGAACTAATTAGTAGAACAAACAACATAGACCCTGATCTACCGGTGCATTATTCGACGGCAGATCAAGGTCCATGTTGTTTGCATTTGGTGCAGTCTTATACGCGAGTACAGACGGTAATACCAAGCTAGTTTAGTATTGTTGTGCAGCTACTTGGAACATTTATTAGAATCATACAGACTAGGAAACTAAGTGTTCCAGTCTGTGCCAATATATTAACATTTATTAGAATCATACAGACTAGGAAACTAAGTGTTCCGGTCTGTGCCAATATATTAACGTTTATTAGAATCATACGGACTAGAAAACTATGTGTTCCGGTCTGTGCCAATATATTAACATTTATTAGAATCATACAGACTAGGAAACTATGTGTTCCGGTCTGTGCCAATATATTAACGTTTATTAGAATCATACAGACTAGGAAACTGTGTTCCGGTCTGTGCCAATATATTAACATTTATTAGAATCATACAGATTAGGAAACTAAGTGTTCCGGTCTGTGCCAATATATTAACGTTTATTAGAATCATACAGACTAGGAAACTAAGTGTTCCGGTCTGTGCCAATATATTAACATTTATTAGAATCATACAGATTAGGAAACTAAGTGTTCCGGTCTGTGCCAATATATTAACATTTATTAGAATCATACAGACTAGGAAACTAAGTGTTTCGGTCTGTGCCAATATATTAACGTTAACTTGACAATGTCAAAATATACTGGAAATTTTCGCAATGTCGAATTATACTGGAAATTGTGATAGTTCAGAGAAAGTATCAAAAAGTAGTTTTCTTATGAATTCCTAGTGTCAGTTTGCATAGTTTAATATGCATTTGCTTACAAAGAAAGTTCTTATATCTAGTCTAAACGCTTATGTGATCTTCGTTTCTAAACTTTGAACTGTGTACATTTGTCCAGAGAAAATGAACCTGATGCTGTAAAATGTATTCCCAAATATAGGTAACTGGAGACACATTCAATATTTTTTGCACTGTTAATCAAAATTCTATCTCGATAGACGTCCTGATTTAATAAAAAGTATTATTTTGGTTTTATTTAGATTTATTATAAGACTCCAGCATTAGATGTAAAGGATATAATAGTTTCATACAGTATAGAGGGTATAACAGTGTCATACAGTGTTGAGTGTACAAAGTGTCATACAGTATAGAGGGCATAACAATGTCATACAGTGTAAAGGGTATAACAGTGTCATACAGTGTAGAGTGTATAAAGTGTCATATAGTGTGGAGGGAGTAACAGTGTCATACAGTGTAGAGTGTATAAAGTGTCATACAGTGTAGAGGGTATAACTGTGTCATACAGTGTAGAGGGCATAACAGTTATACATAAGACTCCAACATCAGATGTAGAGGGTATAACAGTGTCATATATAAGACAGTGTTATGTTACCGAATGACGAATAACTGGATCGGAAGTAGATTCTAAATCATAGGAAAAATCATTTAAATGTTTTTAAAAATTTAATGCGATTTGGACTGTGACCTTCTCTTATCTTCATTTGAAATGTATCAGTAAATGCATTCGAAAGTTTTAACAGATGATCTGCTCTTGTCGTATATATCTTTAACAATGTTATAGAAATATGTGCCCATGTTTTGATCCAAAGTTTGACTGTGCCCATATTATAATTGTAATCCAGTATGAGTAACACTGTCAAAAGCAGTATGTAAATCTACAAAGCCAGCATACAGTCTATAATTTTATTGCTGTAATATTTATCTGGCAAGCATTTCAGCGCTTCATGATGAAAAAAATGGTCAGATTTTCTGGCCTTTTTTATTTATTTTTTTTAGAAGACAGTTTGAATTGGGTGTATAAGGTCACGTTTTTTTGCAAGAACGTATCAAGTCTTGTTTAAAACAGAATTGAAAAGCGTGCCAACAGCACTGGTTAAAGATATGCCACCATATCATCAGATTTTTATATTGGAGTCACATACCTACTGGCCCATGAGTCAGGGTATACTCCATTTAAGAAACATAAATTGAATAATTCATATAAACAGGGGAGTATTTGAATTTGCCCATATTTTAACATTTCATTTGAAACAAAGTCAAACCTTGACCGAGTTTCCTTTGTCTTGGAAATCGTTTTATTATTTAGCTATTGGAAATAGACACTAACCGTAAAAAAATAAAACGATTTCTTACACAGAGGAAACTCGATCTAAATCTAGCCCTGGAGATTCTATTGATTTCAAGTCAGCTACGGCTTGTACAATTTCCTTGTTGGTAATCTTGCTGTTTAGATCTTTAAACACTTTAAAAAAATATTTCTTATTCTCCACGAGCAACTTAAGTTCTTAAATCCATGTTTCAAACTCCCTATCAACAATTGAGATAATATAAATATGTAACCCATATCAGGGGGTGAACTTTCTTTATTATTCGCACATAAATCATTTGCTAACTTCCAATAAAGTTTTGGATTATCAGAGTGAAGAGAATCAGACTGGTATGGAATTGATTTGTTTTTCAAACTGTCCTTGAGTTTTATTACATTCCCGGTCAAGTCTGAAGATGGGATCCGTAAGAAATTCACAATACAGCCTATCATTATCTATTATACTTTTTCGCACCGTTCAAATCTCTGTCAAACCATTATTTGATTTGACCTTTTCTTTCTCCTATGCTTATAGCTTTGGCCTAAAAAATGAAGTATTTGCTGCACTTATTATAATCTCTGTCAACTACTCTGTTCTATCATTATTTTTTATTACTCAGTATAGGTCTGGATTGGTTTGGTTTGGTATTTTACGTCAGAAAAACACAAGTAGGTTATTTATGGCCGAGGTAATTGGAGTAAAGTACCTTGCCCAATGACACACCACAGTAGGCGACCCAGGCTGATCCGACAGCAGGATTGGACCCGGACCCTTTCGGTCGCCAGTCCTGCACGATAACCACTGAGCCACTTGCCTCCATTAAGTCGCCTCTTACGGTACGCAAATAAGTCCATTGAGCCTCAGGGGGTCAGTATAGGTTAATTAATAAATTATTGAATTTTTAGCTGTATTTCATCCAGTGAGAGAGCTACTTGAAAGTGATCATGAGATTCATCTGCCCATGTCAAATGCAGTACCAATGGTTGAGTATTTATTGTAGAAACTGACTTCCCATGCAAGTTTAAAATGACAGTCAAGTAATGTTGGTATACTTTCAGATAACTAAAAAGACAAAAGTTATGTAAGTGGATTCTCAGATATCAATAAGTTATCTGCGACACTTTGACCATGTACATTATAGTATGTAGATGCCATTCTAATTTCAACTCACCGAGGCACATATACAGGGTAGTACAAAGGATAGAAACAAATTATAGAAAATTACATGCGAGTGCAATTATTTATAGTGAGACGAGAACGTGGATATCAATATCGATGTCTTTTGAATTAACCTCATTTTCTTGCATTTTCATCATCGACACCATCCAATGATATGCGTGTAATTAATGATGTTGAAAACCAAACGTTCATATCAATATATTAATATGTCCTTTCAATCAATCTTGGTTTTTATCATTATTATATTCCTTCATCCACACGGTCCATAAAGTAGGACAACGCTTGACTTATTTGTGCGTAAAAGCGCAATAATCTAAAATGCGCACAACAGCACACAACACAACCTGTACAGGAAAATGATTTTATAAAGACGTTTTATTTATAAGTGTATAAAAATAAACTTAAAATAAAGGTTAGTGAGGTATAAAGCTAATTAATCACGGGAAACAGTTGGTAAATAAGTCGTCCATAAAAATCTAAATTAATACTTGTATTTAAAACTTCTTCTGGCATTATTTCAGTCATCACAGATCAGAAACCATAAATACCCTCTTAAAGTTGTTTGTTGTTGTGAAATGTATTAAATACTTTATGTATTTAGAAACACTTTTTAATAAAGTTGTGAACGACATTCGTTAAAAAATGCATATCTTTTTAGGCATTTGAATATTTGTCACACACGGCTTTTTCATTTTATTCAGTATTCTGAAAAATAAATTGTAACTTTTTCTCGTGAAGCAAATTAAAGACTCAGGATAAAATTTAATTCATTAGGCCCTTAATTGTTGATAGTTTGTTTATCAAGTCAACTCTTTTAAATATATCAACCGAGATGAATTAAACTAACTTCAGTTTTATGATCACAGTATATATCAGTCAGACAAGCCGCCGAAAGTAAGGCATGCGGCTTGAAGAAAGAACTGTATTAATTGAATGACATTTCAATTAATTCGGTTTATACATATATAGTGTATCCATGGGAGTGCATCATTTTGCTTTTCGACAATGTGCGCCAACTTAACTTCGTGTTTGTACAGACCACACCTTTGTGTCGAATTTGTTAACTGTAGACTAATTAATTTCGACTCGTGTAAAACCATCAACTCACTTAAATAATTATATAAGTTGGTATAAACTGTAATTTTCAAATGAGAGTATTTATATTCAGGTGGATTTTATAAGTATGAAATTAAATAAGCTGGTCAATCTATAGCCCTCAGTGTAAGACGTCTCCCCTGATGGTTATGATGCAACCCCCATCATATCTATCAGGGTCAACCTATTATGCTGTCGGACTAGTCAATCTGTTAAAATGGCGGTCTTAGAGTGCATTAACTCCAAGAAAACTTCCTAAGTTCAGTTGGTTTTCAAAACTGGTTTTACTTAGTGGCGATGTTGCAGAATGGAACCCCAACTTCACTTCAACTTCAAAAGTCGGCAAAATCCGCAAGCAGGTATCTTTTACCGAGGGATTATTTGTGTTCTTGTGTGTAGCTTGAATTGGTTCGTGCATTTAAAAATCAACATTTATTTACACAATACAACTTTCAATTATGGGTGTTAAATTGGTACAGTAATATGGATGGCCGACTTGAAAGCATCCAGGCTAGACGCTGTGACTGCGCTCTCTGGAAGCTTGTTCCAGTAACTTACCGTACGAGAACGAATGAACCATGGTATGCATTAATCCTACACTGGAATGTGAGAAATTTATATGGATGGCTGTTCCTGGTATATTTTATCATAATTTCAATATTACGTCATCATTGGCATTCAACCAGTCAGAATCTGCGATCTGGTTCAGTCGAAGAGATGATTGACTAGGGATTTATTCCTTTATTCCACTGACGCTTATGGTGAATAAAATACTTCTAAACTGCCATTTTTGTTGTTGTAGCACTAAATATGGATTGCAAATAAAATCCTTCTAAACTGCAATTTTTTTGTTGTTGTAGGACTAAATATGGATTGGAAATAAAATCTTGACAACTATTCCCCAAGATTTTCCTGTATTAATTTTGAGAAATTAGATGATAAAAAATTGGAGAATTTTAAAGCAAGATTGAGGATACAGCCCAAGTAAACTAACTCGGAAACAGGGGTCTGCCCAGTGTAGCCAGTATGTTAAAATTATGGCTTGCTGCAGGGACTGGGTGTAAAACAGATGGAACGGCAACTAAATTGTTTACACTCATTTAGAGCAGAATCACATTTGCATGAATTAATCAAGGAGAGAGTGCTTCTTCCCTTGAATTACAAGTATACAGTACACAATAAATTACAAGTATACAGTACACAATAAATTACAAGTATACAGTACACAATAAATTACAAGTATACAGTACACAATAAATTACAAGTATACAGTACACAATAAATTACAAGTATACAGTACACAATAAGGTAAAAGCAAATAATATTACGTTCAACAAGAAAAAAACATCAGCAGCGCTTTTTGTGTCTAGAATGGTATCCATAAAATTTGCATCTCTAAAATACATTACACAATTAATATGCCTCAAGTCTCCTATTTTCGCGAATGAAACTGTACTTTGTTCTTATTAATGGTGGCCAAAATAGTTACTGGTTTCTAATTTTCCCAGATGACTACTGAATATTTATAAAAAATCATCTATTTTGACTACATTTGTCTTTTCTTCTTTGACCGTTGTTAAATAAACAGAAAGAGACACGTTCTGATTAATAACAAAAATTACATTATTTACTTAATTTTGGCTGTTGCTTAATATATTTTAGTGGGAATCTAGATCTGTATCTGTATTTCTACAAACCCGATGTAAATAACGACTTGGCTTAGAATGGAGTGATATGTCAACAATAGTGTGTGAGGGCTTCTTTCAAGTCCTTTACTGTCTCTGCCCGTACAATATCCTCCTTAAACTGCTTGCAGTCTATAACTGTTTGTATCAAAGAGTGTTTATTTTGCTATAGCACAATATCATATTTTTAGAGTGTTTATTTTGCTGGTACACAATATCATATTTTTAGAGTGTTTATTTTGCTGTTACACAATATCATATTTTTAGAGTGTTTATTTTGCTGTTACACAATATCATATTTTTAGAGTGTTTATTTTGCTGTTACACAATATCATATTTTTAGAGTACAGGCTACAGTACGGATTGGGAAACAATATAAACCGGTACCAGAAACATGATATATTTGCTAATATCGAGACAAGGTTGCTCACTGAGTAAATGAGATTTTGCTGCAATACGTGTATTCACAAATGATTCCTCTTTAGTTGCAGCTGTAACATTTCCTTCCTTGTCACTCTAACCCAAACCCAGTTTTCATGTAGATTCTTTTGAAAACTTCGCATTTATCTTGCCTCACGCTAAGCAGATGTACAGGAAGTGCCCATAGTGCATGTGCAATCAGGTATTGTACAATTTACATTTATCTTGCCTCACGCTAAGCAGATGTACAGGAAGTGCCCATAGTACATGTGCAATTAAAAAGTAAGTATTTACTTTTTTGCATTGTCATATCTGAAAGCCAGAGAACGTAAATGTATTTCAAGAATTTATAAATTTTATTTTTGTATTATTTCTATGTGATACAAGCCCACATAACATATCTCAAATGTATGCCGATAGCTGCCATTCGGACCACCTGGGCTATTTGCGAAACATGGATTGACGGAGGAGTTGCCAATGCATCGAACTATTTTTTCATTCGCAATTTCTCAGTCAATCCTACGGTTAATCCCATTCGGAACTGACTCTGCTATTTCTGCGAGACAAAAGCATGTCTCGGATGTATGTCGGCCCAGTAATTAACGGATAAATCATACATTTTTCTTCTTCGGAAATTCTCCACATAAAAAAGAAACCCAATCTATTCGGATCAACTCGGCTATTTCTACAATTGGATTGACTGTGGGATTGACAGACAGGTTACGAATTAAACAAAATAGTTTGAGCATAAGTAACATCTCGGTCAATACTTGTTTCGTAAAAAGCCGAAGTAGTCCGAACGGCAGCTATCGAAATACTTTCGAGGTACGATCCGTATAATTGACCTCGAACATGCGAATGGGTTAATCCAATTGTAGAAATAGCCGTCGTGGTCCGAATAGATTGCGGTTTCTTCTTTTGCGAAGAAATTTCCGTCGAACAAAATGTATCATTTTTTCTGTAAATTACTGCGCCCACATACATCCGAGACATATTTTTGTATCTTAGAAATAGCAAAGGACGTTCCGACTAAATATCTGATTGCACATGCGCTCTGTGCACTTCCTGTAATCTACTTCATGCGAGTGTAGACGACTGTAAAGTTTTTAGAAGAATCCATCTAGAAACCGGTTTCATGTTACAGTGATGAGAAAGGGAATGTCGGGTAACTGAAGAGAAATCATTTGTGAGTAAATGTATTATATCACAACAGGAGTTTCTTTGTGATACTTATATGAGATTGGAAAACCCCTGAGTGGCAGTATCGCTTTCACGTCCTTAGTGATCAACCTATCTGTATATTAGTGTAATAGGTCCTTCTTTCATTTATACTGGTCTTATGTTATACACCGATAAAACGACGAGGTTGCCTGTGATTTAGTGTTTGTTACACTTCTTGTCAAGATGCTGACACTTCTTAATCTCTAAATAGTCTTGCTCTAATTTGTCTTCCTCCTTTATTTTTATGGTAATCTAACACTTGTCAGCATCTGGTGCCGGAACCATTTTGAATATCAACAGTGGATAGTTTTCTTTACATCGCAGTTACATTGTAGGAAGGTCAAGGTCATGTAGCATTGTGTCTGCACACCCCTCATCGCAACTATTATAGTAATTTGTTATAACTATTGTTCTCTCTCTCTCTCTCCACTTTCAATAACTTCAGTGACCTGCTTATGATAAGCGTTACATAATACTGAACTGTATTCAAGTAATGAACGAACAAAATATATATAGGCTAATTTGTACAGTCTAATCTGCTGTGTTTAAGATTTTGTCTTAAAGAAAACTTAATGACAAGTTGGGTTTTTTGTTTTTTGTTTGTTTTGTTACAACTATTCTTTATGTGGGTCTTCCAGGAAAGATAATTTGCTATTAAAAGTTCAAGGTATGGAAGTGTTGTCCCTATCCTGTCTGTGGAGGACGCTATACCTTACCATCCGTGGGGTATGCTCTGCCCTTCTTGGAAGTCATCCTGTTCTTAATCTCCAGAGATTTAATACATTGCATGTGGTACCATTTTACGCGTGCAGTTTGGACGTCAACTTGGTATCTTTTAGCCCTATTTTTCAATTGCAATGCCAATATTATCTCAAATGCACCAGTGGAGTAAAAATATCGCAACTGGTCATCATTCCCTGCAACTTTACCAGTAATTTAATCAGTGACACAATGATACAATTTGCAAACATTGTCTGAAAGGGTTCAGAACCTTCAACGGGGGTGGGGTTGGGGTTGTTGATGGAGTAGCGGTAATTGTTGACACACACTAAATCGTACTGCATTCAACCTATGAACATTTCTAAAATAGGACTTACCTTTTTCCCTATAAACTCACAAAAATGGCAACCTAATGATATTTTCCCAGAGACAGATATAATGTCGCAAAAGAAACAAATAAATAAAAAATGGCGTCCTACTTTCCTCTCTTCTTACACTCCACTGGTAAAATTATAGGGATTATGAAAATAGTAAAGGAGATGGAAGTTTTGTTTTTAAAAAAGGAGGGTAGCGTAGTATAGGGACATTTTACTTTATTTTATAATGGCATCATAGGTTAGTATGGGGCTAAGGAAGCTATTTCATTTGTAAGGAATTTGAATTCTGTTTTATACCGCTTCTTTTACATCCTACTTTGTGTGGTCTTTAATGACTGAATGTTTGTCATTCCAAAAAGGCATGCAAAATAGTAGGTGGAATTTTATCATTACATTTCTTGTTATATGCCTGAGAACCCCACACATGATAACCTTAAGGCGTATTATTTATTTCAATTAGAGGGCTGACAAACTCCAACCAATTGCACTTCCCAACAAACAAAAAAAAAAACGCAACATAACCACCCACCCCCTTCATTCTTCATTTATAGATGTTTAAGTGAGAGGTGTTTATTTTTTTTTAAATGTTGATTTGGAAAAATGATGTTGATTAGTTTCTTTTTGCATTTTTACCCCCCTCCCCTCTCTCTCTCTCTCTCTCTCTCTCTCTCTCTCTCTCTCTCTCTCTCTCTCTCTCTCTCTCTCTCTCTCTCAGTTCTGATAAACCTACGAAGTTATATTAATTTTGGTTACAGGGGTTAGACGATACACAAACTCACTTTTTCCGCCAAAGGCGACATGAGTTTATTGTATGGTCCTGCGTCCGGCAGACAGCATACTGGCATGAATAGATTTCAAGGTTTTACAAATTATGCCGATCAAACACCCAATGTGGCTGCCGTTGCAAACAACAGAAACAAAACTTTTAAAGTCTTTTTCTCCGAAACCTCTGAACAGAATTGGATCAAATTTGGCAGGAAGTTTTCTGGCAAAATAGGTCTTACAGTGTTACATAAATGATGTCGATTCGCCATAAAATAGAGCCGTTGTTACTAAAAATAAACAAGCTATTAAACAACTTTTTTTCAAAAGCCACTAAATAGAATTGGACTAAACGTAACAGGGAAGCATCCTGGAATAACCGTCTTTCATCTTTGTACAAATGATGCTGATTCATCATCAAATATGGCCACCATTACTAAAAATAGAAAAACCTAACTTCTTCTTAAATATTCCTGAACAAAATTTGACACAATCTGACATAAAGCATTCTGAGATAAACAGCTTTATTTATTTATTTATTTATTTTCCAAATGTTGCTACTCTGCTATCAGATATGGTCGCCACTACTAACAATAGAAAACCATTTAACTGGCTTCTTCTCAACAACCAGTCAACAAAATTGTACCAAATCTGATAGGGCGCATCCTGGCAAGAAGGCCTTTCAACTTTTACATATCATGCCGATCCGCTATTACCACCATGGCCACCATTACAAAAAATATAAAAACTTTTAAACAAATTCTTCTAAAACAGCCGCTGAACAGAATCTAATTCACTTTGACAGAAAGTATCGGTTCACGAAGGCCTTTTAAGTTGTACAGATTATGCAAATCTGCAATCAAACATGGCTGTTGTTACTACAAAGAGAATAACATTTAAACAACTTCGTTTCAAAATCCGCTCAACAGAATTTGACTCCAAATGATTTAAAACGTCCTGGCATAAAAGAGCTTTTAATTGTATACAACGACAATCTGCCATCATGTTTGGTAACCGTTGCTAAAAATATAAAAACCTTTAAAAGACTTTTTTTTCTTCAAAAAATCTTAACAGAATTTGAAAAAAATATGTAAGAAAGCACTCATGTATAAGGTCTTTCAAGTTTGTACAAATGATGCCGATCCACCATAAGATATTGCCGCTGTTACTAAACATAGAAAAATAACCTTTAAACTTCTTCTCAAAAACTGCTCAACGGAATTTGATCAAATTTGGTCGAAATCATTACGGCATAAATGCTATTCCGATTTATACAAATGCTGCCGATCCGCCATCAAATATTGCCGCCGTTACAAAAGCAAGACAAACCTTTAAACGATTTCTTTTTCAAAAACCGATCAAGAGAATTTTAAAAATTTGACAAAATCGATCCTGTTATGAAGGGCTTGTCGTCATATGAAAATAATGTCAATCCACCATCGTATATGACGGCCATTACTATAAACAGAAAAGCTTTTAAACGACTTCTAAATAATCTCTTAACAGAATTTGACAAAATGTAATAGATAGCATTCTTGGATAAAGGGTTTTCAAGTGTGTACAAATTATTCCGATCCGCCAGTCAAATATAGCTGCCTTTGCTAAAATAGAAAACCACCCTTTTTCCCCACTTCTTCTCAAAAATCTCGCGTCAGAATTTTACCAAATTTGACAGAAAACACCGTGGCATGCAGGGCTTTTAGATTATACAAATGATGCCTATCCACCATCCAATGTGGCAGCCATTACTAAAACTAAAAATAATTTGTAAAAAATCGAACAGCTTACAATAGCTTAAAAGAATGTTGCTAAATTTGGCAGTAACCATCTTACCTTGAAATCATTTCATATTTATACAAACGATGCCGGTCCGCTATCTAATATGGCGGTGTTACTAAAGATCAAAGAATAAGATTGACTGAAAACATCCTGTCATAAAAAACCTTTCAATTTTTATGTGGCATCAAATATGAATGGAAATAAAAAAGAAGTACAATAAACAGGATTTCAAGAAGTTTATATAGAAAGATTTCTACCAGAAATGCTCTAGCAGTTGGATATTAGGTAGATGTCATACAGGCGAACAATAGAGCCTTTTGTTTTTTTTGTTTTTTTTTGTTTGTTTTTTTTTTTTGGGGGGGGGGGGAGGGCTTCAGGTTGGCTGGAACTAATACTTCTTGTCCAATAGACCAATAGAGCATCAGCAGTCCTTTTGTGGGACTCTTGTTTGATTACTTCTAATTCTCTTACAAATGTTATGCCGTGTTATGACGTGTAAGATATGTCTTGATTCTTTTTTTCTCTCCATCCACTTGATTGTTTCATATAGTTTGATTATTGGTGTTATACTCAATGAGAGATTTCATTCTGCCTAAAGTTAGGCATATTTTGTTATTCTTAAGGCAAGTTAATAAACAGGATTCCTATAAATAATTGAAAAGACAGGTAAATCTAATTATCTTCAGGTAAAGAAAGTCGCCTTAGAAAATCTTAAGAATATGATCAATGGCATTTAATTATTGATAAAGTACAATTTTATGTAGATTCCACATATCTATGTGTACCTTCCAAAGGTAATGGAGAAGAAAAAAAACTTATTGAACTGTGATTGCAAAACACATATGTTCACACTTACCCATTTTCGTCCCCGCCCCCTCCTTTAAAATATGTGCCCTAGGATTTAGTCTCTGCGAGTTAGGATAGACCTAAAGACCTGAGTCTGGCTGCATGTTTAAATTCACCTTTTTCATGCCAGTAAGGGAATACATGATCGGGTGAGGGGATATCTCAATAGTTTCCAAATTATGACACAGGGACCACACCAGTATGACCCAGGGTTTCATTCAAACAACATCTAATGAAACGGGGGGTAGTTTGTATGTACATGTATGGTTGAACGGGACATCAGTACAATCCTCGCTATATAGTGCCAAGCACAAGCTATGTAGCAAAAGAGTGAAGGCAAAAAACTTGCCAAATTACCAGGAAGACAAAACCCTTCAACCAAAAGTAAATATGTATTATGAGACAAAAGACAAAAGATACAAATGCCCAGAAGCATCCCAAACAGACATACAAAACGAAGATAAAAGCAAAAATGGGTACAAAAACGCCCAGAAGCATCCAAAACAGATATACAAAACAAAGATAAAAGCAAAAATGGGTACAAATGCCCAGAAGCATCCAAAATAGACATACAAAACAAAGATAAAGGTAAAAAAAAGAAAAATGGGTAAAATCATTAAACTATAAGATCAAAATATCGCACTCTTTCAAAAGGTCCAAGAACTCATTTGGAATATTATCATGGAATGCATCCTATTGCAAGCAGGTTAGTTGCCTCTTACGACATGCGGGAGGGCGACATGCAGGAGGGCGCAGCTGGCCTATTCTACATCCCCGAACCTGCGTGGGTCGAGTTAGGGCAGGATTGACAAATATTAGAGTGTATAGTTTAGTTGTTCAAAATTATGGGGTACAGAGATCATAATATCGAATTTGGATTACATTCAGTAGAAGTTATTGCTGTATTTAAGGCGTGGTTGTTAATGACTCAATAAGTATAGCTGCTCAACACAAATTAGTCATAACTCTGCATCATGAGAGCCACAATGAGCAGCAGATGCGAACCCTTATTAAACCTAACCCATAGGTGTACATGTGTCACCGTGGAAATCAATAATATTCTAAAGGAGGGTCTCAGTCATATTGAAATAATTGTAATGCGGAGTATAATACTATGAAACATATGTATTTAAGATTCAAAATAATGTACAATTGGTTTTAACTTCCTAAAGTGCATGTTGAAAATGGGATTTACATCGTTGGTTTTCGTAATATGATATATACATACTATCACGATGGAAAATGAATGGCGTGATAATGATTAGTTATGCCAAACTGAAGAATTCAACATTCTAAATTTAGCGATTGTGTTTTTAAAATTGCAAATATTAAATTGATTTCATATGTTTATTAGCTTTTGTAAAATAAATTTCATTTAATGAACATTTCATCAACATCGGTCTACTCCATAAAGGTAACAGCTGTTCTTCTCATCTTATACATGTTTGGGTCCAATGGATGTTGACTTTCGGACTTCATATCACGAAATGTAATCATCTGTCAATTCTCCCCAATTATCAGTAAATTTTTGGAAATGAAATTTATCTGGCATTGGGTCATCACAGTGTTTGTCTTTCTGTTTGTGTCCCTTTTCTGAAAAAAAAAGAAAGGAAACACATAAACACATAAGTTAGAAATTCCTCCTATTAGAAATTTCGCAGGTGTACTGATTTAATTTAAGTTTCCTTTATCAGTAATAGACATTTTTTTTGAGACAAACTTCTCAAAACTAAACTACTTCTTCTACAGACCCTTTATAAGTACAAACGATTATAAACAATGATCTTGAAAACTTAATGCATGGTCAAACGACATGCTTGTTACTTTTAACACTTCAAAAACAGACATTTTTATTAATTTCAAACAGGCAAACTGACTTTTTCTTTTTGAAATTCTCTTTTGATAATATGAATTTGATTCCTGTTAAAAGTCATAGACACTTAGGACTAACATTATCCTCTGATACTAAACGGACTGATCATATTAGTATGATTATTCAAAACGCATCTAAATATCTATCTATGTTGTGCGCGACTAAAAACTCTTTTCGCAGAACAACTTTGACAAAACTATATATACTATTCATACGTCCAATTTTAGAATATCCTTCTGAAGCCTGTGATCATTGATCTATTGAAGAGTCGGAAAGATTAGAACAAATTCCAGTGGAAGCTGTAGGAATCGTTACAAGTCGACCCATTTATTGCCCCACAGAGTCTCTTTATGGGGAAACTGGTTGGGAAATTCTTACACAAGAAGGAAGAAGAAGAGATTATGCCTAATGTATTCGATTATAAATAATTCAAGTACCTTACTAGTTACCGTATATACTCGCGTATAGGTAATACCAACTACAAAATTCATAGACCCAGATCTGCCGTCGCATAATGCGCCGGCAGATCTGGATCTATGTAGTTTGTAAGAACTAATCAGTAGAACAAACAAGATAGACTCTCATCTGCTGGCGCATTATGCGACGGCAGATCAGGGTCTATGTTGGTTGCATTTGGATTCGACTTATACGCGAGTATAGGGTAAGCGATCTTTTTCCACAAAGGAGATATGAGGCATCTCATTATCGTCTATGTAACTCCCAAAGTATCACACCAATCTCTACCAGACTTCAGGTTTGTCAGACGTCCTTTTTTCCATCTACGATTGGTCTTTGGAACTCTCTCTCTCCATGAAGATATCCCAAAATCTCCTAATCATTCTATCTTTAAAAAAAGTTTATCTAATCCAACTAACGGGCCACCACCATACTATGATATTGGCAAACGTCACCTTAATATCCTACATACTAATGAATTTAGTGAATTTAGTAAACACTCCCACATGTGCGTGTAGTTATGATAATGAAGATGTTGAACACTATGTTTTTTATTGCCTCTTATTTAACACCCAAAGTATCCAGCTCTTTCGCTCTATCTTTCAACACGCTCCTTGTGTAATTCTAGATTTATTATTCAAAGGTGAAGTCGAACTAAGTAAAGAAACAAATTCTGTCATATTCCTAAATGTTCAGAAATATATCCACGAAACTGGATGTTTTAAATACTTACAATTATGTTATAAGTAACAAATTTGATAAAGTAAACGAAATGGACAAAAGTGACTGTAACCAGTGCAATTTATCTTTCTCTCTCGTTCTCTTCCTCTCTGTCTTTCTCATTAATTGCTTATTTACTTAACTACATACCTATATGTTTATACTCTTTTCCTTGGAAATGTTCCATGTCTTTTAATATACGAAATATTTTACCTTGTTTTACGAATGTACTTGAATTTTTGTTAAATGAATGTCATCTTTGGATCATTTATACATGTTTTGGTAAAGGACTTAGATGAGTTAGACAACTTTTGTCCAATCCCATATTGTTTATTAAAATGACAATAAAAATATGTTTAAAACAAAACAAAACTAAAAAAAAGTGTATTTGGGGATGAGTTTAACATGTGATTTACTTATTTAAATTTCAGTGGATCCCGCTTTATTTATCTCACACAACCATATGGAAAATAGATTACTGTGACTTACATCTTCTGCTCAGAAACTTTGTCCTTTGAATCCATATTAGACATTTTCTATTACAATGCAAGTCCTACACTCATGACCGGATTAAGACCTTTAGAGGCCCTAAACACTGAAAAGATTATGGTGCCCGCCCCCCCCATGTAATTATATTAAAAAAACGTAATTTCTCTCTCCCTTTTTTTTTGTGTTGGTGCCCCTGCTTTGCTGGTGCTCTAAGCACGTGCTTAGTCTGCCTATTGGGTAATCCAGCACTGCACTCACCAAACTAAATGTTGAGATGCGAAAGTCTCAGTAAAAGCTGATCACCAACATGAACAATTTAAATCGCTGGAACCTGTTTCTCAGGCTCTTGATTCAATTGTTTTAGATACGTTCTTCAATCCACATCTTTAATACTTTTAGCCGTTCATGCATACCATGTCAAACATTGATTTATTGTTTAAAATATGTATTTTAAAACAAATTAACTCTTTCTGGCACCGTTGCTACCATCAGCTTTAAATTCTTCTTTTTCAGAAAAATGATAAGCATGTTCGTGGGTGTAGTGTTTTTCTTGATGTACACTGGAATGTGCAAGGGGCAGGTAACCGTGCAATTTGTGCAGACCTATGTCTTTGTGTCAGAGGGAGAGGAGCTGCAGCTGCAAATCAAAAGGAATGGCCCAATCAATGAAATACTTAATGTCATAGTTAGAGTGAGTATGATTTACTCTCTATATGCAAATCAAAAGGAA
This sequence comes from Margaritifera margaritifera, assembly GCA_029931535.1. NCBI lineage: Eukaryota > Metazoa > Mollusca > Bivalvia > Unionida > Margaritiferidae > Margaritifera > Margaritifera margaritifera. The sequence goes on from JAQPZY010001176.1 coordinate 724,666, forward strand.
TGTCTAAATCAATGAAATACTTAATGTCATAGTTAGAGTGAGTATGATTTACTCTCTCGAAATGCAAGGTTCTTCTTGTTAAATGAGTAAAAAACAAAAAAAAAAAACAAAAACAACAAAAAAAACAAGTAGTCTGGAAAGAAAAGACAAATGAGAAGATCTTGCAATTTCCGTCCACAACTATTTCTTTTTTCCTTTTTCAAACATTAGAGTTGTCTTTCTTGTTTCCTTTTTTAAACAGTAGGATTGTCTTAAATAAACACACCACAACCTTAATTTTAAGCTCCAAATTGTGTTGAATCCTTATTATCTTTGTGTAAGCTCATCTTATTTGTGATGCATGTACTTCTGATAAAATATTGTGCTCATTCATGTCCTTTGTGCTTCCATGCTTTTGTGCATGCATCCGTCCGTCAGTCAGTTCCTGTAACGTGGACTCTTTCCGCACCGATTGAGAGATGGTGATCTTATTTAATATATTTCAGGAATATGAGTAACTGACGAGGGGAGCTTTGGACCCTGGATATAGTCGGTCAGGTAGGGGTGGGGGTGGGTTGGGGTGGTCGTGGAGTAAAGGTGGAAAAACGGTGGATAGTTTACATGATTCCAATCTCTAGTTTTCATTATTTTTCAAAACGATTCTTGTTGAAAAGAAACAAAAGATAATGCATGCAGCACTTCCTCACCACAAGGTACTTCCTGTTATAACACGGTTCCTGTTATAAGGCGAGTATGCTCATGGGTCCCAATTTCGTTAAGTTGTAGTATAGTTATAGTTAAAATGTATACTCTGTGTCTCCTATTGACGGCGTTATAATGAGGGAACACTGTATATAGAGGTTTGTGATTATGGATAAGGTCACATTTATTCGGGGATCGTCGAAAAGGGTGACTGGAGCAAGTAAGTAGCTTTTTGGTGCAAAACTTCACCCCCGAGTTAGCAGGATAGCGATATTCATGTTGCCCGGTATAAGCGGCTATCGCTGTTAAAGTATTTGAGAATGTACTCAGTTATCACCGAGTTCAGGAAGCGAATGCTGTTTTTGCAACTTGAGCAGCCATGAATTAGAACAAATGTTCAGTCAAACAGTGCTTGTCATACATGGCCATCAGTAATTATCTAATTGACGCTAGGTTACAGCAAAGCTTCGGCAAGGTTGCGGCACATAAATCAGTGGCCCACTTTTAGTACACCAACTAATAATTTGTACACGGACAGCTTGGCAGATCCAGTACGTCCGTTATGTATCTCTGTAGAAACCGTCGTTCTGGTTTGACTGATTGGATGTATGTAAGAAACGTTTCCATTGGTCAGCGTCAAAGTTGTACATAACATCAGTAGTCGAACCATAAATAGATATGGTTGCGCTCTACAGTTTCGTACTTTGCATAGGGGTTTGAATTTTAAAGTAAAATAATTTCCCAGGTTTTCCTCAGTGGCTTTCCTGGCTATTTAAAAAAGACTGCGTATATCTAAGGTATCGTTAAACGAACTTTTAATTCTCTTTATTTGGTGTATGATTGATGGGTGTAACTTGCGTTATAGCGCATACAGCTTGGCCTTATTTCAGATGTGCATCTATCAAAAACTGCTAGCTTCGCTTGGTAATTTTCACTTCCTGGACTTCAAAGGTAAATTGTAAAAGAGCGAGCCGATAACTTATTTTTTCTTTTTATGTATTTTGTAATTCATTCACTGCACTTTCAGAAGCTGGTATTGCCTACTCTGGCAAAATTCCTTTTCCCTGTTTTAATAACTGCTAAAGTTAATGTACTTTGGACTAGTTCAGGCTGATTTTTCAAGCACATGGGAGCAGATGAAGATGATATTAAGTGAGTGATTCCAATGTTTCAGTTGCATTTACACTGTTTGATAATAAATAAAGCCTTGAAGTTAAATTAACTACACTGGCATCTTTTGTCATATGAGAACAGAATAAATTTGTAAACAGCCGCTGTTAGAGTAATGATTTAGTGTTTTTTTGTTGTTGTTGATTTGTTGATGGCACGTATTGCATGTATCGGAAATAGGGAGTGGAAAGTTTTGGTTCAAGTTTAGGGACCGATCATTTAATTTTCAGTGGTGGTGGTGGTGGTGGTGGGTGGGGGAGGGGGCGGTTCTTTTCAGCCAGGGCATTTTTTTTGTTTGGTTCTTTTATCTCAAGATTAATTTTTTTTTTTAAATTGGCAACTAATATGATGGATAGAATAAGTTCTTTTTTTCTATCAATCTATTTGGGGGCCCATTTTCTCGCTAATAGAATTAGGTCATAGTGGAGGGCTCCCAAAGGGTGTGGATGAAGAAGAAAACGAAAGGAATTCGGCAAAAAAAAAAAATTATTCATTAGGAATGAATTAAAATGAACCATAAATGAACGAATTGGACCCGAAAATGAACGTAAAGAAACCGAAAATAAAATTATGTTTATAATAAAGAAATGATATTAGTGAACATAAACTTATTTCCTATAATAAAAAAGGAAACAACGAGAAATTAGTACCATAAACATCATATTAGCCTCATTAAATTTGATAAAATATTAAAGTTTGGCATATTAAACACACACAATTGTAGCCTCATTAAATTTGATACAATTTTAAAGTTTGGCATATTAGAAACATGCAATGTTAGCCTTGTTAATTATGATAAAATTTTAGAGTTTGGCATATTAGACACATACAATGTTAGCGAATTATTGATGAGTGAAAATGTGTGGTAATTTTAAGACATCTATAATAGAGCAATACATCCTAGTATGTTACGCCTTTTAAACAAAGATAAATTGAAGTCTGGTTTATTCCAGCACAAAATGGATTGTCGAAAAGCAAATAAATAAATCGCTGCCAGTAGTAATGAGAAGGAAGTCCTGGGAACATTTGCTATTGGTTTTTGACTGCGTTTTGAATTTATAAATTAGCCACCCCCAAAAACTGATGAAAATATCAAAATCTGAAAGATGCTGGATCAACTTCGCTGCTACAAAAACCTAAAAATAATATGTAAATGACTCAATTAGAACTCAAAGCGAAGAAGAAAAATTACATAAGAGCAATATGGAGTGACTCCAGAACTCGCCATCTTAGTACAACTCTGTTAAATGCCTATAGAGACAATATGAATGACAGTTTATGTGTAGTCTGTTGGTATTTTCGTAGTCCGTTTTAAGTGATGGATGAATAGTATGGAACTATACAGTTCTTGTTGCTGGTTTGCAGAGCAATCGACATAATCATTTTTAGATATCAACTATTTAGTTTGGCAATGATCTGTTTTTTTTGGACACATTTCTTTGTTCACCTTGATATCCTTCTTTGATGTATCTCGTTAGTAGGTTCCTTGACTTTTTCAGGTGACTTGAAAGTTTCAGCACCTTTCTGAGCAAGGTTTTGATCAAACGATAGAAAGTGTTCCATTCGTTGCCTCATTTTTATATAACTTATCTTCAGGTTTGTCTATCTCATCAAATGATTGTTTCATTGCATCTCTTAGCATTTCACAGCCATGCCTATAGACAGTGGTTTGATAAGCCATTGTTGTATATATTTCTATCTGTATTCCAGGATCAGATTGAATGTACCCCTTCGATTCTAATCATTCATTTTTCTTGAGGATCTGTAAGAAGTTATTGTCACTTGCAAATTTAACTAGCTCAAATAGTCTATTTACCCTGGCAGATTCATTCAATCTTTAACTTCATGACTTTTGTTTAGGTATTTAAATTACATATGTATTTAATTGGACCTCCTCGTGTAATGTAAGATGGTTGCTCATATAGTCTCATCATTTATTGTTCTCCGCCTTGTTTTAGGTGCTTTGGATTCTTGTTAAAATCGTTGTTGTTGTTTGCCCCAACAACGTGTGTTGTATGCGCTTCTGGAACAAGATTCTCTTTTAGTGAAACTTCGAGATTTATATCATTAACTGCTCCATTAGGATGTTTCTTTTATATGTCTTTTTGATGTATTTAATGTTTTCATATCTGAATGGTGATGATATATCGTACTCTTTCGTAATGTTTTAGTAGAGACACCAGTAAATTTAATGGGCTCTTCGCATACTTCTGTCCTTTTCAAGCTCATAGGGACACCAGCATTTTTGCACTATAAATAATGTATTTATTTAATAGATTTTAAAAAAAGGTATTCGTTTTAAAATGAATCATTTAAACAGCAAGGCTGTTTGCAGCTATCATAAAAGATGTACGTTCCTTGTACGCTCTGAGCAAAGCTGTACGTTCCTCTGGCACTCTCGGAAAAGCTGTACGTTCCTTTGGCGCTCTCAGCAAAGCTGTACGTTCCTTTGGCGCTCTCAGCAAAGATGTACGTGGCTATACCGCTAAATAACCGTAAGATATTATATTTACACTATAAATAATGTATTTACACTATCAACAATATATACTTTATCATCAGGACATGATATAGCCACTTTGCTCATTGTGATCGTGTACATCTTGCTATTGTACGATCTAAGCAATGCCATATGTTGATCGCTGTCCTCATGCCTGGCTAAGCAATCTTGGTACATATCATGTATCAGATTTTGTTTTATCACGTATTTCTTACACCTTTAAAAATTTTCTACCCTTCATGATCAGTTTTGAATAAATACTGTTTTGACTTTCAACCAACAAATTCTCTAATCGGAGTGCACGAGTTCATCATTGAAAACTCCAACAACTTTTATGTTAATTTGAGGGCTGTCATAGATGTTGTATCAATCAAATATATGTTCCCTTTCATGTCATCATAAAAATAAACTTTGTTCTTTCAACACTGATACATAAGGAGTCAGAATATGTGAGAAGTAATTTCATTCTATCTTAGAATGTGTTTGTCAACTTGTTGTAGTAAAGATCGTACATTAGCTGCTTTTATTGTGCTAACAAGGTAAATATAGCATATATTGGTTTGGTGAGTTTGATCTTTTTGTTTTTTTTACTCACGAAGATCAAGTCCTCATCAATTCTCTTTATGTCAGCAAAATGATAGTGCTTTTTGTACTGTTTCATAGCACTTTTCATATTTTCACGGTTCTTTTTCGTAGATTATCTATTTGTTTGCCTAATACAGCATTGTTCATTAATTTAAAGACGTCCTTCTCAACATGGTTATTTGCTTTTGTCTCAGCGAAGTATTCAGTTGTATACAAGACTACGACCAAGTTTGTTGATCGAAAATAACGAGTCTATGAACTTTTGCAAATTTCACTCCCAACTCCATGTTCAGTTTTATATTTCTGTAATTCATCAGATATTTATTTTTGTTTTTCAAAGTAATTATAGGTTACTGCATTTGTATGGGAAAATATTAACGAGTTTTTCTGAGCTATATTGCACGATGTCAGGAGTGCAGTATAGCTCAGAAAAAACGAGTTCATATTTTAATATACAAATGTAGTAACCCTTTTATTATATACTCGTTTTGCTTTTCTACCTAAGGCTGAATAATAAAAGGAAAACATTATAAGAAACAAAGTAACTGAATTTCTGCTATATTCCAAAGTAAATACACAACCGTAGTTAAACAAATACACAGTATTCAAGCGCATATGGTACCGCCCAGCGACCTTTGAACTTGGTAGAGAACCGCGCGCTCTATCATTCGTTTCAAAAAGAAATCTCATTTTGGTCTACTTAAAATTGAAATTTAGGGTCATATTGTGAATGACTGCGCCTTGGAAAAACTTTCCCAGTTGATCTGGAATGGAGGGATTTTGTTTTTATGTGGATCCAACTAAAGTCTGCTCTTTTAGTTGTAGTGGACTGGAGTTATTAGCTGTGTCCATTCCGTACGATGTACATGTAGCTGGAGGGACTGGCCTCGACAGCAAACTGCACATGTGTTTCTGTTCTGCCACTGATAGTTTGGAAATATAAGGTGGACAAAATATGAAATTCTTTGAATTGAAATTCTCAAGACGATGTAGGACTAAATATTTTTGTTAGGGAATATCAAATTCATTTCTTTTTGGAGTGCAGTAAAGTCTCCTTTAGAATGTGATTTCTGTTGGAAATGTAGTCTAAGATATAATTTCGCGCCGTGGATCAGAAAGTACATTTTGAAGAAATTCAAGATGCAGAACGGTAAGTACATGTATTGCCATTCGTAGAATAAAGAAGCCTTGGGTCACAGCAGATATCCTCGACCTCTGCGATGTGAGGAGAAAACTGAAGAGTAAGCGAGGAGACCATGAAGGAGCAAAACAATACAATGAGATTAACAACATGATTAAGAAGAGCATAAAGAAAGCAAAAGAAAGCTGGTTAGAGGACCAATGCAAGGAAGTCGAGAAAAGCCTGAACCAGAATGACAGTAAAAGGGCATACCAGTTGGTGAAAGACCTGACAACAGAGAAACAGGGGAGATCTAACACAATTTAGGACAAGGCTGATAAGAGTCTGACAGAAAACCAAGACATTCTTAACAGATGGACGGAATACTGTTCGGAGCTTTACAACCAGGAGACTTCTGGAGACCAAGCTGTACTAAACGTACCACTGACCACAACAGAGGTTGACCACCCGATCCTCAGGGATGAAGTAGAGGCTGCAGTAAAGGCGCTAAAGAAGATGAAGTCAGCTGGGGTAGACAACATACCAGCAGAACTTGTTAAAGCAGAAGGAACTTCCATGATAGATGTCCTCACAACAATCTGCAACCAAATCTGGCAAACAGGAGAATGGCCCGCCCCATGGACCCAGTCTCTAATCGTGACTCTTACTAAAAAAGGGAATTTACAACTGTGCCAGAACTACCGAACAATCAGTCTCATCAGTCACCCAAGCAAGGTTATGTTTAAGATCATCCTCAACAGACTGAAACCCCAAGCAGAGCACATCATTGTGGAAGAACAGGCAGGTTTCAGAGCAGGACGTAGCACTATTGAACGGATCTTCAATCTTAGAATCCTCTGTGAAAAATATCTCCAACAGCAACAGAACCTTTATCATGTCTTCATTGACTTCAAGAAGGCTTTCGACAAGGTATGGCATGCAGCCTTGTGGGATACCATGCGGATATACAACATAAACGCAAAATTAATCCGCGCTATAGAAACCCTATATGACAAGGCGACTAGTACAGTTCTCGTCAATGGCAACATAGGAAACTGGTTCAGAACCACAGTCGGAGTCAGACAGGGGTGCCTTCTCTCACCCACTCTCTTCAACATCTACCTGGAAAGAATCATGTCCGACGCTTTGGAAGACCATGAGGGCAGTGCCAGTGTTGGAGGCAGAACAATCACCAACCTGCGCTTCGCTGATGATATCGATGGCTTAGCAGGTGATGAAGAAAAAATGGAAACCTTAGTGAACCGTCTCAATCAAGTATCACTAAGATATGGGATGGAGATAAACGCTGAAAAGACAAACCTAATGACACACAACCCGAGTGGCATCCAAAAGGAAATAAGAGTGAATGGACAGAAGCTGGGTACAGTAACAAACTGCAATGACCTAGGTGCTATCGCCTCTGATGAAGGTTCAAAACCAGAGGTTCTTTCCAGGATTGCGCAGACAACAGCTGCTCTGGCTAGGCTGAAGCATATTTGGAAAGACATCAACAACACGCTTGTGTCCAAGATCAAGATTATGCGCTCCCTCGTCATGTCCATATTCCTATATGCATGTGAGACATGGACCCTAACAGCAGAATTAGAGAGAAGAATCAATGCCCTAGAGATGAGATGTTATCGAAGGATCCTGAAAATCTCATACTTAGACCACGTCTCTAATGCGGAGGTGCGCACTAAAATGTAAGGTGCGACTGGACCTTATGAAGATCTGCTCACCACTGTAAAGAAACGCAAACTAAGATGGTATGGTCACGTCTCACGCTCAACTGGCCCGTCAAAGACAATCCTGCAGGGCCCAGTGAGAGGAAAGAGAAAGCGAGGCAGACAGAAGAAGAGATGGGAAGACAATATCAAAGAGTGGACAGGCATGGACTTTGCAAAGTCCCAAAGAGCAGTGGAGAACAGGGCGAAATGGAGAGAGATTATCGCAAAGTCATCAGTGGCGCCCGTACGACCAGCAAGGTTACGGGAGAAATTAAAAAATGAATGAAATAGATGACATATTTGTATGTACTGTCACTTGAATGATCTTTGTTGGCTGGACCCCAGATACATGACCTATATGACTTGTACTATAAATCCAAACATTTTCTAAAAATATTAAAACAGGCAAAAAATTGCAAAGCGGCTGGGGTGTAAGAGCCCATTTCGTCAGCGGAAAATAAGGCTTCTTCGTTATCGTGGCTTATTAGCTCCGAGGTACTTGCTTTTATACCAAAACCCGCCTTCTTTGGTTGTATTTTTTTTTCGGATTTGTTGCTTGGAGTGACTTGTAAAATTGGCGGTCTCTGAGAGAGACGGAATATCCATTGGCCTTAAGATACCTGTCTGTGCTTTTTTTATAGACTAGAGAGCACGGTTCATAGTCTGAACCATATGCTAAATAAGTGTTTAAATGATCAGAATGATATTTTTCAATACTGCACATCTCACGTTTGTTGTCATAAAGCCACCGCTGGATATTGTGAATATCAAATTCAGTCGCTTGCTTGGTTGAAAGTTTCTTTTGTGACTCAATGAACTCATCCACATCGTCAACTTTATCATCTCTACTCTCAAACAGCTTGCTTAGTTCATCCACATACAAATCTAATAAAGCAAAAGCTCTGGTGTCTGCTACATTTGAGTACATTGTTTGTTTACACTAAATAGTAGTTCCTAACAGGCGATACTATTTTTAGACACACGTGTGCAGTATGAAGCCGTGCAGTATGGAGAAATACTGCACGATTCCGACAATGCAAAGTTAATGGAGACAAAAAATTGTATATAATAAGCAATGTATATAAAACAAGTTAGAGACAGTTGGTTTAGTGGCCTTCTTCTGTTCTGTGAATTTTATTAGGAGGCAATTCTGATAAAAATCATTTTCATCTGTGACAAGTTTCTCTGGTTACTAATGAGTAGTCTTTGAAATATTCGTGTAAGTATTTAGGGCTGAACTTCTTAAATAAAGCCCGTTTCAATATAATCAGTTATGATAAAGACATTTTTCTCTCATTTGTTCCCCGTCTGAAGTCTTCGCGGGTAAATGATGACACATTGCATAACCTTACACTTTTTTTCCAGGTACACGATGAATGATCTTGTTTTTCTCTTATCAAACTTTCCACAATCTTTTATCTCAGTATCTTCATCTGCATAGAATTCATGCTTGGTTTTGCATATCTGTTAGGGACCGTGCTCATTCCTCCGTAAATCACATTATCATGAGAAACATAGAATAGTCAGTTAATAATAATTCTAGCTCTACACCTGGAATATTTAAATTGTCATCATGTGCTAGACGTGGAGCACTGTGATAATATGCTGGATCTAATTTATAGTTTTTGATACACACGCATTTCTGCACTTTTTGGCTAACTGCTCCAGGGCTTACCCCATGAATCGATAGCTATCTACAAACCCTCAAGAAATCCTTATTATATGGAATGTATATTTCGTCTATGTAAGGGATAAAATTTGCATAATTTACTGGATCAAGTTCCTTGATGAACATGCATTTTTCGTAGCCTGACAAGTTATGAATTAAGAGTAGGATGAATTTTGGATATTTGAAATTTAAATTGCATTTGCTAAGCAAAGGACTGCAATAATCTTCAGTTTAATGTTCATGATTACTCACCTTGTTTTTTAATCACATATGTGACACACGTTGATAGAATCGAGATGCTTTTGATCTTCTTTGGTAATTTTCATACGTTAAACATTTTCTGATTCCAGTTCGTTGCTTACAATTTTCATAATCCTTTATAACAAACTTTAAAATACATTATTGTAACCCATACCTCTGTAAACGATTGGCGCGTATTCGTTGTGAATTGCTTTGAGGTACATACAAAATCCAAAAAGTGTGTATTTGTTTGTTTTCTCGGTCTATTACTCTGTATTTGTATTTTCTGTTAATGTTGACTCATGTGCTTCATCTGTTGTAACCAGCGAACATTTAAAATCACAACAAATAACATAAATAATTTTTGAATTTAACAATATAACCTTCTTCTGGCATGAGGTCAACTGTGTAGCTTATGTGGTAACATAGTCTTTTGTGATCTGTTAGTTTTTCAGATGTTGTGAAGTGGTTGAAACACTTATTGCATATGTACTTTTAGTCTTTGTGTTTATCTATTTTGTTCGATATAAACCTGTATAAATTTGTAGTACCTACATAGTGATATTTTCCATCTTAGTTTGTGGCACCATCGAAAATTATCGACATATCAACGTGCTGATCCATTTCCTTTTCTATTACTTTATAAAGTTTAATGTATTTGTCCTCAACTATTTCATACAAATTGACCGGTATATCCAATTAACTTCAAATATGTATATATCTTCAAGTTTCATCGGACATCTGTCAAACCAACGCGTGAGTACTTGTTTATACTGTATTTCGATAGCTGGTTAACATGATCGGATGGAGTGTCTAGTATTGATTCGATTGCATACAAGAAATATTTGTTATCTTTGTTTTGAACATTAATACAGGCCGTTTTGTTCTTCACCTAATCAGGCAAATATATGTACGTGCCACCATTTAATGGTTTAAATTCATCAATATTGAAATCCTAATTTGCAGTTCTTGTTTCTTTTGCAGTAAGTGCTCTCTTTTAAGTTGTATACGTTTCTTTATACCCCCTCTCTCTTTCTCTCATGTCTTAATTGCTTCTCGCTTCTTATTTAATTTCGTCTAGCATTTTTTTTTATCCTTAGACATAATCTTTTTCTCGTATAATTGCCCTTCTCTGAAATTCCTTTACTTCTTCAAGACGAGGAAGTCATCTCCTTTATCAATACAGAAATTGTGTACCTGTTAATTCTGGTAATATCGATTTAACAGGCTCAACCAATGAAATCTTTTTTGGTTGAAAATCACTTTATATAAAAAAACGCTATCATCGCTATTTCTTTGCAACAAGGGTGAGTGTCCTCCACCATCTTGACTGAAATATTTATTGTGCTATAAATTATTCAAGATTCATCCGTAAAAGAGAATCATCTTCAATTAGAATCAATATAATTTACGTTTTGTTGTCTCTAATGAATGAAAGTTGCCCTGAAAGTTCAAACTATTCGATACTGGTATTTCCAATGAGAGACAAAAAATAGCAATAAGTGAAAGCATTATGTTACTTTTCGTGTTTTTGGTGACTTTTAGCTAGCGTCTATATGTGTAATTTGTCCTTTACGTTTTCCTTACCTAAATTGTTAGTAATACATTGTGTCATAAAGTGTTATTATCATGCAACACTCGATACTACTGTCATTGTGTCGTACAGAGTGTTGCTATCATGCAACACTCGATACTACTGTCATTGTGTCATACAGAGTGTTATTATCATGCAACACTCGATACTGCTGTCATTGTGCCATACAGAGTGTTATTATCATGCAACACTCGATACTACTATCATTGTGACATACAGAGTGTTATTATCATGCAACACTCGATACTACAGTCATTGTGTCATACAGTGTTGTTATCATGCAACACTCGATACTACTGTCATTGTGTCATACATAGTGTTGTTATCACGCATCACTCGATGCCTTCATTGTGTCATACAGCGTGCTGCTGTCGTGCATCAGTCGATACTGCTGTCATTGTGTCATACAGAGTGTTGTTATCACGCATCACTCGATGCTGTCATTGTGTCATACAGCGTGCTGCTATCGTGCATCAGTCGATACAGCTGTCATTGTGTCATACAGAGGGTTGCTATCACGCAACACTCGATACTACTGTCATTGTGTCATACAGAGTGTTGCTATCACGCATCACTCAATACTGATGTCATTGTGTCACACAGAGTAATACTATACAAATTGTTGACTTCAAAATTTGACCACCATACTTTGGAGGAGATGATGAAACTAAGTGTACCTGTAGGTTATGCTGAATTGACTAAGGACTTCCTAATTAGTAGTGGTTTGCTGCAAGACAAGACTCTTTAATATTATATTTTTAGCCACAGTAGCTCAGTTGGTATAGAGTCGGACTCGTAATCCAAGAGTCGCGGGTTCGATACACGATCAGGCCATCTCGAGCCTTCTGCCTCGGTGTGTCCTTGGGAAAGGCATTTAGCCCCCCAGATCATCAGGATGATATAGCCAATAATGTGTTAAAAGTGACATTACCCCGTCCCCCCAATAAAAATCCCATGTTATTTTTACAAATCAGTCTAATTAACCAGAGACAACATATAAAGAGTCATTGACATTTGCAATTTAGGCATTTGACAGAGTAGTAATGAGAAATCGGCTTCTGGAGTCACTCGCTTTTGGTTTTCGGTCTTTTTTCTTTCTCCATTAACTGAGTAAATATTATTCTGTTTTTATGTTGTTGTTTTTTATTTAATTTTTAATTTTTTTTAATATTTTTTTTTGTAGGAGCGAAGCTGCTAGAGTAACTTTATAAATTTGTGTATTTCAGTCATTTTTTGTATTTTAGTCCTTTTTTGTATTTTAGTCATTTTTTGTCTAATTTTGTAAGTTCAACACGCATGTAAAAAAAAAAAAAAATAGCGAGTGGGCCAGACCACGCCATAGTGACCAAAAGTGTGAAAAAGGGGTTACTCATTTCAATAACTCTAGTCAAATTGCAGAAGCTTTTGGAATTGTCCGTCCAGATAGTGTCAGCATTAGCATCATGTGCATTTTGATCCTTTCATCACACATTTTTACTATGAATAAAATTTTAGCATAAAATAGACTGCTCATTAAATTCGCAAATATTAATTGCTCGCAATTTTAAAAAAAGTCAAGAGTATTCTTTTACAAAACTACAGATAAACCAGATGTTTGCCAGAACTTTGTGCCGGAAAGTGGCCATAACCCTACCACTTGTGTGCTAGAACTGTAAAGCTTTAACGTTTAAAAAAATTTCGTTTAATCCAAACGATTTGAAACTCAATCTTTTCTCTGATCTGCACGTTAGGGTTACAGCTGAAGGATATTCATACGTTTCTTTAAAATAAAATGTACCTCACCAATATGTTATGTAAACGAACGTGTTTTGCAAATGCAGTTTAAAGAATTGTTTCACAGCAAAGCCAGTAAAACAACCTGATGTGTAATGTGTAATGTTGTGTAATGTACCGTACAACCAATTCTTGTCAACTTCGGCTTTTTCCTAGCGATGCTGCATTCGATATGAAAATGATCCATATTTTACATACAAAATTAACAGGAAAATATAACCAAACATTTGTCTTAAGCAGAGATGTGGAAATATATCATTGAACTGGAACGGATAGTTCTTGCGTCACTGACATCCTCATGCATGCTCGTTTACCTGGTTACCGATTTTGTAAACATTTACTGGCAGTGGGCATGAACAATACTAATCCGTTTATATGTGTAAACGTTTACTGGCAGTGGGCCTAAACTAAACTATGCCGTTTATATGTGTAAACGTTTACTGGCAGTGGGCCTAAACTAAACTATGCCGTTTATATGTGTAAACGTTTACTGGCAGTGGGTCTAAACTAAACTATGCCGTTTATATGTGTAAACGTTTACTGGCAGTGGGCCTAAACTAAACTACGCCGTTTATATGTGTAAACGTTTACTGGCAGTGGGCCTAAACTAAACTATGCCGTTTATATGTGTAAACGTTTACTGGCAGTGGGCCTAAACTACACTATGCCGTTTATATGTGTAAACGTTTACTGTCAGTGGGCCTAAACTAAACTACGCCGTTTATATGTGTAAACGTTTACTGGCAGTGGGCCTAAACTAAACTACGCCGTTTATATGTGTAAACATTTACTGCCAGTGGGCCTAAACTAAACTACGCCGTTTATATGTGTAAACGTTTACTGGCAGTGGGCCTAAACTATACTATGCCGTTTATATGTGTAAACGTTGCATCTTTACTATGAGAACTGTTCCACAATTTCTGCCGCAAGTGTGCCAAATTTGTTCCGACACGTGCTGTGTGCCACAAACATGATGCAACTGTGCCAGAAGTTTGCCAGAACTGTTTGCCGCAGTGTGCTGGAAACTAATTTACACACGAAGAACGACATTGAATCTAGAATGTGGAAAATATTTACCACAATGTTTCAGCAAATAAACCACAAGTCTGCCACAAATGCATACCGCTAGCTTCATTTTGCATTAAGAGGATATATATCCTACTCATGATAAATGCCAGCCTCAGAGCCCTTGTGATGCAACAATGAAGTGTCGAATTAATGAGACATTTCTTCTCCAAAACGATACAACACAAAACTAATGGTGTATGCATGAAATATTAAAATGCCTCTTTAAATGAGAAAACACATTTAGAAAGTACAAACGTCAATACATACAGTTTATTGTTTGTAAATCAATATAACAGAGACCGACTGCTATTCCCAACATCAAGGATTGCTTAACATTACAGAAGGGTAAAATCAGAGGTAAGCATCAAATTTCATTTCCTGCTCGCTCAAGATTATGTAATAAATTAAATATGTGAAAGAAGAATAGGATAATATATATATATATATATATATATATATATATATATATATATATATATATATATATATATATATCCTGTAACAAATTGTATTTTAGTCATAAACTTTACATGAATAACAAAATAAAGTTTTCTATCTTCCCTAGTAAACAAACACTCATAGTTTTTTTAACACCACAGCAGTAGCTGCAGCAGAAACTAGTATTTTTCGAACAACAACAACAACAACAACAACAACAACAACTACTACTACTACTACTACTACTACTGCTGCTGCTATTTAAAAAGTATCGGGATCATCTAATACCCCCGGAGTCGTCTGTCAGTTTGTTCGTAACAACACCTCATCCTAAACTGCAGGGTGGAATTACACAAAACTTTGAAGTTATTGTTCTTGAAGTAAACATCTGCAAGAATGTGTCATCCTTGGCGCTGCTCACCACCCTGAGGTCCAATACAATTACATTTTCAAATTTGTTCTAATCAAACTTATATAGACATCGTCATAGCAAGAAGACAGCTCATATACGTGATGATTTTTCATTATAATAGGGGTCACGCCAGAATCAAAATTTATATTGTAGTGACTTGTTCCTCCCGTGACTTGGTGGTCACATTTTTTAAACGCGAAACAAGTTTGTCAAATACTAGTATTTTCCTGACTCTTAAAGTATATTTGTATTAAAATACACACTTTATGAAAATATCAATCACTTTATATCCTAAATCTGAAATGCTGCTGCATAACTTTTTAATAGCATTCAACAGCAAGCTCGAAAATGGAAACTGTTCTCGGAAGAAGGCGACTAATACTTGTCGAAGGCAAATCATCTCATTCCAATTCGTTTTCATCTAAAATATTGGATAAGTTCATTAATTTCGTCATAGTTTTTAGCCCCAAAACGTTTTTAACGATACAGCATTTGGTTTTGTGGTTGAAAAAACTTGGGATTTAATTTTCTTCACATTTGTATGGTTGGCGGTAAAAATCGTAATTCGGTGGATACTTAAAGACACCAAATGCTATTAAATCAGCACAAAAGTTGATTTTACAGCATATTTCTAATATTAAATGCCCGTAAGCATGGGTTTTATAACTAAGAACCCACAGAAATATCACTGTTTTGGGCAGAATATCAGTGGGAAAATGGTGGTGGTGGTGGTGCAAGGGAAGCCTTCAATTCGTGAGCGTAGTCAACTTCGCTTTACTGGCGTGTTGAAGTGAAATTTCACGGACGAGGGCGAACATTTCACCCAATGTGCCTGCCTGCCTGCCTGTCTTTATATCCAATATTTTGAAAGAAAGAAATTTCAGAGTTACACTATGTAGTCTGAAATTATTTCATCCTGGAACTATCCTCAGGATATGGTCATGGTAGCATCTTGTCAGTCGCCCATTTCAACATCAAAATTAACAACATAGTGAAATGCCTTTATCCAGGAACTGACTGCTCGTTATATGTTTATGACTTTTTCATCTGCCATAATCAAAGAGTATGCATACTGCTAAACGTCAACTACAGAACTGATATGCTTAAATAGAGTTCAGAATAGTCAGAAGCAAATGGGGTCAGATTTTCCAATCTAACATTTTTTGTATGCACTTCTGCTGATTACATAGAATTCATGATGCTGCAAAATTCTATCTTGATAGTTCAAACCTGTATCCCTGTTGTGGTGGAGACCAAATTTGTAACTAACTTTCACTCCACATATTATATATACCAGAGGGACAAATGTGAAAAAAAGCCTTAGATTTAATACGATTTATGGCAAACACAGATTACAGATTACACTGGATGTAAACTTGACTGTGGCTCGATTGTGTACAGATCAGCTTGAAAATCTTACCCGCAGATGCTTGATAGATCCAAATTACACAGTTAGGGACTTGGACCTTGTCCGGGGGCATTTAGAACTTCCACTTCAGAAAGCCTTTTTGTTGAGGCAAATGAACCTTTGTTTTATCTCAGACAAATGACAATGGCTCTTCAGCATATTACCTTTAACTATTGTTATGTATGATGTTTATATAATATTATAAATATTTTAGGAAATTATAAATGTTTCTTCACTTTAATATTTGCTTAAATCTTTATGTTTATCAGGAAAAACATGTTTAACTAGTGTCCTTGAATTAGGTTGTTTTGATCAATATGTTTTCTCAATTTGAAGGTCAAGGTTGAATTTTGTTTACAGTTAGAATTCCATTAAGATGACTCATATTCTAGAACATTCTGTCATGTGACCAATCTTTATATATACCATGTTTGGTGGACATTTTTTCAGTTTTGACATTACCATCAGTCTTGTAAAGAGCTATTGCAGTTGTGAAAATTCATTCCAAATTCTAAGAGAGGAATTATTTTAAATATTCATTGGATTATAACAGTGCTCATAAACTTTTGGATTTTGGATTTTTAATTGATGATTTTGGAATTTAACTGAACTTATTCAGAGATTTTGGAATACTTCATTTTGACATCAGCACATCAAAGATTACTAGTACATCAGGACTTTGGAGACCATTAGCACATCATAACATTCAAGGACACAGTCGTGAATTCAGAACATTCTATATTTAGGACTTGTGATTAGAACAATCATTCTTATTGGATTATTAGGATTTCAAAACACATTACTGTAAGTGACTTTTTGATTTTTCATTTTAATTATCTAGTAATAAATTGCTTGTTGATTTTTTACTTGATTTGTTGGTTTCACTTTCTTTCTGTTACATTTTTCTTAGACCATAGAGTCGTAACACTATCCTTTAATCCATCCAATCCCACATAAAATATCATCTTTAGGCCCAAATACAAAACTTTCTATGCTCAGAAAAAAATTCATTCCACTTTTTGGCATATGAATTTACCATCATCTAGAAGCAGGAAATATTAATCTTGCCAATACTGAAAAATTCTATGTTCACAAATATACCACCTTTGTTATCAATCCCCCCCCCCCCCCCCGAGAAAAAAAACAATATTTGATCTTTGCCAGTTCAAATAGTCTTCAGAGTAATTTTAGTGAAATTAGAGCCTCCTATTCTGGCCATATGTCCTCGTAGAGAGATGGTTCTAAAGATGGAGACAAGGTTGCAGCTGCCATTGCAGCACCCCATGGTACCATCTCACGTCAGTTACAGGATAAGGCCATTTTTTTTATCACCGAAAAATTATAGCTGTACTTAAATCTTTGAACTACATTGACACCTCTCAAAAAACATATTTCTTTTTTATCTGTCTGAATTCCCATTCCACTCTGAAATCCTTGCAAAGCCTTAAATTTTATAACTTGTTAATATCCCAAATCTTACAGAAACATGATTTGCTCATACAATCTGGAAAAAGTATTCTGTTCTGTTGGTTACCTAGTCAGATTCGTATTTAGGCTAATGAAAGGGCAGATAAACATAAACCTGCCCTGCTGTCAGTCCCGTTTCTGAGTTGAAGATCCATGTACAGACTTCTGATATTATACAAATCGGCATGTTCTACATACTGGGCAAAAATAGGTGGAATTAACAATTCCACAAACATTAGCTTTGAAATGTGAAACCAGTCATTGGAGAGCTGTATCCCTCATACAGAACAAATTGCAGGGATGAGGTGGAATAGAGCCAATTGTGTATAGGACATGCATACCTGACTCATGCATACCTCTTAAATGGTGAACCTTGACCAGAGGGCATACCATGCCAGTGTCCACTGACAGTGGAACACATTTTTGGTAATTGTATCAACTTCCAAACCATAAGATGGAATATGTGAACTCAATAGATGAGAGTTTCACAGTCACTGATAATCAAAGGTAACATGGGTTATCGCATTATCTTGCTGATTGAAAGTGAAGTTTAGGGTGTATGCCTCATGTGTGTGTACCAAAGACAATGGTGGCCTATTATATCTAAACAGCCTACTTAACTCTATTATTGAGCATTAATGATCATTATTTGAGAAGAAGCCTTTAAAATGAAACGAAAATAAAAATGGGTCTGAAGAAAAATACATTCTAAAATGGGTCTGATGATAAATACATTCTAAAATGGGTCTGACAATAAATACATTCTAAAATGGGTCTGAAGATAAATAATTCTAAAATGGGTCTGAAGATAAATAATTCTATAATGGGTCTGAAGATAAATACATTCTAAAATGGGTCTGAAGATAAATGCATTCTAAAATGGGTCTGAAGATGAATACATTCTAAAATGGGTCTGAAGATAAATACATTCTAAAATGGGTCTGAAGATAAATACATTCTAAAATGGGTCTGACGATAAATACATGTACATTCTAAAATGGGTCTGAAGATAAATGTACATTCTAAAATGGGTCTGAAGATAAATACATGTACACTCTAAAATGGGTCTGACAAAAAATACATTCTAAAATGGGTCTGAAGATAAATACATGTACACTCTAAAATGGGTCTGATGATAAATAATTCTAAAATGGGTCTAACGATAAATAATTCTAAAATGGGTCTGAAGACAAATACATGTACACTCTAAAATGGGTCTGAAGATAAATACATTCTAAAATGGGTCTAAAGATAAATACATTCTAAAATGGGTCTGAAGATAAATACATTCTAAAATGGGTCTGAAGATAAATGCATTCTAAAATGGTTGGAAGATAAATACATTCTAAAATGTGTCTAAAGATAAATACATTCTAAAATGGGTCTGAAGATAAATACATGTACATTCTAAAATGGGTCTGAAGATAAATACATGTACACTCTAAAATGGGTCTGAAGATAAATGCATTCTAAAATGGGTCTGAAGATAAATAATTCTAAAATGGGTCTGAAGATAAATACATGTACACTCTAAAACGGGTCTGACAAAAAATACATTCTAAAATGGGTCTGAAGATAAATACATTCTAAAATGGGTCTGAAGATAAATACATTCTAAAATGGGTCTGAAGATAAATACATTCTAAAATGGGTCTGAAGATAAATACATTCTAAAATGGGTCTGACGATAAATAATTCTAAAATGGGTCTGAAGACAAATACATGTACACTCTAAAATGGGTCTGAAGATAAATACATTCTAAAATGGGTCTAAAGATAAATACATTCTAAAATGGGTCTGAAGATAAATACATTCTAAAATGGGTCTGAAGATAAATGCATTCTAAAATGGTTGGAAGATAAATACATTCTAAAATGTGTCTAAAGATAAATACATTCTAAAATGGGTCTGAAGATAAATACATGTACATTCTAAAATGGGTCTGAAGATAAATACATGTACACTCTAAAATGGGTCTGAAGATAAATGCATTCTAAAATGGGTCTGAAGATAAATAATTCTAAAATGGGTCTGAAGATAAATACATGTACACTCTAAAACGGGTCTGACAAAAAATACATTCTAAAATGGGTCTGAAGATAAATACATTCTAAAATGGGTCTGAAGATAAATACATTCTAAAATGGGTCTGAAGATAAATACATTCTAAAATGGGTCTGAAGATAAATACATTCTGAAATGGGTCTGAAGATAAATACATTCTAAAATGGGTCTGAAGATAAATACATTCTAAAATGGGTCTGAAGATAAATACATTCTAAAATGGGTCTGAAGATAAATACATTCTAAAATGGGTCTGAAGATAAATACATTCTAAAATGGGTCTGAAGATAAATACATTCTAAAATGGGTCTGAAGATAAATACATTCTAAAATGGGTCTAAAAATGAATACATTCTAAAATGGGTCTAAAGATAAATACATTCTAAAATGGGTCTGAAGATAAATACATTCTAAAATGGGTCTGAAGATAAATACATTCTAAAATGGGTCTGAAGATAAATACATTCTAAAATGGGTCTGACGATAAATACATTTTAAAATGGGTCTGAAGATAAATACATTCTAAAATGGGTCTGACGATAAATACATTCTAAAATGGGCCTGAAGATAAATACATTCTAAAATGGGTCTGAAGATAAATAATTCTAATAACTAGATATTATATTCTTGGTCCCATCCCTGAGACCAACAATTCGAGCGAGTGTGACATGCATCATCAAAACAAATACGCAGGCCAGTTGGATTTACAAAATGAAATTAATTGTAATTACCGTTCAACTGTTTCACTTATTACAACAACTGTTTCACTTATTAATAGTGAGGGTATGGGAATATGGTTAAAGAAAACTTAAAAGTTTTTTGCTGCAAGAAACTGAGATTTTCTGTCAGTTCTTTATGGAAGAATATACCTCAAATTAAGAAGTTATTAGGTAATAAAATTGTTTGAAAGGAAAAGTGATTTCCTAAAGAAAACAGTACAATTACAGAGTGATGATTTTTGTGACTGGCAACATTTTTGTATGGACACAGGTGTGGATGTACTCTCTCCCTTGACTGTTGTACAAAGTAATCGTACGCATATTAATAAAATGTATGGTGTATATAATAACTGCATATCTTTAATTTAAATGAAATCTCACTACAAAAATAACATAAATACCATTGATGATACAACGACTTGCGGGGAGGGGGCAAAACATTTAGAAGAAGTTTGTCTAGAAACATTTATTTAGAGAAAAAAATGAAAAATAAAAGTTAACTAAACAGATGATCATTTCAAGCTTAATACAGTCAAATATATGAGAGCAACATGTTATGTTTCACCTTTTTCTTTGTGTTTCACTGCTGTCAGGCATTGGATTTACATCCTAGCCTCATTCTTGATTGGATGTTCTGATTGAAGATTGTGAAATTGTTCAATTAAAAAACTTTATGATGATATAACACCAAAGAAAATTTTGGATGCTTTGAGGGAATGCGGTTAAAATTGAATATTGTGAGAAGGCTCAATTAAAAACTTTATGATGATATACCACCAAAGAAAATCTTGGACGTTGTGAGGGAATGCGGTTTAGATTGAAGATTGTGAAAAGGGTCAGTTAAAAACTTTAAGATGATATACCATCAAAGAAGTTCTTGGATGTTTTGAGGGAATGCGGTTTATATAAAAAATTTAGACCCTATAGATTTTAAGGTTTTATACATTTTACCTTTAAATTTTTTTTATATACCTTTTACAGAGTATTAACATTTTTATCATTTATCTTGTAGGACTACATGTTGATGTTTGTTTTGTAAGGTTTATGTTTGCAATTCTTTATCTTGTAGGACTACATGTTGATGTTTGTTTTGTAGGGTTTATATTTGCAATTCTTTATCTGTTCAGTTTTAGAACTTAGCTTTTAATTGGCACCATGTAGCCAGTATTGTGCTGATGTGCTGTTAAATCATAAACATACATACATACATTTATCCATCCATCACCTGGTAGTGTGACCCCTGTTATAACCCCTGGTTACTGTCTGCAGTGGAGGGTGAGTACGTGTTGGGAAGGGGTATGGAGGAGGTTGGAATATGCAGTAGAAAGTGTGGGGATTTGCAATGTTGAGGCACTGCAGTTACTGTTGTTGACAATTACAATATGTTGCTTTAGTATTATGATTAAAATTGATAAAATCTCCCTTATGATCTTTCATTTCTCCCTGTTCTGCCTGGAGGGAGAAGTGACTTCTCCCTGTTGTGGAAACCTAGGATGGACTCAAGGGTCATAATATTCAGTAAAGTTTATGACCGTGTTTGTATAGATATAAAGATCTGTATGTGTTCTTTTCTTTTATTTGTTTTCTTTCTTAGTTGGGTAAGAATAATATCCCACAGTTCAGACAAATGATCAAAAGAATTCTGTAAAAAAAGATACAGAAAACTGGCTTAGCCTCGAATAGAAGCTAACTGATTGTATATATGGGTGCAAGAAATGCTTCAAATATTGAATGTTTACTGTACTACACTATATTATTATTTGTTGTTATGGTAACAAAAGAGTAATACACTTGAACTCTCCTAATCTGGTACCGCAGTAACCTGGCTTCTGCTGCAAACTTTTCACATTTTTTGGTACCAATAAAGCTATTTTAGTACTAATCAAACCTCTGTATACAGGTCACCTCTATAAGATAGCCCAATTTTTTTGTCCCAGCAGTGTCTGATTTAACAATGCTGTGCCATATTCTGAAACATTTGACTTTGTTTCATTGGGGCTTTGCTTGACAGAGCCCTATAGTAATTAGTGTGTACATATGTACTTTTGCCCATCTGTCTTCCTTTCTGTCAATAGTTTGGTTTCCACAAGATAACTTGATGGGAATGATTGGATTTTAGCCAAATTTGGTATGCAGCTTTATACTGATTAGACCTCAAAAGAACTAAATTTCCAGCTGCCAATAATTTAAAGGAGTGATGCCCCCTGATTGCCCATCCTTGTTTCTTTTGTTTCCACACTTTAACTTTACCATGGATTGTTGGTTTTAACCAGATTTCTTATGCAGTTCTATATAAGAGATCTTGAAAGAGTTTTATTTCCAGTATTCCATGAAAACATGTAAATTTTACCTAATCACTCACAAAGTAAATAAAGTTTGAAGGACTTTATGTTAACTTTGTGAGTGATTAGGTAAAATTTACACTTCGATAAATACCCGACCATGATCATTTAATCCTTATAATTCCAATTCTCTTCCTTTCTATCATCAAATCTGTGTATTCCATCAACAAAACATTGGATTTTAGGTAGCATGTAGTTTTCTTTCATTAGCCTCTTCACAAAGCGCCAGAATACCTAACTTGTACAAAATCACAAAAAAAGATTTATGACGGTCACAGTTACGTTTATTGAGAAACTTAATAATGTACATGTTTGGCATTGGCTGCTCTTGGTTTCTGCACATTTCATTTTATTAAAAAACAAAAACATTCTTGTCCAGTTTTAGTAAGTTCCTTTCCTGTACATCATATGACCATGACCTTGAATATTAACAGCTGATTTAACAAGTGTGCTAACTCGAGTTTCAAAGCAAAACTAGTAATTATGGATTTTATCAATGGAAAACAGGGAAATATGAACAAGATGATGTAATCCCTTACCAAATAAAGGTAACAATGAAATAAATTGTACACAGTAATAACTTTTATGTTATGTGCAATAGCGTTAACACTTTCCAAGGCCCATTCAGTTTTCTAATGTGAAGTGAAAAGTGCAGTTGTTGAAGGTAGAGTTGCTTGCAAAGCCAGACCTATGCTTTGTTTGGTTTCAGAGATGAGTGTTGGAGTGCAGGAAGGACTGTGCGATTAGAGTGTTTGAACTTCAGATTGGAGATTTTATCGAGGGTTGCAGATTTTGATCTGAAGTGAAAGGGGCACTTGATGTTTGGGGCTGATACAGACAAAGCTTGACCACCAGTAGCCATATTTTTCAAAACTGAACTGGTAAATTGTTTTTGTTCACTGCTAGGTCTGTGACTGTAAGTTTTGAGAGACTCCTCACGTTTTTGGTCTGTCAAAAACAAAACATTTCTGGTAGCGAACCCAGCATTGCTCATGGCTTGAATTACTGTCGCATGGAGTGAGTGACCAGTGTAGCATTGCACTCCTGCATTCTTTTGTGCTTGCTGCAGTGTGTAAATAAATTCTTTTACAGATCTCACTGGACATGTGCTTGTGCCAATTGCATACATTCTTTTATCTCTGATGTTTCTTAAAGTTTCTCATCAACCCCATCTTGGTGATTTTTTAAAACTATTTCATGAGTTAGAGTGATGTACTCCATGCTAGATTCATCAGTTTCAATTTTTAAAGAAGTTGGGGTCAATTAATGAAGAAATTCTGCACCTCTGGTCACAAACGAATAGCCAGAAGGTACCAGATTCTGAATTGAAGGGCAACAGGGTCAGACTTTTGAAGATATACATTGATTTTCCCAAATTCTTCTGGTGAAATTACTTGATGTTGCTGGGTTGGTCTTGAAATACCTGATTTTAGATTAAATTTAAATTTTGCATTTAACATTGAATTAGCATGTTTGAATTCTTTGTCTTTGACAATGTCGATTTTTTATGAAATGTCTTTAAATTGCTGTTTATGGCTGAGTGAACATTTTTCAAGGAATAATTATGATATTCCTGTGCCTGATCAGCTGACATTTTTGTGACCCTGGATGATAAGAATTTTGGTTGGGCCTCAGAGTAGACCTTCTTAAGTGGCCACTTGCATCTGGTGTGATTATGTTGAAATCCAGCTTGTGTCCAATTCTTTCAATGCACCAAGCTTTAAGTAAATAGAAAAAATATTCATAGCCTTAGAGTTCTTACACTTTGCAAGCTCATTTTGAAATACAGATAAAGCAAACACATAGCATGCACTGGATCCAGCATGGTACAATCTATACATATTTCTCATAAATATATCGTGGGATTTTTATGTATGTGGTATGGTAACATGAAGCTGTTGTATCCTTCAGCATTTCAATTTTTCAAATTTATACAGCTGATTTATTTCTTTTAAAAAAAAGAGGAGCAACCCAAAAAAATAATGTAATTTATTTTTCATTTAAATGATATATCACACATCAGAATAATAATTTAACTTGAGAAAAGAATCAGCTATATGGATAAATATATATCCATTTTTCAATAGCATGGAGTCGCATTGGTGGAGGTGGCATCAAAGCATTGTCATATCAGCAAAGTGTGTCCTATATTAAATGTTCAAAATTTATATATCAAAGATATTTCATGTGATTAAGCTGCTTTTCTTCCTTTTCTTGTTGTAGTTTTAGCCTTTAAAAAACATTAATTCCATTGTTGAGTAGTGCTCACATAAATGTGCATTGTTTTTCATTTTTTGGTTGTGGAAGTGGTCAGATTAACACCAACCCATCATATACATAGACACACATACCCACACTTTTAGAAAAACAAAACAAAAAACAAATTAGCATTGAAAACGCCAATGCCCCCATTTTGTGTTATGTTTATTGGCCTCTGAGTATTGGTTTATTTCAATAGCTTTTAATTCCTCTGTTGATAATTTCTTGAATCTTGGGATATGCCCCTCAGTAGCGACCAGTGTAGCATTGCACTCCTGAATTTGACTGATCCAGTTCCCAGGCTATTATTGTTGTTGTGCATGGCTTTGGTGACAGAGGTCATGGGGTACTGCTCAAGGGATTGAATGTTTTGATGTCATTCCCATTTTCAGCACTTTTAGTATCCATTACATTATCATCAAATTGATCTACATCTTTCTCTAGGGCTGCTAGTATTTCTTCTAGCTCCTTGTCATCTAATTGTTCAAAATCCTCAGATAGTTGCAGTGAAAAATCTCCGTAAGCGGCCATATTGCTGGACAATGTAGCAGCTGAATGCCGAAAGTATGTAGTAAACTATGAAGTTGAATGAAATAATATTGGAAAAGGAGAAAAAAGGATGTAATTTAAATTTATTTCCTGAATTTCAAATTTAAAAGAAAAAACAATTGTTTCACTATGCCGTGTCTGCAGTATTAATTTACATTGCAAACAGTATTGAAAACCGAAAGTAGTCACAGAATTTACCGGTGTGTAAAAAATTCTGGACCAGTATCACATGACTTTTGTTATCCAATCATATTGCAGAAAACCCATTCAATTCATAAAAATTGGAATTATTCCACATTATCATTCAGAGCAGTTATGGTCCCAGAATACCTATTCTTCCAACTTTGTTTCCCAATACAATTTTCTTAGTTTAAGTCGCAGCTGAGCACATTGTAATTAGCTGGGCCTCTTGTGATGCACCCATTGCTAGTAGTTTTGATTAACTTTGATTTGACTATTCTTTTTCCAGGTAGATAATCAAAACCAGGACTTTGTGGGGAGCAGCCAGGTGGGAACCTTCATACCCGGAGGTCCTGATGTGGTGTCAGTAACTTTCACTGTAACAAATGACTCTGAGCCCGAGATTGAGGAAGCATACATTTTTGAGCTCTCTGTTATTGGAAATTCAGCAAGTCTTGCAGCACCTACAGTTGCCACGGTTACAATATATGCCAATGATGATGCATATGGAGTATTCACCTTTTTGGATGTAAGAAAAGTGATCATTTATATATCATACATGCTCTTGACTTTTTGTAATCTACCGTATATACTCGCATATAAGCCAGGTCCAAATGCAAGCAACATAGACCCTGATCTGCCGTCGCATAATGCGCCGGCGATCAGGGTCTATGTTGTTTGTTTTACTAATTAGTCCTTACAAACTGCATAGACCCAGATCTGCTGGTGCATTATGCGCCGGGAGATCTGGGTCTGTGCAGTTCGCAGTTGGTATAATATTATACGCAAGTATAAACGGTATATCAGTGATGCCAAACATTTTCAAATTTGCAGAATCTTTAAATAATTTCTTTGAAATTACATATTTTGAATAAATGAAATTCTGCAAGATCATAATTGTATGGGATGCAATTTCCAATAGGAGGCTTTAATGTGGAGACAGGAAAATAAGAAGTCCTCTTGCACCAGGATAAACTGCTTCCAAGGGGTTACTATATGCAGTGTCATCTGGGGGATCAGTTGGGCACAAACACTTGTAATTCGTTCATTCGTTCATTGGATTAACGACGTGTGCGGCCATTCGGCCATTTATGTCGATAACACTTGTAATTGAAACACCTCCACTTTTTTCCTTGAAACTGGCTAAAGTGTTCTGACTGATGGTGCATATGATTAGTGCATTTCAATGTACAAGTAAAATGTTGATGGCTTCACTGTACAAGTTATAAACCAGCTATCTGTAACCCATGGTATGCAGTGGTTTTGTGAGAAATATACTGTCTATACTCGTGTATAAGCCGATACCAACTGCAAACTGCATAGACCCAGATCTGCCATTGCATAATGTGCCTGCAGATCTGGGTCTATGCAGTTTGTAAGGACTAATCAGTAGAACAAACAACATAGACCCTGATCTGCCGACACATTATGCGACGGCAGATCAGGGTCTATGTTGTTTGCATTTTGACCCAGCTTATATGCGAGTAACACGGTACTCATATTTATGGTTTAAATTTGATCTTCGAAATTAAAGTTTCGTTTTCATGGGTTGGAGGATATACATCAAAGAAATATGTGACTCTGGTTATATGACCATTCAAGACAGCCTGTCCATATTCCAGAAAATTGTTGTTAGAAATCCTCATGCCCAGTAATACAAGTATCAATATGGGTTGGCCGTCTCTGCCTAATGTTCATTTGTATCATACTCATGAAGAAACATTATGAAAGCTGTGAACATGTACGGAGTTTAAATTTGAATTTCTGTACAGTAACTAAACACAATGAATTGACCAGGTTTCTATTGTTCGTACAGTTTCTATTGTTCGTACAGTTTCTATTGTTCGTACAGTTTCTATTCTTCATACAGTTTATATTGTTCATACAGTTTCTGACAACTTTTTGGATCCATTAACTAAATTTTGGGTAGAAAGTGCAATGTAAAAAAATACAGAGAACAGTTTAGGATGTGCTTTCATTTAATGTAAAAATAT
The DNA here is from genome assembly GCA_029931535.1 of Margaritifera margaritifera. NCBI lineage: Eukaryota > Metazoa > Mollusca > Bivalvia > Unionida > Margaritiferidae > Margaritifera > Margaritifera margaritifera. Next base: position 752,626 of record JAQPZY010001176.1, read on the forward strand.
CTCATTATCTTGTAGTGAAATGTCACAGTGCCATTTCAAAACCTTACTTGGTCTTCAAGTGGCACATTTCCTCATTTACTCATCCCAAAACAGCTGTACCTGATCGTGATGTTGTGGCTCATTTCTCAACCCTTTCCCTTTGCTTTTCAGTGTTTTATTTTTCAAAAATGAATGATATTTGTTGTCTTAATTCTTAACAGATTACAAACTGTCATCTCTGTCAAATTCAATTACAAAATGCCAAATAAAACATTTGAGAAATATAATAGTTGCCAAACAGCCAGCAACATAAGAACCAGTTAAGGTCTCGAAACAGCTAGCACCATGCCTTTAGGACCATGTACAGTAAAAGAAAAGTTGCTTGCTTACAAACTTCCACTGTGCCATTTCAGGAGCCGGGAAGGTAAAAAAATAGCATTGTGGTGTTTCAGGATCCATTAAGGTCACAAAACAGCATTGTGGTGTTTCAAGATCCATTAAGGTCACAAAACAGCATTGTGGTGTTTCAGGACCCATTAAGGTCAAATAACAGCATGGCCATTTCAAGACATTACCTGGTCCCAAACTAGCACAGTGCCATTTTTGAAACTGCTAATGGTCATGAAACAGCATTCAATGCTACAGTTGCTTTCATCTGGTACACCAGGTAGAGAAAAATGTGTAATACTTGTATTATTGAATGGTCAGATCTTTTAATTCAGCAATTTCATGCAACAACTTTAGTCTGATTTATGAGACCAGACTGTTGTATTTAAATATCCCTAAACCAGACTGTAGTATTTAAATATCCCTAAACCAGACTATTGTATTTAAATATCCCTAAACCAGACTATTGTATTTAAATATCCCTAAAACAGACTGTTGTATTTAAATATCCCTAAACCAGACTGTTGTATTTAAATATCCCTAAACCAGACTATTGTATTTAAATATCCCTAAATCCGACTGTTGTATTTAAATATCTCTAAACCAGACTGTGGTATTTAAATATCCCTGAACTGTTCATTGAGGACATTTTCTTTTCCTGTATTAAAGTAAGAAGGTTGGCTGATTGAAGGCTGTATTTTGAGATTTATAATGTCTCTCTTTTATGGGGATGTGTATACAAAGGTATACATTTTATGAAAGGTTTTAAAATAACGAATATAATGAATTATAATTATATAAAAAAATTTAAAAAGGAAAGAAATATTTGAAATCTGAATGTAAGACATTCTAAATTATTTAAAATGTTTTGAAAAAAGATTTCTCTGTCATTTAAAAACATTTTCATACCAAATTTTGTGATTATATAGCTAGGTATGTGTTCCAGTGAACTGTACCAAGTATTTTTAAAAAAAATCTAAGCCATATATAAAAATCCAAGATATTGTTCACTAATTCCAATATAGGTCCATTGTATACCAAATTTTGAAGAAGACATGTTTAATAGTATTTGAGATATGAATGTTCAAAAATGTTTTGAATTTTTTTCAAGATGTTGAATTTGATATAACATGAAGTCTCTGTAAAGTAGTTGCTACTCAAATCTCACTTTGAAGCCTTCATAGTCATAATTGTAATCATCCAAACTCTAGAAAAGGCTGAACGAAATCAGCGGCCTCCATTTTGGAGAGTGGAGAATCCAACCCAGTTACTTTAAATAGCAGATTACGACTGTATCTTAAATGGCAACCACGTGATGTGACATAATGGTCATTTACCTCAATGCCTGTAGTTTCTAATTGGGGGTTTTCCCTGAAGGTGGTGCTACAAAAACCAGCTAAACATGGCTGATGTTTACTGTAGGCATCAAAACATGCTTCCATGCGGATGGTGCGGAGGTGTCCAAATGCACTTGTATGTGAATAAGATGGAGGCATCCAATAATGCTTCCATGAGAATGTGGTAGAGGTATCCAAACACGCTTTTATGTAAATTGGATGGAGGAGTCCAATAGCGCTTCAATGAGAATGGGGTAGAGGCATCCAAAAGCGCTTATATGAGGTAAAGGGCTAAAGGGTAGGCGAAATTTGCAAATAAAGATATGTGCTTACAAGTTCTACTGTTCTCCACCCTTCTTACCTTCATACTGAATATATTTCATTGTGTGGTACATAAAATACGGTATTATAATGGAAAAGCCATGAGTTAAAATATCAAGTTTTTTGTACCACAAAATGAATCATGTCCAGTATTAGAATGGGAAAATAATTTTTTTTGTTATTTATATATCAGTTGTGCTTCTGCATCAAAATTTAGAAGATTAAACTCATCCTCCAGCCCCCATCCCTTCAGAAATCCACCTCAACTTGAATCATGTTAAGAGGATTATTGTCAAACTAACAGCAATTTAAGAGATCAGTAGGTTTGGGGTGACCTTATCTGTTGCAATAAATTACATTTTTTGACATATACAATATTTTATATTATCTGAATACAAAAGCAAGTCAAATCAAGAGACTAGACACCATCACATTGGTGACAAGGTAGCTAGGCCTACAGGAGGAATATCTTCATACAGAAACAAACAGTGGCTAGTTAAATGTCTTTGGCAAGAAAATAATATCAACAACCAAAAAGTACTGCAGTTTAAATTTATTGTTCTAGGTCACACAATGCTCATTTTTCTTGCTGTTAGTAAAACTTCTGTTGGGGCATATACTCAATTGTCACATGGCATGATGGGAAATCTTGTATTTTGACATGTTAAAAATATATATGAAAAATATTTCACTCCCAATATTCCACATTGCACTCTTATGCATATAATAAATGGTTATAAAATGATAGAGAAAACAATATTCCTTGTTTCATGTTATCCATCCAAATAATACACTCTTTCATTAATATTAGATCACCTGTAGTAAGCATACCTGAAATTTTTTGACAATTTTAGGTTTTACTTTCTTTCTCCTTTATTTCAGTCTTCTCCTATGAAAGTAAGGGAGGATGCAATGTTCACTCGAATTGTTAACATTGGTATTGGTAGAAGTCAGGGCTCCTTTGGACAAGTGACTGTCACATATGTGGTAAGCAGTTATCAAATTTTAGATCTGCTTTCTTAAAGTATTATTTTGCCCTAATATACTGTATATATTCGCATATAAGCCAGGTCCAAATGCAAACAACATAGACCCTGATCTGCCGTCGCATAATGTGCCGGCAGACCAGGGTCTATATTGTTTGTACTAATGATTAGTCCTTACAAACTGCATAGACCCAAATCTGCTGGTGCATTATGCGCCGGCAGATCTGGGTCTATGGAGTTTGCAGTTGGTATCGGCTTATACACGAGTATATACAGTATGGCAGGTTCTAGCAGCAGTGACTTGAATTTGGAGTTGAAAGATTTTTAAGGTGTAGGAATCTTGAGAACCTGAGCCAAAACCACTGATTGTAGATACAGCATTCTTGCATTATAAGACCCTTCATTATAATACAGCATTCTTGCATTATAAGACCCTTCATTATAATACAGCATTCTTGCATTATAAGACCCTTCATTATAATACAGCATTCTGCATTATAAGACCCTTCATTATAATACAGCATTCTTGCATTATAAAGACCCTTCATTATAATACAGCATTCTTGCATTATAAGACCCTTCATTATAATACAGCATTCTTGCATTATATGACCCTTCATTATAATACAGCATTCTTGCATTATAAGACCCTTCATTATAATACAGCATTCTTGCATTATAAGACCCTTCATTATAATACAGCATTCTTGCATTATAAGACCCTTCATTATAATACAGCATTCTTGCATTATAAGACCCTTCATTATAATACAGCATTCTTGCATTATAAGACCCTTCATTATAATACAGCATTCTTGCATTATAAGACCCTTCATTATAATACAGCATTCTTGCATTATAAGACCCTTGATTATAATACATGTACAGCATTCTTGCATTACAAGACCCTTCATTATAATACAGCATTCTTGCATTATAAGACCCTTCATTATAATACAGCATTCTTGCATTACAAGACCCTTCATTATAATACAGCATTCTTGCATTATAAGACCCTTCATTATAATACAGCATTTGAATTCAGATTTTTTTTGCACTGATCTACAAGATCACCAAAATAACATACTGATCCTGCCTAATTTTCACCGATCTACAGGATCACCAAAATAACATACTGATCATGCCTATTTTTCACTGATCAACAGGATGACCAAAATAACATCCTGATCATGCCTAATTTTCACTGTTCAACAGGATCACCAAAATAACATCCTGATTATGCCTAAGTTTCACTGATCTAGAGGATCACCAAAATAACATACTGATCCTGTCTAATTTTCACTGATCCACACAGTTTTGTATTTCTCCAAATACTAAGTTGAAAAAGTGCACAATGTCACATCATTTTCTCGATCATTTTCAGGCATTTGTATTTGTTTTCCCATGATCTCTGGTACTTTCTCACTCTCTTCTCTAGATCATGTTTACAAATGCCCTCTTTCTTGTCATTATTTAATTTATGGCATTTTGGTGGTAACTGCAGACCTTGCAAGAACTTCCACATCTTTCTTGTTGTCACCTCACCATGCAGTCAGTGTTTTATAGCAACAATGATTACAAAATGAAACCTGTTTTTCATTATAATTCTGCATTATTTGTTGTGTAGGCCAATATGACCTTTTCTGACTGATCATGTTTTGGCAATAACCTGATACCCTAAATCATTTTATATCATCAGTATTGAAATTAGTGTATTGGTGAGAGGTGCCAGACCAGTTTGGTGTGAGTGCTGACTGTTTTGACAATCGGCAACCTTATTTATTTGATGCATGGAATAACACATGGCAATTTCCACTGCTGGCATTCATTGTACCTAATCAAGAGCAGGGTCTTGGTAGGTACTCAATTAACACAATAAACAGATCAATTAATTATCCCCAACTTTCTTTGGCCAGCCCAGTCTTAAATGGGCTCCTTAAGTTTCCGCTGAAGAAACTTTACTCCATGAATTTATTAGTCCGATCAATCAGACCCCAGACCTGTACTGATACTGATGGGTGGTCCATCAGTGTCAGTACAGATTTGGGGGATGATTTATCATACTACAAATTTATGTACTGACTAAAATGTCAGTTTTTGCAAAACCACAAAAATGGATACCCATGAAAATAAATTAATTGACCTTATGTGAAGTATATGTATGTGATATGAAGCATATGTATGTGGTATAAAATATATATATATATATATATATATATATATATATATATATATATATATATATATATATATATATGATATTGTTATGTACGATGTTTATATAATATTGTGGGTGTTTTAGGAAATTGTAAATGTTTCTTCACTTTAATGTTTGCTTGGATCTTAATGTTTATCAGGAAAAACATGTTTAACTAGTGTCCTTGAATTAGGTTGTTTTGATCAATATGTTTTCTCAATTTGAAGGTCAAGGTTGAATTTTGTTTACAGTTAGAATTCCATTAAGATGACTCATATTCTAGAACATTCTGTCATGTGACCAATCTATATATATACCATGTTTGGTGGACATTTATTCAGTTTTGACATTACCATCAGTCTTGTAAAGAGCTATTACAGTTGTGAAAATTCATTACAAATTCTAAGAGAGGAAATTATTTTAAATATTTATTGGATTATAACAGTGCTCATAAACTTTTGGATTTTGGATTTTTAATTAATGATTTTTTAATTTAACTGAACTTATTCAGAGATTTTGGAATACTTCATTTTGACATCAGCACATCAAGATTTCTAGTACATCAGGACTTTGGAGACCATTAGCACATCATAACATTCAAGGACACAGCCGTGAATTCGGAACATTCTATATTTAGGACTTGTGATTAGAACAATCATTCTTATTGGATTATTAGGATTTCAAAACACATTACTGTAAGTGACTTTTTGATTTTTCATTTTAATTATCTAGTAATAAATTGCTTGTTGATTTTTACTTGATTTGTTGGTTTTACTTTCTTTCTGTTACATTTTTCTTAGACCATAGAGTCGTAACAGAAATTGGGGGCTCGTCCGGGATCTGAATTTCTTTAAAGCATATTAGAGATATTAAAGTTATTTTTGAAATTCATATTGATTTTGTCTCGGAATTTTTTTTTTGTCTTTGGCAAAGATTTTTAATAGAGAAATTTTTTGTGTGTGAAACCAACAAGCATTTACAATGGCATCTAATGTTCAGAATTTCATTTCAAAACCTACCCAGGAGGGGTTAGAGTGCATGAGAAAGGATGAGTTGCTCGAGCTTGCCAGAAAATACAGTCTATCTGAGGCAAAAGTATCATTGACAAAACAGGAGATAAAGATTATTTTGATTCAGTATTTAGTAGGAAAGGGAATTTTTGAAAATAGTGCTTTAAGTTTGAAGAGAAAGCCTGTATCTGGTTCTGACAGGAAATTAAGGGAATTAGAGTTAAAGAACCAGATGGATTTAGAATTGGCAAAGCTTCAGATTCAGAGAGAGAGAGAGAAAGAAGAGAGGCAGATACAGATGGAGAGAGAGAAAGAAGAGAGGCAGATACAAATGCAAAGAGAAGAAAGGGAAATGCAATTTAAGTTAAGAGAATTAGAACTGGCAAACAGAGCAAACTCCACTCCTTTAAACACAAGTCCAGGTTTTGATGTTACTAGATATATTAGGTTAGTACCCCCTTTTCAGGAAAAAGAAGTAGATAAATACTTTCTTCATTCGAGAAAATAGCTCAAAACTTGAAATGGCCCAGAGAGCATTGGACTTTGTTATTACAAAGTGTACTTATTGGCAAAGCTCGTGAAGTCTACACTTCACTGTCAGTACAACAAAGCACTGATTATGATGTGGTTAAGGAGTACATCTTGAAAGCTTATGAGTTGGTACCAGAGGCATATCGACAAAGGTTTAGGAATTGTAGAAAAGAAACTGGACAAACTCATGTCGAATTTGCAAGGGATAAAGAACAACTATTTGATAGGTGGTGCTCAGCCAAGAAAGTTGATCAAGCTTATGATAACCTCAGACAGCTCGTATTAATTGAAGAGTTCAAGAGGTGCATCCATAGTGATGTTAAAACCTATCTTGACGAGCAGAAAGTGGAAACTTTGGAAAATGCTGCTCGTATGGCTGATGATTATTCCTTGACTCACAAAATTTCATTTGGCAATAAGTCGTCCTCTCAGCAGTTTTCTGGTAAAAAACCATTTCAATCTCATTCGAGTACTTCCAAATTTCACAACAGCACAACTGTTAGGAATCAAACATCTGATAAGACTGATCAGAAATCCTTATCTCTTCCTACGTGCACTTATTGTAAAAAGAAAGGGCACATTATTTCTGATTGCTTCAAGTTGAAAAATAAGCAACAGAGTAAAGACAGAGCTTTTCCAAATGCTCTTATTTCTACGAGGTCAAGGTCACGGTCTTGTATTAAAAGCAATACATTTGTTGGGTCAAACAAACCCCAGTCTGATTCTATTTTAGAGGCTTATGAACCATTCATGTCAGAAGGTTCTATATCACTTATTGGTGATTCTGCTAAACCTATCCCAATTAAAATATTAAGGGACACTGGAGCTTCTCAGAGTCTTTTATTATCAGGTACTTTGCCTTTGTCTGAGGAGTCTTCTTCAAGTGAAAGTGTTCTTGTTCAGGGAGTTGAGTGCGGCTTTGTAAATGTTCCTCTTCATTGTGTAAATTTGGCATCAGACTTAGTTTCTGGACCTGTGACTGTTGGGGCAGTGACTTCTTTACCCATTGAGGGTGTTCATTTATTACTAGGCAATGACCTAGCTGGAGATAAGGTTGTGGTTAATCCACTTGTAACTGACAAGCCTTGTTTGGATCAGAAAGTTGATCCTGTCGAAACTGAAATCCCTGATTTGTACCCTGCTTGTGCAGTTACTAGAGCTATGGCAAAAAGAGCTCTTGAGAGTGATGTTGATCAGGATATTATTCCTTTAGCTGACACATGTATTGGTCAGTCTTTTGATGAGGTCACTTTTTCCTCAGGTATTGATCAATCAAATGGTATTGATCACAGTGATCCTCTTTTGGCAACTCATTCTCTTTGTCCTAATCAGGATGACAAACGACAATCCCTTGTCGTTGAACAGGAGCAAGATCCCGAGATATCTTGTTTGTTTCAGAGGGCTATTAGTGAAACTGAAGCCACACAAGTTCCAGTGTGTTACTTTGTGAAAAATGGGGTCCTTATGAGGAAATGGAGACCACCTGATGTACCCGCTGGTGACGAGTGGTCAGTGAGCTATCAAATTGTTGTTCCTAAGTCATATAGACAGGAAATTCTTAATTTAGCCCATGAAACTCCTTTGGCTGGTCATTTAGGAGTCTGTAAGACTTATCACAAGATCTTGAATCATTTTTATTGGCCGAAACTCAAAAGTGATGTTTCTAAATACTGCAGATCTTGTCACACTTGTCAAATGGTAGGAAAACCCAATCAGAAGATACCTAAGGCTCATCTGCAACCTATTCCTGCATTTGATGAACCATTTAGTAGAATAATTGTAGACTGTGTTGGTCCTTTACCTAAAACCAAGTCAGGCAACCAATACTTGTTGACCATCATGTGTGCATCTACAAGATTTCCAGAGGCAATTCCTCTGAGAAATATAAAAACTAAAACTATTGTGAAAGCTTTGGTGAAGTTTTTTACACTTGTTGGCCTTCCCAAATCTGTCCAGTCGGATCAAGGGTCAAATTTTATGTCTGGAATTTTCCAACAAGTTATGCATGAATTAGGTATCCAACAGTTTAAATCTTCTGCCTATCACCCTGAAAGTCAAGGTGCTTTGGAAAGATTTCATCAAACTTTGAAGAATATGATTCGATCATATTGCTTTGATACAGAAAAGGATTGGGATGAGGGTGTTCATTTGTTGTTGTTTGCTGTTAGGGAATCAGTTCAAGAGTCGTTGGGTTTTAGTCCCTTTGAACTAGTTTTTGGTCATACTGTCCGTGGACCATTGAAATTATTGAAAGAGAAACTTCTTTCAAATGAAGACTCAAAGATTAATCTTCTTGATTATGTCTCTGATTTCAAATACAAGTTGTCAAAGGCCTGTGAAGTAGCAAGAACTAATCTTCACACTACTCAGTCAAAAATGAAATTAAGGTATGACAGAAATACACAGGAAAGGAGTTTTAAACCTGGTGACAAAGTTCTGGCTCTCTTTCCAATACCTCAAAATCCTCTTCAGGCTAAATTTTATGGTCCTTATACCGTTGAAAAGAAAGTAAATGACTTAAATTATATCATTAACACTCCTGGGAGACGGAAACAGAAACAACTTTGTCATATAAATATGTTAAAGGAATATTTTGACAGAGATAGCTCAGCTAATTATTCTGTTAATTTAGTTGTACCTGTCCCACACAGTGAAGATATCAACGATGGAATACAATCAGACTATAGTGACTCTGGTATAACCAATCTTCGGAATTCAGAAATATTGAACAACCTAGACCAGAAACTTTCACATCTACAACAACAGGAAAGAAATGAACTAAAACAGCTATTACATGACTATGAGCACTTGTTTCCTGATGTTCCAACACGAACAAGTCAAATTTATCATGATGTTGACATTGTAGATTCTGCGCCTGTGAAACAGCATCCTTATAGGATGAATCCTCTCAAACAGAACTATCTGAAGAAAGAAATTCAGTATTTACTGGAGAATGATTTCATAGAACCAAGTAAAAGTAACTGGAGTTCACCATGTATTCTTGTTCCCAAGCCAGATAATACATTCCGTATGTGTACTGACTATAGAAAAGTCAACAGTGTCACCAAAACTGATTCATTTCCAATCCCAAGAATGGACGATTGCATTGATAAAATTGGAAATGCGGAATATGTCACCAAGTTTGACCTTTTAAAAGGATTCTGGCAAATTCCACTGACGGAAAGGGCAAAAGAAATTTCAGCATTTGCAACTCCAGATGGACTTTATCAATATAAAGTCATGCTGTTTGGAATGAAAAATTCGCCTGCAACGTTTCAACGTCTGATGAATATGATAACATTTGATCTTGATAATTGTGACGCTTATATCGATGACATCATTATCTACAACAACACCTGGGAAGATCATTTGGAAACCATTCGAAAATTCTTCGATCGACTCAGTGATGCGAATCTGACAATTAATTTGAGCAAAAGTGAGTTTTGCCATGCTTGTGTCACATTTTTAGGACATATTGTGGGACAAGGTCAAGTTAAACCTATAGAAGCTAAGGTCAAAGCTATCTCTGAATTTCAAGTTCCAATTTGTAAAAAGCAACTGATGCGATTTCTAGGTATGGCTGGATATTATCGGAAATTTTGTTCCAATTTTTCCAAAATTGCTGAACCTTTGACAAGTTTATTAAGTAAGAAAACCAAATTTCATTGGTCTGACAAGTGTCAGGAATCTTTTGACAAGTTAAAGGCCATGCTTAAGAATGCACCAGTTCTTTCTGCACCAAATTTCAGCCAATCATTTAAATTATCTGTTGATGCAAGCGATGTAGGGGTTGGTGGAGTATTGATTCAGGAAGACAAAAGTGGTGTGGATCACCCTGTGTGTTATTTTTCTAAAAAACTAAACAAGCACCAGAAAAATTATTCCACAATTGAGAAGGAATGTTTGGCTTTGATATTGGCTTTACAGCATTTTGAAGTGTATGTCACCTCAGCTCTTTCTCCAATTATTGTGTACAGTGATCACAATCCCCTTACTTTCATCAACAAAATGAAAGATAAAAATCGGAGATTGTTGAGATGGAGTTTGATATTGCAAGAATATAACATTGACATCAAACACATCAGGGGAAAAGACAATGTGATTGCAGATGCACTCTCATGTGCCTAGAAATGTAATATTGCTTGATGTAATTAAGTCCAGTATCATAAAACATGTTCTTATGTATTTTTGGTTATTGTAGTATTAGATGTATATTCAAAAGAAAGCTTTATTATATAAATCTTTCTTTTTCTTTATGAGGGGAGGTGTTATGTACGATGTTTATATAATATTGTGGGTGTTTTAGGAAATTGTAAATGTTTCTTCACTTTAATGTTTGCTTGGATCTTAATGTTTATCAGGAAAAACATGTTTAACTAGTGTCCTTGAATTAGGTTGTTTTGATCAATATGTTTTCTCAATTTGAAGGTCAAGGTTGAATTTTGTTTACAGTTAGAATTCCATTAAGATGACTCATATTCTAGAACATTCTGTCATGTGACCAATCTATATATATACCATGTTTGGTGGACATTTATTCAGTTTTGACATTACCATCAGTCTTGTAAAGAGCTATTACAGTTGTGAAAATTCATTACAAATTCTAAGAGAGGAAATTATTTTAAATATTCATTGGATTATAACAGTGCTCATAAACTTTTGGATTTTGGATTTTTAATTAATGATTTTTTAATTTAACTGAACTTATTCAGAGATTTTGGAATACTTCATTTTGACATCAGCACATCAAGATTTCTAGTACATCAGGACTTTGGAGACCATTAGCACATCATAACATTCAAGGACACAGCCGTGAATTCAGAACATTCTATATTTAGGACTTGTGATTAGAACAATCATTCTTATTGGATTATTAGGATTTCAAAACACATTACTGTAAGTGACTTTTTGATTTTTCATTTTAATTATCTAGTAATAAATTGCTTGTTGATTTTTACTTGATTTGTTGGTTTCACTTTCTTTCTGTTACATTTTTCTTAGACCATAGAGTCGTAACAATATGAAGTACATGTTTGTGATATGAAGTATGTGTATGTGATATGAAGCATATGATTGTGATAATATGCTTGTGATATGAAGTATAGGTTTGTGATAAGAAGCATATGTATGTGATATGAAGTATACGCTTGTGATATGAAATATATGTATGTGATATGAAGTATATATTTTGATATTAAGTATATGTATGGGATATGAAGTACATGTTTGTGATATGAAGTATATGTTTGTGATATGAAGTATATATATGTGAAATGAAGTATATGTTTGTGATATGAAGTATATGTTTGTGATATGAAGTATATGTATGTGATATGAAGTATATGTATGTAATATAAGTATATGTATGTGATATGAAGTATATGTTTGTGATATGAAGTATATGTTTGTGATATGAAGTATATGTATGTGATATGAAGTATGTTTGTGATATGAAGTATATGTGATATGAAGTATATGTATATGATATGAAGTATATGTTTGTGATATGAAGTATATGTATGTGATATGAAGTACATGTTTGTGATATGAAGTATATGTTTGTGATATGAAGTATATGTTTTTGATATGAAGTATGTTTGTGATATGAAGTATATGTTTGTGATATGAAGTATGTGTTTGTGATAAGAAGCATATTTTTGTGATTTGAAGTATATATATATATATATTACTAAATTTACAGCTTATAGCATCCAATATATATCTTATCAGAGAAAATTACTCTAATCTTTTATCTACATTTTATAGTTTATGTACAAAAAAAATCTTTCTTACTCCATACTTAAATAGAAGTCATGCAGAGTGGTCTCATTAGACAGGTTGCACTTTAATACAGTTTTAATGTTGCTTCTGGTATACAGGATTGTGGGAATCTCACTTTTTTGTAAGATTGAGGACAGTAAAAAAAGCACACCAAAAACTTAGCTTCCAGTTCAATTCTGCTCCATTTGGCACATCAAGATGCATCTTTCACTTAATAAACAGGCTGCTTTGTCTACATCATTCTATTTGTTTACCACTGTCATGGAGACACCCATAATAGATCTTGTTGGAAGTTGAAGTTTCATCTTGTCTTAAAGAGACTTAATTTGATGGGTCTGGTCAGCAATCAGCCAGTCATATTCATGCTATTATTAATACTCTTCAACAGTTGGCATCAGTCAAGATCTCAAATAGAATGTGAATACTTTTGGATTATTTTGGTACAAATCAAAGTAACAAATAGCCTGACAGTTCAGAGAAGGAACAAGGATCATCTTGCAACACGCCAGAATGTGTGGATTTAACAGCAGGATATTTAAATCTGAATGGAGAGTTTGGCACCAACACCCAGTCTTATGAAGCACAATCGGCAAAAAAAATATATTACGAGCACATTTTTCAGAACAGATTGACTGGAAGTAAAAAAAATGATGCATAGATTATGTGTGAAACTAGCATCACTAGGACTAGCATAAACAGGACTAGCACAACTAGCATAACTAGGACTAGCATAACTAGGACTAGCATAACTGGGACTAGCATAACTGGGACTAGCATAACTAGGACTAGCATAAACAGGACTAGCACAACTGGGACTAGCATAACTAGGACTAGCATAACTAGGACTAGCATAACTAGGACTAGCATAAACAGGACTAGCACAACTGGGACTAGCATAACTGGGACTAGCATAACTGGGACTAGCATAACTAGGACTAGCATAACTAGGACTAGCATAACTAGGACTAGCACAACTGGGACTAGCATAACTAGGACTAGCATAAACAGGACTAGCACAACTGGGACTAGCATAACTGGGACTAGCATAACTGGGACTAGCATAACTAGGACTAGCATAACTAGGACTAGCATAACTGGGAGACATGTTAATAGTCAAGATTATATCATGGCCCATCTGGAAGATGCCATGAAATGAGAACTATACCAGGCAGGTTTATATTTATAGTCGCAAGTTTTCCCAGGATTGTACCTGTAAAATTTAACTCAAAGCAATTACTGAATGAAATAATAGCTGATTTTGCAATGTTTATTCTTGTTTATTTTGTCACTTAAACTAATATTTATAGCTGCATTGCAAAGTTCGGCCCACATTTTTGTCCGATTGACCCATTTGTTAAACTACAGTGAGGGATTTTGACCCATTTATAACATCCTAGAAGCAACACTGTAGGTTCGTTTCTCCTTGATTCAGTTCTTAAGACCATGAGAATTTAACCTTCTTAAAGACAGGAGATTGCCTAAAAGAAAATTAGGACATTGTGGGAAAGTTTGACTGTATTTATTTATGATTTTTGTTGTGTCCATATTCCAGATAAATGGTTCAAATTTAGAGGCCCAGCCATGGAATGACATTGCACCAGCCACAGGGAGTATTCTATTCCAGCCAATGGAGACACAGAATTTCTTGCAGCTTCAGATTAGAGATGATCAGGTAAAATTTGTGATCTGATTATCTCTTCAGTAGTTTAAAGCAAACATTTGAGTCAACTGGAGTACCAGTCCTGTTATTCATAATATTCTTAGAGTACAAAACTTAAACTCATGAGCAGAGTTAAAGAATTTTTACAGTTTGTAACCTACTTCATTCAAAATAAACTAAATTAGAACTTTAGAATAGTAAAATATTCAAGATTTCATGAAATTTCTTTTTGTACATAAATGTTCTGTAAGAGATTCACTCCAAGTTTCCATTTTAATCAGTGGTTTGAGCCTGGGTTTTCTATAAAGATAGATTTGCTCCAAGAATCTTATTTGGTCTGTGGTTTGAACCTGTGTTTTAACTTTGTGCCTCTGTGGTTTGAACCTGGGTTTTAACTTTGTGTCACTGTGTTTTGAGAATGTGGAACCAGATTATTTTACACTCAGTTGTAGAATAATCATAACCAGATTTTCTTTTATTTTGTTTATCATATTAGAGATGAGTATTATCTATCTTAGCACTACAAGTGTTTACTAGGTATTTGTGTTACATAATCTAACTAAATCTCAAAATATTGAGGATCTTGCTTGAGTCGCATTTTGATTGATACCTATCTGGAGGTGTCAGTTATTCTGGATTTTTTGGAATTATTATAAATTCTCTGGGCAAATTCTGCATTCAGAATTATATTGACAAAATTTCTAAAAATCAAAATTTTATGAGATAAAATTTTGAACCACAGTTTTCTGTGTTGACACTGGTAGGGTTCAGCACCAATTTCATAGACTGGTACATAGAATATAATTTCTTAATATAAAAAGCAGAATATACATAACAAAAAAACAGCTGATTAGACTGTAAATAGTTAAAATATGGCAGAAATTAAGAGAAAGGAAAGATGCAGATAATTCATGAGGAAAACTTAACTTAGTCTATCGTTTTGGCCCAAAATATTGAAGACATTCTGGGCAGGGTGCTGGTCAAAAGAGATAGGGTGCTCTGTGTAAGACTCAGTCACCAAATCTAATGCCCCTTCCCCACCCCCACCCCCCATATACAACGCAGGGTAAATTTGTGACCAGAAATACAAATCTATGTATTATGCAATGATGAATGCTTTCTTTGATCAAGAAAGAGAGACAGAAGAACAATATACAGTTTTAATTAAGAAAATAATTTATATTATTAAGGGGAAAAAGAAAGGTTGAAAGTATGCATGTGAAAAAACAAGGTAAATATGAAATAAAACATCAAGAATGGGGATGATTCAAATTGTATTCTGAATGAAACACTTGTGATTCTAGGACAAAAGAGCTATTTATAGACATACGGCACATTAAATATTAATATATATCTCTGAACTTTTGAGAAAAAAAACATTCATTTAATTTCAATTAATTAGTTTATTCGTAATTTGAATTATATACCTTGATATGAATGGTTAAATGAAAGACTTGCAGAAAAAAAACATCACTATTTGCTACAGTTCTTTTTTTGTTAAAAAAGCCACTATTTGGGGGGTGGGGATATTGAAGAAATAACATTTTACTCATGGCATGTTAAATATTGAAGAAGAAGAGTTACAACCTAGTGACAAACAATGCCAAAATAGATTAATTATCAAATGAGAATTGACTAAAATGGAAACTTTGTTTTCCATGGCATTTAACACTTTTTAGAAGCAAAAGTAGGCAAGACTTTACATCACTATTTATTCTGCATGGTAATCAGTGGAAGTTGTCAGATTTCACAGAACAAAATAATCTTCTCATAAAGGAAGGCATTTTTAAAGTTCTCAACCTATTGTAACATCGCTTTCTAAATGATTGAGATTGCTTTCGAGAATTATGAATTTAAATAATTGCAAAAATTTGGCCTGGTGAATCTATCCATTTTCTTTGATCATTTCTTTATCAAAAATAACAAACCATGAATGTTGTAAATGATATTGGTCAGTTAGATATCACTTGATTTTATAGTTAAGTCCCATGAATTAGTCGAGTCCATCTTCAACTGATTGTATAGTTAAGTCCCATGAATCAGTTGAGTCCATCTTTAACTGATTGTATAGTTAAATCCCAAGAATCAGTCTAGTCCATCTTTAACTGATTATATAGTTAAGTCCCATGAATCAGTCTAGTCCATCTTGAACTGATTGTCATCAATAAATTTAAACTGTTCATTACTTTTAGACACCAATCAGATTACATAGATTCTGGCCAGTCATTTTAAACTCTTGGTCATGCATCAATCAATCAAAAGCTGAACTTATTCAGCCAATAGAATTCAAGAAGCTGGGTATATAAGCAGGTGATTAGAGCATTTTATTCTTTCAAACATTGGTTGTACAGGATGAAACCTGAAAGAAGAGCTAAACTAAGGATGGTTTAGTGTAAAATATTGGAGGGTTGCCTGAACAAGGTTAACTAGAAGACAGTGAATATTATCATTCTGTGAGTGTTCAAAAGTTTCATTACAAAGTTGTAATTCCCTGCATATGGCATGGGTCATGGTAGCTTTCAAAAGTACAAGAATTATTGCTGGTTTGAACCAGTTGCTGAGAACAGGAGAGTAACCAGATCATTGTGATATATTTGTATGATGCTCCAGGTAAGAGAGCTTCCGATCAACTTGTTGATTTTATTTTGATTGAGTGTATTTGTACATGAGTCTCGGAGTAACCAGGTACAAATATGAAGACAGATAGTCTTACGATGTTGAAAAGTTATAATGTCACCAACTTATAGGCTGTTTACAAAATCTTTTCACGCTTAACACTGGATACTTTCACTCTAATGCCTACTCATCCACATGTCACCTGTTGTTTTAGCATGCTGATATCCACATGTCACCTGTTGTTTTAGCATGCTGATATCCACATGTCAACTGTTGTTTTAGCATGCTGACATCCACATGTCACCTCTTGTTTTAGCATGCTGACATCCACATGTCAACTGTTGTTTTAGCATGCTGACATCCACATGTCACCTCTTGTTTTAGAATGCTGACATCCACATGTCAACTGTTGTTTTAGCATGCTGACATTCACATGTCAACTGTTGTTTTAGCATGCTGACATCCACATGTCAACTGTTGTTTTAGCATGCTGACATCCACATGTCAACTGTTGTTTTAGCATGCTGATATCCACGTCACCTGTTGTTTTAGCATGCTGATATCCACATGTCACCTGTTGTTTTAGCATGCTGATATCCACATGTCACCTGTTGTTTTAGCATGCTGGTATCCACATGTCACCTGTTGTTTTAGCATGCTGGTATCCACATGTCACCTGTTGTTTTAGCATGCTGACATCCACATGTCACCTCTTGTTTTAGCATGCTGTCATATAATGATGATCATTAAGTAAACAAAATGGTTAAGCATACATTCTGTGGTATATAATAATATATTCCATGGTATTAAATCATTGATACTTATGTATTGAATAATATATACCACTGTACTAATCATAATATACACCATGGTATTAATAATAAATACTTTGGTTTTAATAATACATACTATGTTATTGAGTGATAACTGGCCAATCATGTCAGTATTAGGTATTTATGCCTCAATTATTGATATAAACCATCGTTGTTATATAATTTATACATTGGTACTAATAAATAAATACCATGTTATAAATAATTTATTCAATGGTAATAATTAGGAGGTGCTGTGACATATGAACCAGGCAGGAATTTTAACCATTAGGAAAACTTTTAATACTGAAGAATTCATGAATTAATATAGCAATAAGTATAACTAAATAACACTGTATATATAATTCAGTACCAAGGTATCAGTTAATTAATACCACAGTATATATAATTAAATACCATGGTATATATTATTAAGTACCCTGGTATATATAATTTAATATCATGGTGTATACTATTTAATATGATGATACATATTAATTAATACAATGATATTACATATTAAAGGTGATACGGATACAGATAACCATATGTACCTAAAAGATCATGATATGTATCATATAATACTGAGGTATAATTGATATATACTGTGGTACAAATAATTTAATACTGCAGTCTTAAATATTATCTACCATGGTGTATAACACCCAATACTAACATGGATGGCTTGTCATACAAATATTACCATCCAGACTGATAATATACTTTCTTGATTATTATTCAACCTGTATTACAAAGAAAGACTGTTGTCTAGTATGACTTTTTATTGTTCCCTAGATTCCAGAGAATGATGAAGAGTTTAGCATTATCCTGACAGGGGCTACTCAGGGAGCCAGGGTGGAGAGCCGAGTTTTCACGGTCATAATTCTTGCAAATGATGCACCTATCAGATTTCAACAGGTGAAGCTTCAATCATAGTATTTTAAAAAAAATGTCAGTATTATAGTGGACTACATAATTATAACCAGCATTACCTACTTATGCCATTGATAGAGTTTCAGTGAAATTTATGTCAAAATTTACTTTGTATGATGTGTCTCTTTGTAAATGACTTGTTTGCTTCATTAAATTCTGTTCAATATCTGAATTTTAATTCAGAATTTTCTTATCTCTTTGTCATTTTCTGTGTTTAAATTATTGAAGAGAGCAAGTTTTAATTCAAACCTTCTAACACTCTTGCAGGCAGAGTTCCGATTCGATGAGGGCCCAATGACGAAAACAGTGAGTATAACTGTCTATCGGGGTCTTGCATTGGATGGAAGTACACGAATCGGCGGCATAGATTCCTCAGCTTCCGTGAACTTTTTCTTTCTATCCAACACAGCCGTCAGTGGCCAGGACTTCCAGGGCCAAAATGGACAGGACAATGGACGTGTAGCCTTCGCTCCTGGTCAGACAGTGGCCAGTATCAACTTTGATATTGTTGATGATTCAGAACCTGAAATGGCAGAATCCTTCCAGGTAATGTAGTGTTATTGTGTATGGTTTTTGTATGGCTATCAAAAGATGGATTCCATGTCCTATTCAGTATAGTATGTGTAAACTTTGGTCACAGGGAAAAGAACCAGACTAAGTTGTCTTACCAAAAAGTCCTTCTTCACTAATTTGTGGTATTAAATTTATTGTTATTGTTGTTATTATCTTTAATATTGGTGGTAAAAGCAATGGCTGTGATGATGATATCATTGAAAATAAGTTTTGATGTGAAAATTTGTTGATCATTATTTTGAAATCATGATGGTTAAGTACATCATTATCAACTTTTTTCTGAGTCATGACAAGATTGAATGTACTGATACTACCATTATGCTACCACAGGTGTTACTTTCCAGTCCCACAGGGGATGTAATCCTGTCATCTCCAAGTCAAGCAACAATTATCATCAATGCCAATGATGAACCAAATGGTGTCCTTAGTTTCCGCTCTCCCGACTTCATTTCATCCCCAATCAGAAAAGTAAATGAGGACAATCCACAAAGCATAATCTTTGATGTTGTCAGGACTGGAGGATCATTTGGAATCATCACAGTAGTGTGGGAAATTTTGCACAATGATACAGCTGTTGGAAATGTTTCATTGGATCTGACACCAGTCCGAGGGTCACTTACTTTTCAGTCAGGACAAAAAGAGACACAGTTGATCACCAGTATAGTGTCTGACACAATACCTGAGCCCACGGAGCGATTTTTAGTCAGATTGCTTGCAGAGACTATCCAAGGTGGTGCCAAAGTGGAGGGCATTACCTGGGGGATTATACTGGTGGAGGACAGCGACAATTTTTATGGAATTGTAGAATTTGCTCCCCAAAGTGAGCAGAAAATTCTAACAGTAAGTACCTTAACACTAATAAGATTGGAAAAGGGCTAGGATATCATAGTGTTGCATATAAATTGCAATGTATTAATAATTGGGAATAAAACAGCCCAATAAGCATTATGATAACAAAACTAAACTGTTTTCTAATTACCATGTCCTTTTAGTATAATATAAATTGGTACATCCAGTATCAGTAGAGTTATATGATTCAAAGTGATGGATTATTACCAAAGACTGAAATAACACACTCAAAAACATGATGTCCAAAAAAAAGAAGCTATTTGTTTATGAATTTCTTGGAATGTTTGAAACATTTATTCACTAACAGTGCTTGAAATCTATTGAAACAAATAGTAAAATTCTTTAAAAAGTTACCAGTGGGACCAGAAAGCTGCTGGTTTTGGGCTGACGAGCACACATCAATGTTGAATGCTGTTCCACACACTTCACTAAGAAAGTATTGGATATGTTGTGATATCCCCAGTCTGTCAGTTTTTTCTTTTGACAGGTTTATGCTTTCTCCTATACCAAAAATTGCACTGAACTTAGTGGCCTAATGAGGGGTGCAGAGGCCATTATTTGAATCCCTTTGTCAACAAAGTTATGAGGGTATATAGCATATGGCCCATTCATTCATTTGTTCATTCATTTGTTCGTTGGTGTGTTTGTTCATTTGACACCCATATCACCTTCTATATCTTGGATCCTATTTCACCTTTGCTTATCACATTTGTTATGTGGATGCATCACAGGAAGAGTAACTCAACCATACCAAAAACAGGTCCCTGTCACCTTTTTATGCTTGAGTGACTTAAGCATTTTACAGACTTGTTCATATCACCTTCCTATATCTTGGATCCATTTCACCTTAATCCAATAAAATTTGATAATTTGATGCATCGCAGGAGAGGAACTCACCCATACCAAAAGTACATCATTCTTACCTTTTTAAGCTTCCTTTACCTTCAAGTCTTGCTGTGCCATAAAACACCAACCCAATCCAATGAGTTTTGTTTTTTGGAACTTCATCTGTAACACACTCCATATCTTGGACCTTTTTTTACCTACACTCACTAAAAATGATATGGGGAAGCATTTCAGGAAGAGTAACTCAACTGGATCACATATAGGTGACTATGATCTACCCTCTTTTACTTACAATTATAAAATGTGATATGTTGAGATGTCTTAAGAAGAGTAATTCAATAATACCAAAAGTAGCTCTCTGTGACCTATTTTTTTAAATACCAATTTTGTCACCAAATGGCATTTCAACCCATATCTTTGATATTAAATGCCAAACATCTATCAAACTTGAAATATGGACTCATCTTGACAAGCACTACACTCTGGTGCAGACAGTTGGTCACTGTTGCCATCTCACTTTAGTGACTTTGTCTCTAAAAATGAATTTTCAAACTACCTGGTACATCTCTAACATTGTATCTCCAACTTCCATCAAACTTTACACATTTTGATGCATCTTCTACAGTACAGTACTATGCTTCCAAGATTAAGTCATTGTGACCTGTTTTTAGTTTTTGCTTGACATCATAACTAAATTGGATTTTACTTGACATCTTTTATTACTGTCAGCTTTATTTTCATAAAACTTGATGTCTTGATACATCTTCAATGAGTTGTATATTGCTGTACTAAAGTGAGTCAGTGTGAACCATAGTTAAGTCAGTGTAACCGACTTGATATGCTTGACATACAATTCAACTAATATACAATTTTACTGATATATTCTACACCATATACCTTACTTCACTATCCAAAGTTACAAATGATATCATGGAACCTCATATATACCAGCCTTGCATGCATGTACAGGGAGAAGTAAAAAAAAATTGTTTGTGGGGGGATCCTTGTTTTAAGAAACACCTTGCTGACATGTAAATTACAGGCATGTTTTTTAAATATCTAGCAATTTCTCAAAGAAACATTAAGGAAAGAAATACACTAACCAAAGGCCCAAAATACATGTACCATATGTACTCACTTATAAGTTGGGTTCAGATGCAAACAACATAGACCCTGATCTGCCATTGCATAATAGGCCAGCAGATCAGGGTCTGTGTTGTTTGTTCTACTTATTACTCCTAACAAACTGCACAGACCCAGATCTGCTGGTGCATTATGTGACAACAGATCTGGATCTATGCAGTTTTGAGTTGGACCATGCTTATAAGTGAGTATCCCCAAGGGATATGTGGCTTAAGTTGAGATGTTGGTAAATTTTATTTTTCTGTAGTGATCTACTCTCTTTGTATCTGAAATAAGGGCCTTGGTTGCCATGCATGGAATTTTTACTTTCAACCTAAATATAGACAGAAAGCATGAGGATTTTTGACAGAAGGTGTTGAAAGTTCTTTTGATAAACTTAATTTCATAATCCACATTAAAGTCTGTTTCATTTTGTTTATTGATGATTCTGTTTAAAATCCTCTTGGATCATTAATTGACGTTTTTCAGACATCCTTTCCTCGGATTTTGCAACTGACAGTCAGTAGGACAGGGGGAACTGCAGGGAGACTTTCTATTAACATTACAGTCACATATCAACAGTCAGGAGTGGTGGTCACTGGTAAATATCATGGATTTCAGTGGGCATAGAATATAGAACCTTTTAGCTAAATCTTTTCTATAATTTTGAAGATTTGACTTTTGTAAATATATTTTATGTTGGAGTCTTTTGTAATTAAACACCCACCATAAGGCGGAGCATATTTTGATGTATGTCCATACATCCATCTTTTCCTTAATTCATTTCTGCATAATAACTTGAATTCTCCATTATCTATATCACAAAACTTTGTAAACAGCTTGCATTTGGTGTAAGGAAGGAGTCTATAGATTTCTGGGTAAATATGTCAAAGATCAGGGTGACTGAAGGTAGAAAAATGGTTTCCACACAGTTACATTAGTACTACATCACAGACCTGGACTAAATTTTGTGGATAGCTTGCACTTGGAGTATGGAAGAAGCCTATTGATTTGGGGTAACAAGGTCAAAGGTTAATGTCATTGTGAGTCAGAGAGGAAAATAGTTTCTGCACAATAACATTAGTGCTACACCACACAACTGGACCAAACTTTGTAGATGGCTTGCACTTGAGATATGAAAGAAGCCTATTGATTTTGGAATCGAAAGGTTAAAGGTCAAGGTTACTGTGACTGAAAAGAGAAACCTGGTTTCCACACAATAACATTAGTTTTTCACCACAGACCTGGATCAAATTTTCAGGATGGCTTGCTCTTGGGGTAAGAAGAAGCCTATCTGTTTCAATGTCAAAAGGTCAAATGTCAAGGTCACTGTCACTTAAAATATAGAATGGTTTCCACACAGTAATTTTAGTTTTAGATAATCAACCTGGAGTAGACTTTGTTGAGGATAGCTTTCACTTGGAGTTAGGTGAAAGCCTGCTGATTTTGGTGTCAAAAGGTCAAAGGTCAAGGTTACTATGGCTGAAAAATGAAAAATAGTTTCTGCACACATATTTCACTTCTCAACCATGCACTTTCACCAAAGTTTGTGGATGGTTCACACTTTGGGTAAGAAAGAAGCCTATTGATTTAGGGGTCAAAAGGTTAAAAGTCAAGGTCACTGGGACTGAAAGAAGAAAAATGGCTTTTGCTTAACAACGTTAGTTCTAGACCATGTGCCTCGACCAAAGTTTGTGGAGGGCTAGCATTTATGGTATGGGTGGAGTCAGTTGATTTTGGGCTGAAAAGGTCAAAGGTTAAAATAATTATGACTCAAAGAAAAATGGATTTTGCACAATAACTTTTCTTCTGGAGTAAGATCCTTGACCAGACTTTGCTTATGGCTTGCACTAGGGTAATAAAGAAACCCACAGATTTTGGGGTCCAAAGGTCATGGTCATGGTAAGTCTAATTAGAAAATAATGATTTCTGGACCTTAATCATAGGTTCAGCTCATCAAGACCAGTGATGCCTGATAAGTGCCTTCATAGAGGGCTCTTAAACGTGGTGTGGATATATAATGTACCATTCACGGCACTTTTGTTATAGGAAATGGTTTTGGTCCACATGAATTGTTTTTATTCAGTAAAGTGTTTGTTAAAGTAAGGTGATCTGTCCAAATTCATGTATCATTTGTTTGTATGGACACATCCAAATCCCTAGCTATGAAATTTGCAGCCTCCAAAAGTCAAAAGCTTTAAATTTATATCTGTGTGTGGTTGCCCCATAATTAGATTGGGTATATTTTCAGAAATATAATATGATTTGGGAAAAATAATTTTGTATGGGGTTTATTTTGATTTTTGGAAAGAATGTACTGGTTTAGCTTCCCTTGACCAGGTTTCCATTCTTTCCATCCCCGAGGCCTAAATTATATTTAAATCAGGCTTGTACTTCCCTCATCAGGCATTATACCCTTTGGGTGGTTTGCATTCTTTCCATCCCTGAGGCTTCAAGTATATTTAAATCAGGCTTGTACTTTCCACCTCAGGCGTTATGCCTTTTGGCTGGTTTCCTCGCCTCTTGTTAGGATTTAATAGTGATTCTTGCCATGGATCTGTATATTTGTGTCCCTTTCTTGTATGTGTACTTTGTGTTGCATTTATTGTACATATGTTTTTATCCCTTCACTTATATAATTGTTAAGGACAGGCATTTCTTTGGATCAAATCTATTATGATTACTCATTTACAAATAATATATAATATATATATAAATATTGGATAAAGAAAAAACTTTGTCTATTTTTTTGTCTTGAGTGTCTGCATGATACATGTATTTTTTGAATCACAATTGTTAGTATATATATATATTTGTTTTGACCCCTTTTGGTATGTGATGTCATGTAAGGTTTATATAGTTACATCCCCTTTTGGTATGTGATGTCAATTAAGGTTGATATAGTTATGTCCGCCATTTTCAGGGATTCTAGTGAGAGTTGGTCTATCTTGCATAACTCCATGGTAGCATAGCCCACTCCTCCCAAACTCCTTACTTAAACACATACCCTCCCCATCCCTTTGTATTCACATCTAGATTTGTTACTTAGTAATACTTAATATTAATTTATGTTTGATGTTTGTGATTCTCTTCTGTTTTGTTTTTCAATTATGTTTGGCTTTCCCTTCTAATTTACAGACTTCCCACATATTCTTCCTTGCAAAAATTAAAAAAAGATCCTTTGTAAATTTTATCTCCAAAAAATGTACATATCTCATTTAATATTTTTTCATTTTTTCTTCATTTTCCATTTTAAAAAAAAATAATTTAAAAAACAAAAAACAAAGAGACTTGAAAAAATGGGGATGAGTGTAGTTTCCTAGTCATTCATTTATTGTGAACAGGTAGACAGAATTAGTATTTTAAGACCCTTTTTACATTGAATTGCCATAATTGTATGTACAGTATGTTTCTTATTAACATTTGTGTATTTGGCATAGCACATTTTAGTACTTTTATATACCGTTGTTATACTTTCTCCTTAAGAGGGCCTCAAGGATGAATATTCCTTGACTAAATGCATCACACTCTATAAATACAGTAATATTATTATTATTATTATTATTATTATTATTTATAATGGGTGTAAAGAGTCTGAGTGGGGGACCTGCATTTCTGGCATGCTGGGGTAGGGGATGGTTCCAACCATCCTTGTAACCACTACATAGGCAATATGGCTACTTCCAGCAACATAAATGGCTGTAATCTGCCAGCTATTGTTAGCCTCAGACTCTGAGGGTTGCTTTATCCCTCAGGAAAATAGTTCTGGGTACTATTATTCTTACACCTGAATACTTGTCTAAATGGGGAAAAGAGTGCAAAAGATTACCTAAAGTAAACATAAAGCTTTTATAATTTCTGAAAATCTTAGTGTAAAACATATCAAATTCTTTTTTTTTTTTGGGGGGGGGGGCCTAGTTACCTCTCCATTGGGGTTGGACCTTTTCTAGCATGTGAGGGTGGGGGTTGGTCTGGCAGGGAAGCTCTGCTACCTCCTCTCATGGGGTTGATATAGCCAGCTCCTTCCCCCAACCCCAAGTGGCTATATTTTGTTCCTCTCCCATCCTAGGTAACCAGCATTTTTCAGGTAGAACTAATTTACCACATAATGGGCATGGGGGAATATAAATTATCATATGTCTTTAGTGTGCCAACTCACCTGTCGGCCACACATCATATAAATAGGTGAAAATTATAGATTGTTTGTATGTTTGACTTGTTTTAGCTCACATTTCCTATATTTATTCCATTTTAACTTAAGTTTTCTTGTTCAGTTTTATTTCAATATTTTAAAATATTTTCATGTTCTCTAATTAGGTCTATATATTTTTTTGTTATCATTTGTCATTCATAATATTTCCTGGTCCCTATATTTAAAGGCAATATGTTTGATTTCATTTGTTTCCAGTGTGGTTCAAGTAATTTAATATATTTATTATTATTGTAAATTTCTGGTATGTTCTTTAATGTACACCCAAACCAATATATATATATATATATATATATATATATATATATATATATATATATATATATTACAACCCATTAATAATTATATCCTTTTACCATATTTGAGTTTTATATTTGAAATGTTTAGTTTTTAGTTTTTTAGGTTGGGTATGTTTAATTCTCCCTCCAATTTACTTTTATACATTGTCCCTTTTTTAATATAGAGGGCTTCTCTCCCTATATAAACCTACAGTTAATTGATCTGATGTATTTAACCCTACAGTTAATTGATCGGATGTATTTAACCCTACAGTTAATTGATCTGATGTATTTAACCCTACAGTTAATTGATCTGATGTATTTAACCCTACAGTTAATTGATCGGATGTATTTAACCCTACAGTTAATTGATCTGATGTATTTAACCCTACAGCTAATTGATCTGATGTATTTAACCCTACAGTTAATTGATCTGATGTATTTAACTGCTAATTATGGAAGTTAACTGTAGTTATGATGTACCAGAGGGTACTATAAATATGTTTTTGCTGTATGTACTCAGTCTACTTCATTTTGTTTTACATTTATATCTATTTCTGTGTGATATTTACTAATAGATTTTGTAAATTTACTTTTTATGCATTTTTTCTGTAGTATATTCCTACACTTTGACCACTTCTTTTATATAGTGTGGTGGTAACTCAGGATGGTTACCTTGCCAATTACCAATTCTGAGTATTTTGGTTTTTGAATGATTTAAGTTTGATTCCAAAGCTTTGCCCACATTGGTGAATTTTTTTCTAAATGTTTGAAAGAGTTTCCATCTCTAATGAAATTTGTGCAGTCATCTGCATATTATAGTATTTATATCACTTTTTATAAATTAGGAATGTAAATACTGTGCCTGTAAAATTACTATTTTCTTTTAAAAAAATTATAAAGTGTCTCCATTGATATGACATATAGTGAACACCCTTATCTAACAGATATTTTGATGAAAAATTTATTTGTTTTGGCACCAATAATTTGCACCTTTAAAAAATATTATTGAGCATTTTTCATGTATCGTTTTGGGGTTTTTGAAGTTTGTTCCTGTTAATTATAAGAATCCCTGTGCTGAGCAGTGTGGTTCATTAAGAAGTGACCACTGTCATTGAACTTTAAATATATCAGGACTAATATTTTTAAAAATCTGTTGATTTATATTTCAGGGTAATCTTTTCCTGTTCTGAGCCATTTTGGCATAATCTTACTCTTTCAAAATGTGAATATATAGAATATAGAAGATGTCTTTATTGAGCAAAAGTCAGTTTCCACAAAAGCCAGTTGCAGTATTAGCTGAAGTTTTTGTCTCTCATATTAGAATCAATTTGTTTGGATCTTAAGTAATGATTTCCTTAATGTCACATGGATTTGCCATTAAAAAAGGGAAATAATTTGTCTAATTTTGTCTTTTGTTTTACAAGTAAACAAATTTTGTCGAGAATAGTCATAAAGGCACTAGAACCTATTACATGTGTAAGTACAGGGGAAATATTAAACTAACATTTAATGTTGACATTTTACAGAATTCTATATTTTCCAGTCTTGAAAAGCCATTTAAAAAGTCAGAAAGAGATACCCTTACAATTTTTTTAAAAAATGTTTAAAATTCTTTTCCATTATCAGGTGTTTTGGAGCAGACAGAACTGGTGGTAGTGATGTATAATGCTCAGAATCTAGCCACAGTGCAGGTTCAGCTACTGACATCTGCTTTCCTCCAAATTGGAGGAGCATTTGTAGCCACTCTGACTGGTGTTAGTCTTGCAGAAGGTGAGGTCTAATCCTCCATTTTAGTGATCCACACGTGCCATTTTTCTAGTAAAAAATAGCTTTTTGAAATTGATAGAAGTGTTGGATTATTTTATTCAGTTTGTCTCCATTGTTACAAATTTATAAGCAGCTAGAAAAAACACAATGTTTTCAGGAAAAATCCATGCCATAATATTGACCTTTGTCCAGTCAAGTTTTTATATTAAAAGTACATCTACATGTAGAGGATTTTAAATGTAATTGTTAGTTTCTACTATATTTACTGCATGAATAATAACCAATGTTTGAACCATCTTGAAATTTGTTGTTGGAATGTTTGGCAAGAGAAGTGAAATAACCCATTCAGAGCACAAGATAGGAAATGGAACAATTGTACAGTGAAACCACTCAAAACCGAACCCCTGGTATACCAAAATCCCCTCAATATTGCAATTTTAGTTTGGTCCCGAATTTTTTCTTCTTCAGTATCATCATTTTTTTCCCAATAAAAAACAACCCCTCTACTTGGAAGACTGAAAAAATTTTAGGTCCCAAATTTCAATTTTACACTATTATAAAAAAAACAATAAAACTGAAACTCACTTGAAACATGTCATGTATTTTCCATAAAACATTGATATTTATGGTCCAGAAATAGTCTGTGGTGATACATTAAGTAAAACACACCACACACCTGACACATGCTGGGCCAGATCAGTCTGTGGTCATACATTAAGTAAAACACACACCTGACACATGCTGGGCCAGATCAGTCTGTGGTCATACATTAAGTAAAACACACACCTGACACATGCTGGGCCAGATCATTTTGGGTTAGCAAATACTATAGTAGTTATATCAGTGAGTCAGTGACCAGGGCATGAGTCAGTGACCAGGGCATGAGTCAGTGACCAGGGCATGAGTCAGTGACCAGGGCATGAGTCAGTGACCAGGGCATGAGTCAGTGATAAGGGCATGAGTCAGTGATAAGGGCATGAGTCAGTGACCAGGGCATGAGTCAGTGATAAGGGCATGAGTCAGTGACCAGGGCATGCGAGGTAAAAAAACAAAACTTGATGCACATGCTTACATAGATTAGGGCAGACAATGGGCTCATCCAAAGTATTTGCACATTAAAGAAGGGCCAGCTTTTAAGGTAAATTGTTACTAACTAAACACTTGTAGATGAGACAATTAAGAAAGATTATGTTTATCTGCTTATTATCTAATTGTGATTGATGCTATTCATTTGTATAAATGATAAATAGATCTTTTCTTTTTTTTAATATTAAATATCCAGGCTTTAATAACCAGGCCTGTGGCCTCGCTTTTGGTACTTTGCCAACAGAGACTGACACAACAGTATTTGGAAGGAATGTATGTTGTTCAGCTAATTTTTCATTACATGTTTAAAAAGCAAACAGCTTTCTCATTTATTTGCACTCTTACACACACAGACACAGATGTTCTTTCATAATTACATTCTCTCTCTTTCACAAGTCACATAAGCGATTTCGCTATTTCATACATGCACACATGAAAAAAATGATTTCTCTGTCTCTCTCAAATCACGTGAAAAACATTAATGCTTCTACCGCTTAAATATTGATGGGTTTTTGGTGTTAAAAATTAAGGCTAGTATCGATGCTGATGTGCTTGTACATCTACTTCTATATAAAAGACATATTTTTCCCCATGTTCAAACTAAATCTAAACCTAAAACCTCTAAAAACTGAAAATTTAATTTGGTCCCAAGGGTTTTTGGTTTTTAGGGGTTTCACTGTATTTCATTTTGCCTTTATAATGAATTATATTTGAAATAAGATAAAAATTAAAATATATAGCAAGTATGTTCGTTGGTGAATTTCAGAAGTAGCATCAGGAATTATCAATTCATGGGTTCCAACAGTACTATGTTTACTATGTTATAAAACTCGATGACCATTTTTGTAATGATTCTGAATATTATGGTCAGTACATGAAATTAAATCTGTTTTGCCAAATCTTAATCCAAAATGTCTTGTTAGAGGCGGATTTTTATTTTGGACAATTTTACCTCAAAAATTAGATCATCAAGCAGATACAGCCATACCTGTGCTTAAAAAACCATCTTGTGCAAGAGACAACTTGTCTCACAAGACCAAAAATTTAATTCTGTATTTGGTACTTAAGATGTTCAAAAAAAATGTATTAAAGGAGCACCTGTCTTCAGAGACCAGTCTGTTTTGGTTCCCACAGATGGTCTCATAACACAGCTTCCATTGTAAGTGACAAGATGTAGAATTAATGGAATAGATTTTTAAAATCTGTTGTACTATTTCTCACACAGAGGCCCCAAATGGAGCATACAACAGTCCCAAGATTGGTACTAATTTTGTGGTGAAAGTTCCAGTAACAACAGCAGAAGCAAATGGAGAGATTGGATTCCAAGAGACCACTGATGTGGTGGTTGATGAGCCAGACCAAGCAGCTAAGAGGGTAAATTGTTAACTATATTTTGTTCCACCTGTGTTGGTAGATGCTGAGACAGGTATACATCAGTGGTTGACAATTTCCAGGTTCATAAAAGCTGCCATTGGACTCTTTCATTGTCAGGGACTCATGTCTAATGGATTTGCATCTTTAAGACAAAACACCAAAGTTTCTCAGAGCAGACTGCTCCAATAAAGACCTTTAAGTTTGTTATGAAACTTGTGAAGACCATTTTAGAGCAGAAATAACTATAGGAGTCAACATTAAACATAAATATGTACAGTTTATTGCTTTCCTTTCAAGATGAAAATGTTGTCTCTTTATCCCTCCATATTGCACTCTTACAGTGTTAAAGGATAATATACAAGCTTGTACCAAATGTCATATCCAGTTAAACTAAGCCATATTTGTACTAGTGATCAACTTAATCAAAATGGTGATAACATATTTCAGATGACAATTGATTTCAATTAAAACAACCCATTCAGCAATTGAAATTCTCCTGTTGTGTTGTGTCACTGTGATCCGCTAGTGTAATGTGTTTTCGAGGTTGAATTAATGGCAAAAGGGACCCCATTTTTTGACAGAAGAAGCTTCAAGAAAAATATGATTTAGCATCAAATCTGCAAAACATTCACTTGAAAAGAAAACTAGATCAGAGATGGGGGAATTATAAAATAAAATAGGGATAGATAATGGGTGAAGATTAAGGAATGGAAGGTCTCCATTGTGCAGTTCCTTTATGGTCAGTAAGACAATTGAAGATGTCAGTGGTTTTGTAGAGCCGAATTTGGTGACTTCCTGGGAATTTCTATTACCAGTCTAGACTATATATAAATTCAGAGCATTTATGGAGATATTCCTACAAGAATTAGAACAGGGGACACTTATCAACATTAATAAATAATGTCTTTTCACATAGTCCTTTGATCAGTAAACAAAAGTCATATGAAGGGAACATTAATTATGCATTTTAACAATGATAGTAATAATTACTATTATTATTATTTTTATTATTATTTTTATTATTATTATTATTATTTTTGGCACTTTTGTACTTTTAAGGTGGACTTACTTGATGTTCATAACATAAGTCCAGGAAACATCCACTGAGAGAAACATTTTCAACCCCTGATGCATTTGCTAACAATTACAGCAGCTGCAGTGGCTATACTGTCAAGAAATGTTAAGATTAAAAGGGAAAGTTTTTATTAAAAAATTATTGAACATGTAACATGGTTAGTGGTTGGTACGTACAAGCATATAACACTGTTAGTGGTTGGTACGTACAAGCATATAACATGGTTAGTGGTTGGTATGTACAAGCATATAACACTGTTAGCGGTTGGTACATACGGGCATATAACACTGTTAGTGGTTGGTACATACATGCATATAACACTGTTAGTGGTTGGTACTTACAAGCATATAACACTATTAGTGGTTGGTACATACAAGCAATGCAGATGTATTTCAAAAGGTGTTATGAAAACATTTTCATAGAAATTTAACATTTTCATCATTATCTTCCTTTCTTGTGCAGCATTTCACTAGACCATGTGACTGTTGATATGTATGTAAAAATATATTTGCCAAGGATAAATATATTCTTTTTTTTCTTCAGTAAACACTTAAAAGGAAGTAAGTTTAATTGAAAATTAACCCTCTAAGGATAAAAATAAGAATAGATGTTTTAATATAAATAATTGGGCCATGCTGTTTTTTGACAGCTCTTCTTTATGCAGGTTTTGTTATACCTAGAGACAAGATTTTTATATGCCTGCTATAGGTGGAGTATATTATGTTATGATGTTGTCCATCCATCCACCTGTCTGTTCCCTGTTTGTTTCAGCACAGTAACTTGAGTTCTCCACCTTATACTGTTACTAAACTTTGTAAGTTGTTTGCATTTAAACCAAGGAAGAAACTTATCACTTTTGGGCTCAAAAGGTCAAAGGTCAAAGGTCAGTGTTACAGGCAGTGAAAGAAGGAAAATTGCTTCCACACAATAACTTGACTTGTGTGCCAATACGTTGACCAAGCTTTGTAAATGGCTTGTATTTCAGATAAGAAAGACAGCTATTGATTTGGAGGTCAAAAGGTCAAAAGTCAAGATCACAGTGGCTCTAAGAAGAATAATGGTTTCTGTACAGTATCTTGAGTTCTTTATCACCTATTATGACCAATCTTTGCGGGTGGCTTGCATTTGAGACAAGGAAGACACCTATTCATTTTGCAGTTAAAAGGTGAAAGGTCAGAGTCATAGGGACTGAAGGAAGGAAAAACTATTTCCACAGAACTACTTAACTTCTGTACCACATGCCTTGACTAAACCTCATAGATGGCTTGTGTTTGAGACAAGGAGGACACCTATTGATATAGGGGTTAAAATGTCAGTGGTCAAGGTCAGAGGGAGTATAAGAAGGAAAACAGTTTCCACAAAATAACTAAAGTCCTATACCACAAACCATGACCAAACTTTGTGAATAGCTTGCATTTGAGACAAGAAATGCATCTTTCAGTTTTGAGGTCAAGAGGTCAAAGGTCAAGGACACCAATACTGAAAGAAGAAAAATGGTTTCTGCAGCATTGCAGGCAAATAATTTACTGTTTGTGGTATTCTTATTTGATATTTATTTTACTATTGAATAATACTTTACATGAATGAACATATGCTACCTGTATTTCTTTAATTAAAACTAGTCATCACCTGTGAAATAGAAGAGACAATAAAGCTTAATTTTTCAGACCATTGAATCTTTTCTAACTTTCTGATTTATTTTCAATGAGGCAATGACTTCTTTTATTATTAACATCACAAGTTCATAAGAAAAGAATGAACCAAGTACAGTGGTTGTTCACTTTACGGTGCCTCAGTACCGTATATACATGTTTATATGTTGTATGATGTACCGGCAGATCAGGGTCAATGCAGTTTGTTAGGAGTAATCAGTATAACAAACAACATAGACCTGGATATTCCGGCACATTATGTGATGGTAGATTAGGGTTTATGTTGCTTGCAGTTGGACTTGACTTATAAGCGAGTAGAGATGGTATAACTTGGATATGGTCATAGATAACATTATTCTTGGTGAATTTTGTTTTGAAATCGCTAGCTGATTTTTAGTTCTTTTTTTAACAATATTTTTCTTGGCTTATAAAGGGTTTCAGAGCTCACTTGTCACCCATTTAGATGTTGCCATAGGAAAAGCCAGTCCTCATCATTTGATATATGTAATCATATCATATATTAATTATGAAATTTTGAAAACCACTGTTATATATTACAAATGAGAAGCCAATTTAAAATGATGTAATTTTGTAATTCACATTTGGCTTACAGGTTATTTTTTAAATTTCTGTCATCCATAATACGATTTGAGATATTTATTGGGGGTGGGGTGGGGTGGGGACAGGGCTAAATTTAAACTTCATACTACCACATAACGATTTTTACATAGGATTCTTCTCATATTCAGTATAAGATCTAAGGATTTTAGAAGTAAGTAGTGGCTTTTTTTCATACCAAGACTTATTTTACTTGATTTAAAAATGTTGAATTTCAAAGCTTAAAAATTTTTGTTATGAAAATTATTTCAGAGTAATTCAGAAATTTGATCCCAAGAAGACAATTATTTGACATATTTTAATTGAACTTTACTAAATTACATTTTTCTAAGAAATCAATAAATTTAGAAAAAAGAAAGAAAGAAATCTATTGTACAAATTATACATGTATTCAAGAGTTTTGCCCAGAAGAGCACTATTGAATTATTGTAGTTTTTTCCTTTGAAATCAATAAAAATTGTTTAAATACAATTTTTAAAAAGAGACAGAATGTGCCATTAGACTAGTATAAAACCCAAGTTTTTTGTTTGTAATATATGAAATTTTAAAAAATAATCAAGTATTCAAATACTTCAGGTTTGCATAAAACATAGTTAGTCAACAGAAAATGTTATGCAAAATGTATGTGTTGTTAGGGAAATTAATAACTAAACCTGGGACAGAGATTCTTTTTCCTTATTTGTTGGACTGGGTTTTAAAGTGGCACTACCTATTGGATTCAAGGGAAGTAACTGAGGTTGATCCCTATTATCTATTGTAATATAATTTCACATGAGGCTGAGATAACCTAGCTTGGAATATAGCTGCCCACATGACAGCTGAGATAACATAGCTTGGGATATAACTGCCCACATGACAGCTGAGATAATCTAGCTTGGGATATTGTTGCTCACATGACACCTGAGATAACCAAACTTGGGATATAGCTGCCCACATGACAGGTGAGATAACTTAGCTTGGAATATAGCTGCCAACATGAAAGCTGAGATGACCTAGCTTGGAATATAGCTGCCCACATGACAGCTGAGATAACCTAGCTTCCCACATGACAGCTGAAATAACCTAGCTTGCAATACAGATTTAATCAGAAATATCCATATATATTTATAGTTGGGGGACAATCAGCTATGCTCAGTACTTTTTGCTTTTCACATTTGTGGGATCATGGCTGCCAATATGACTGCTGAGATAGCCTGATTTGCAATTCATCTGTAAATTGTTATAAATGTGATATTTCTGTACATTACAGGTGGACCTGGTGTTGACACGAGAGGGTACAAGTGGTAGGGCTGTAATTAGCTGGACCCTTTCAGGAGTGGGACCCTCAGCATCTGAAGTGACAGCTGGGGATGTTGGGGAGATGGCAGGGACTGTTGTAATGGAATCAGGTAAGAACATTTTCAATTATCAAGTGTGATAACAGATTAAGATGTGACAGAAAATTGTAGGAGTTATCCCTGTAATACTATTGTTCCTTGGTTACTGACTCACCTGGCCGAAGTGCATATGAACCTATGAGATGGCCTTGCATCAGTCATATGACTGTCATGCAATTGGAATCTAATCTACACCATTTCAGGCAATTGGAATCTAATCTACACCATTTCTGTAGGTCACTATTCATACACAGATATTTTGTCCCCATAATGCAGAAATAATGCAGTGACACTTTCATTGACTGTGGGCACTTGTTCATATATTGCAGAATGGTGATTTATTTTAAGAACATGGATTTGATTTGGCCAATAATGCACAACATAGTATTCAAACAGATGTTACTTTCAGTCATTGCACTACAATCTTGAAACCATCTAGTGAAATTTGATGACAGCCATGATTTTGATAATGGTCACAAAGCGGTAGAATTGTCGGTAGTAATCAAGTGGGGATTTGAGACCACCATACATCACCTTTTGCTAAGTTCTGGAGCAGCAACGTTTTTACTAGAATTAGCCCACCCATGTTCTTTGGTGATGACACCCTCCAACACCACTGCATTTCAAGAGGCTAAGGTCTGTCACATCCGACGAAAGCAGCTGGGTAATGACAGGGTAAGAGACCACTGCCACATCACCGGCCGATACAGAGGAGCCCATAACAGCTGTAACCTCCAGCCACAACTAAGCCCAGAAAAAAATTAGAGTTCCTGTTATCTTCCACAACCTGAGGAACTGCAACAGCCATCTGCTGATGGCAGCTCTGGGAATGGCCTCAATGGCAGACATCAATATCATTCCCAGCAACATGGAAAAGTATATGACCTTTTCCCTGCGCCAGCTCCAGTTTATAGACAGCTATCAGTTATTACCCTGCAGCCTATCCAAGCTGGCTGATGACCTCCTCCAGGATGGCTTCCACATCACCCATCAATATACCGCACCCGATGTACCCCTTCTGACCGCCAAGGGTGTCTATCCGTATGAGGTTAGACTCCTTATCGAAGTGGTAACTTGGACGATTAAACATCTCCGACAAATCTCTGATCACGATGTATCCCACTCTTCCGGATGTAACCCACGAGGAGAGCTCCCATAACTACTGCCTGAAGATCAGTGATATTGAGGCTCAGCTCAAGGTCAAGATTGAGCAGCAATGCTCCCTCTGCAAAAAGTTTGGTGGGCTATCAACATTGTCGATGGTATGGCGGCGGAATCTAGCACTGTATCCATATGCATCGGGATTGCAGGTGTGTGGGTGCTTGCTACTCTGGCAGCAGTCCCTCTTACTATACCACTGGAAGGCGTATCACTTGTGCTGGCTGTTCTTGCTGGCTGCACAGTTTACTGTCCAGTGCCTCCAAGTCTAGGCTCACAAGCAGTATCAGATTTGGGTCCTGGCAGAGGGTAAGCTTAACTCCATCACAGACTTAGGCTCATGAGCCCTCTGCAGTGCCTTCCTGTCCCATGACGAGTTTACTCTCATTTTGGATATGATGAATAATTATACAACCCTCAAAAATCACATACAGGTGGCTGCTATAATGGCCCACATCATGGTGGCCATCAATGATGATGAAAAAAGGTGCTCTTGGCCTAAGGTTGGTCTGAGGGCCATGCCGATCTCCTAAAAAAGTTAGTCGAGGGTGCAGCTTAGGCTGCGTCATCTATTCCTGTAGCCTGCCCAACCTCCCAGAGGTAATTCCGAGCACTCTGCCAGCTTATGAGCCTTGATGGTCGCTGACAAGGTTGACAACTCTTTTGAGCTGGCCCATTGTGTACTTGTCCTTGAGCCCATCTACATGCTCCAATAATTCTTCTTCAGAGGTACTAAAGAAAAGTTCATTCAGGATAACTATGGAAAGAGGGATGGAATATCCCCATAATACAAGGTAAGGGCCTTGGGTCAGATTGTATCGGGTAAGATCTGTGATTCCTAGTTGAGTTAAATAAATGTTGACGGCCACTGGAAATATGGTCTTGAAGGTTTCTGGTGGCTCTATGTAGTCCTCAACCTCCTCTTCAGGATAGTCACCGGACACTTCACAATCAAATGTAATGCCTTCATCACCAGAGGACTCCTCACCCACTGTGTCTTCCTGATTATGCTTCAGGCTGTCCATGATGGTATCCCATAGACCCCTTGCATCTCTAGTTGGTGTGTTGGTGATAGTTGCCCACCTGATGCTGTGGTACCATGACTACCAAAGGCCTCCCCAAACCCACCCCTAAACGATGCCCAGGGTC
The DNA here is from genome assembly GCA_029931535.1 of Margaritifera margaritifera. Lineage (NCBI taxonomy): Eukaryota > Metazoa > Mollusca > Bivalvia > Unionida > Margaritiferidae > Margaritifera > Margaritifera margaritifera. Next base: position 790,312 of record JAQPZY010001176.1, read on the forward strand.
TAGTAAAAACGTTGCTGCTCCATGACTTAGCAAAATGTGATGTATGGTGGTCTAAAATTCCCACTGTACTACTACTATTGTCAAATATAATACATACACATGTATAGAGTTGAAGTTGCTCACACCTTGAACTTCTTTGTAGGTTCTGGTTTTGGATTATCAGAATTCTGTTATAAGGCATCAAAAAGTGAAAAATGGATTTAATAATCTCTTAATGTCACAGTCAAGTTAATCTGACTTTTTCATAGGAAGATATTGTCAGATTTAGAAGACTAAACTTGACAGTGAAATTCCGTTGATCCAGACAATTTGGATTCCCACTCATTTCATATGGGTATGTGAGGCATCATGAGTTATTAATCACCTTGAAGATAACGAATACAAATCTGTTCCCAAACATTTTTTTATCTTTATATATTCGTTTTATTCAGATGCCAAGATATTTAAATTAAGTTAATCTGGATTGACACGGCTTTGTAAATTAGAGACACTGATTGTTTATTGAAGCATGCACATATGTAGGATTCAAAAGTAGACCTTAATGGATGGGTGTTATGTATGATGTTTATATAATATTATAAATATTTTAGGAAATTATAAATGTTTCTTCACTTTAATATTTGCTTAAATCTTTATGTTTATCAGGAAAAACATGTTTAACTAGTGTCCTTGAATTAGGTTGTTTTGATCAATATAATGTTTTCTCAGTTTGAAGGTCAAGGTTGAATTTTGTTTACAGTTAGAATTCCATTAAGATGACTCATATTCTAGAACATTCTGTCATGTGACCAATCTTTATATATGCCATGTTTGGTGGACATTTATTCAGTTTTGACATTACCATCAGTCTTGTAAAGAGCTATTACAGTTGTGAAAATTCATTCCAAATTCTAAGAGAGGAATTATTTTAAATATTCATTGGATTATAACAGTGCTCATAAACTTTTGGATTTTGGATTTTTAATTGATGATTTTGGAATTTATGTGAACTTATTCAGAGATTTTGGAATACTTAATTTTGACATCAGCACATCAAGATTACTAGTACATCAGGACTTTGGAGACCATTAGCACATCATAACATTCAAGGACACAGCCGTGAATTCGGAACATTCTATATTTAGGACTTGTGATTAGAACAATCATTCTTGTTGGATTATTAGGATTTCAAAACACATTACTGTAAGTGACTTTTTGATTTTTCATTTTAATTATCTAGTAATAAATTGCTTGTTGATTTTTTACTTGATTTGTTGGTTTCACTTTCTTTCTGTTACATTTTTCTTAGACCATAGAGTCGTAACATGGGGAAATCACAGTAGTCAGCATCCAATAATTTGATCTTCATCCAATCAGCCCATTGTTAGTGTAGTTTCATATGAGAAAAAAATATAATAAGCAGAATTTGACACCAAAATTTGGTGGATAGAATAAATTCAGACCCGAGGAATCAACTGTGATGTAAATGGAGGTAAGGAAAAGTTATTTTTCGAGGTATTATATCGACTAAACCTCAGTGAATGATCATTTATCCTGTTTCCTGTGGTGTGACATAATGAGCTAAATCTTTACAATTGAATTTTGTGTAACTGTGCAACATGATTTTTGGCATGATTATTCTGTGAATAAGTTTTTGCAGTATGCAAATTTTGGATTATTCTATGAAAATGAATGACAGTATTGTTCTTGCTCTCCTATTTTCTAGGAATGTCCCAAACCACAATCTCATTAAACATCATGCCTGACAACATCCCAGAGCTAAATGAGACGATTCTAGTTAACTTGACGAAAGTAGAGCCAGCAGACACCCAGCGTTTAAAAGCAGGCACATCCCTAAGGAGGGTAGTCATCAGAGAAAATGATGACCCAGGGGGTACATTTCAGTTTGCTGCAACCATGATGACATCTTATGTACTGCAGGTAATGGAATACAGTAGTGACTTCTTTAGAACAAGAGGTGTTTTCAGAAGATTCAGACATTGACCTTCTTGGTTGTCTGAAATTTAAAAACTTGGATGGGGTATTTAGTTACTTAGAGACCTCCTGCAAGTGGCTCACATGATTTCATCATTTGAAAACTTTAAACTTCCTAAACCTTCTTTACGGCATAAACACAAACAAAATCCACTTGGTAAACCCAGTAGGCTACCTTACATTTTGTTTTTAGACTGTAACTCTGAAGCCATAACAGGCATTGATTTGAAGCATTGTACTTTTAACCAACATGACCAGAGAGTGTCTCTTAAACTTTTTTCTTGATCCAATTTTAAAGGTCAAAGTCACAGATCAAGATCTTGTGCTTTTTATGTCCAGGCTGTAACTGTGAAACTGCTGCAAATAGTGATATGAAACTTGGTGTACTTTTATATCATCACTTACTAAAGTGTATTGCAAACCACTTTCATTGTTCTGTCTGCAAGGTTAAGGTCACAGACCATCATTACTTTTTTTATTGTAAGGCATTCTTACCAGTTGTGTCCAACAGGCTGTCATTATAAAACCATTAACAGTAATGGTATGACATGCACACTTTTATATCATGAATAGTGTGTGTGTCACTTGCCATTTTTGATGCAAATATCACTGGTAATTCAATAGAATTTTTAATTCCAAGTTGAATTCATGTGTCAATCTTCAAAATACATGAAATACACTACAACAAGAGTCTGGGGCTACATTGTTAGGGAATGGCATACTGCTTAATAACACATCTAGTTTCTTAATGTTTTGATGGCTTTTCACATTATTATCTAATCTTCATGGGTATATACAAAAGACCAGGGAACCAGACTTCTCTGGCTGTCCTCTCATTTTATAAAATGATTTTAAAAATAATACTATCATGTACCAAAGTGTGCATTAACAAGTGTGCATTAACATTTTCAGAGTATAGAATATATTGATCCATCCCTGTGCAAGAGAGATGGTAATGTTGACAGAGATGGCAACCATTCCAGATTTTGCAGATTTAATTGCTTCAAATTTGTGGCAAAAATTCTGCAGTCTTATTTATCATGGCAAATTCTGAAGAAAGAAAAAAATTTCATGAAATAATATTTTGAACAAGAGTATTTTATGTGGGCACCATAGGGAGAAAAGTACTTCAGCACCAGCATGATAGACTACTACATAGAACATAGTTTCTTTGTAAGACGTAATGCAGTAAACTAGTAACCAGTCAGTTTGAATAAAAATATAGTGTCAGAAATGATAAGGAAAAAAAGATGCAACTAATTTTTTAGGGAAAATTAAAGTTTATGGTTTTTGTCTTGTAGTGATGTTTATCATATATCACCATTGCAATGTGTATCATTATTGTATTTGGTGTGACAATGATGTGGGCCAAAAAATATAGATCAGCAATAACGTATGGATGTGAGATGCCCCTTCTTGGCACACATAAATCCATTTTCAGTTGACTGCAATATACAGAGCACTAAAACAGAGTAGCATTTTTACACTACTCAGCATTAGTACATCTCAACTGATACATGTTTGTTAGATATAAATAGCAACAGTCTACAGCTGTGGTCATTAAAAAAAAATGAAGGAATCTTTTGTGAACTGTAATCTTGGCCTTATGATGATTAGTAAATTCTGTTCATCTGATATAGTATAAATAATGTGATATTAATTGCAATGATATCATGAAATAATTGGCAATATCACAGTACTTGTGCTTTAGACTCACTGTGACATCACTGTTGTCATGGCTAAAAATGCTTAAGGAATTCAAGCAATATAAGAAATGGATACACCATTTATTCTTGTTGGACCTTAATTGTTACTGACTGTACAGGTATATATAGGCTTATTGGAGGATGCAATATGATTGCATAAGTTTTTTTGTTGTAATGTACATATTATCCATTCTGGATGGGCAGATAAAATTCAAAAAAATTGATGTTAGGATTCCTGATAAGCATATTTATGGGTTGACATCTCTGTGTTTGGACATGGGAGATCAAATTAGATATTTGCTAGACAATGCTACTTTTACTGACAACAGCAGCCCAATTCTGATTCTCATGAGACTGCACATAACTATCATCCTCCATCATGGTGCAGTTATGGAATCTCTACTTTTTTCCCATGATGGACTACACCAATGTGAAGCTACCAACCAATCACTGCAGTTCAGGGGGAACTTTCCAAACTAGCCGTTATGGGAATGACATTAGTGTTTTGCAAATGACATCACTGACTTAACTAATCGGAAGACACTGATTTTACTGTTTACTGGCCTATGATATTGACTTGCCAATTTAGGCTGGTTACCAGCGAACTGCTACTTTGCTTTAACACGTCACATGACAAGTTCTCAATTCTAATTGGATAACTTCAGGGATTAAATTTTATGACATTATGCATTTCCTCCTTGATTCCAAGGTACTATATCTGGCAATGGCCATTACGCTTGGTCAGACAGGCACTATTGCCACATGCAATATCACATATGACATTATGTCATGTACTAATTAAATCTATCATTGCCTTTTCCCTTGGGAACTGTCCTCAAACACTGTTGTCTGGTGGGGTATAGTGTCCAACCTGAAGTCCTTCAGAAGAAGGCAATTATAATAGAATAAAATAATTCTGTTATTTGCCGTGTAAAGGATATTGCTACAAACATACATTTATCATAAGATTTTACTTTTCTTCTCTTTCCAGGAGGGCGGTCTGCCAGTCGAACTCATTGTGGAACGAACAGGTGGTGATCTGGTTACCAAGTCCCTCAAGTATGAAATAACACCTGGTGGGGATAAAGAGTTTTATGGAGCCACCAATGTGATCAAGTTTTCCCCTGGGATCAGAGTGCGGAATTTGACAGTGTTAGCCGTAGCGGATGGCATCCCTGAGGTACATGTACATCAAAACAGTACACACTTACCATATATACTCACCTATAAATCAGATCCAACTGCAAACTGCATAGACCCACATCTGCCATCGCATATGTGTTCTTTGTTCTACTGATTACTCCTAACAAACTGCATAGACCCGGATCTGCCAGTGTATTATGCAATGGCAGATCTGGGTCTATGCAATTTGCAGTTGAACTTTTTAAACTTTTGATATGAGAGTATATATGGTACTTATCTGAATTAAAAAAAAAAAAACTTGTTGACCCAAACTATTGTGTGTCCCTAAATTAGTATGACTCATAGCTTTCTTATCCAAATATACAAACAATATTTATGTCCCTGGAAAGAAATTATATCATCAAAGATTTACTGTTACAGGTAAAGTAAACATTGTAACCTCCTGCTGTGCAGCATGAAAACAGAATTATTGTAATTTTGATGGAAAAATATATATATATATTCTTGTTTTCTACACTTTCAAACCAAGTAAAGGACCATGCACGACTGGAAATAAATAATTTAGAGATCAACTCTGTGATGTAATTCCAGCAGCATAACACTTCTGAATAAGGAAGAAAGCATGGTATTGTTCAATTCTTGGCTTTGGTAGGGTGAACTTCAATTGAACTTGTGAGATTCATTAAGCTGATCTTCACATAACTGGAACATGTCACATAAACAGCCAAACCTGTCAATAGCAGCCACCCATGGAAAAAACCAAATTGGTCTTTTTACACAAATGATCTCTGTATGCAGGTTCACCTTTCAGACTTGGTGTTTTGATCAAATACAATGCACCAAATACCATTATTGTTATTGTTATTATTATTATTGTTATTATTATTATTATTATTATTATTATTATTATTATGTTTAAATTTAGTTCAGTATGCTATTCAGGAAAATCATAAAATAAATGTATGTGTTGTTCTGTCCCATTAAATGTATGTGTTGTTCTGTCCCGTTAAATGTATGTGTTGTTCTGTCCCATTAAATGTATGTGTTGTTCTGTCCCATTAAATGTATGTGTTGTTCTGTCCCAGAGCTATGTTCTACACAAGATTACTGTATCCTGCTTACTTTAATCCATCCTACAAAGTAAATCATCACTGACTCTTACAGCAACATAAAAAAATAACGGATCTTAGTTTCTTTTATGCACCATGACAAAACACTAACTTCACTACTAATTGACAGCATACATATGACTCTGAAACAGAGGACGGACTCTTTGTTTGGCCATCTTATAATTAGACTTAAGAAGAGCTGTACACAAATAATATCTGGATTGACCAGTTGCTCATCTCACCAAGATCAAAAGACAGTCAGATGGGAATGAAAAAAAGCTCAGTGTGGCTATTATTAGTCACACATGTCTGGAAACATTGATTGCCTTGAAAGGCAAGTTTTGTAAATAATGAATGACCCCTGACCCTGATGAAAAGGATAGTAACTCATATCTTTCCTCAAAAGATAAATTTTGTTCTCATCAGAGATGGTTTTAATTCACAGGCAAATAAAATAGAAGAAAATATCACACTATACCTGTCACACTGGTAGAAAGAGTGACTCCCATTTCTGCTGGAACTGCACGACTACTTTTCCCACCATCCATTGTGTGAAACTTGCCAAAAATCCTGCAAGCCCCACAGGAACAGTAACGTGGTAATGCTACTGGGCCTATCCATAACCAACTGGTCCTACATTTCATCATACAAGAAGACAAATGTAGTCAATGACTCTATGGTAAATGCAGCTAGACATGAATATCAGCCTTTTAGCATGATGATTTAGATATTGAACATGGAAAATAAAGAAAAACACAAAATAAGATATTTATATCACATGGTCAAATTTATTAAATTTTTTAAATTCTGCTTAACATGGCCACTGTTTACTGATCTGGACAATGATGCTTACTGTCCAGCTGATCCAGATTCATACATAACTCATCTATAGACTGGACATCAGAATCTGTTGTTGCCATTGATGACCAGTCTGAATCATGGTCAGAATAAGAATCAGGATTCTCATCCATTGAGTTGTCATCAATGACAGTATCAGAACTAGATCCAGCCTCCAAAGATGAGGCTCTGGTATATAAAGAACAGCTGCCCATGAAATTAGGTCTGCGGAAAGATGAGTTACAGCAGAGGATTGCTGGAACTGCATCAAATGCATCCACATCAGCAGAATGCAGCTGAACAGTTAACAGCATTGTCATGATGTTAGCATGCATCCTGTTTCTATATTCCAAGCGAATTCTGTAACCCAACTATTTTAAAACATCACTTTCATTTGATAGTGTCATATTCCTTTTGAATAGTTCTGTTTTCCTTGGCTGTGTTTGGTTTCTAGCCTCTGGTGGTTTTGAGGCATCAAAATACCTCCACATGTTCATGTTGGGAATTGGAACTAGCGTGTATCATCAGACATCGCACAGACGCAGAAGAGTTTGTAACTGGAGTTACAAGTGTTTATTGAACGCAGACTACATGCGTGTTATTTATCTACTCATCTCACCCAGATTCGAGGATGGTCATCAGAAACAATTCCTGTTATTTATTCATCACTTGGTTTCTATTATTTGATTTAGTATAATAAAATATACAATTTCGAGATTATATTTACTCGATATACCTAAATATCCAACTGGTCAGACAGACTGGCTACTTATTTTCTGCCCCAGTCTGCCATGAAATTAGCTAGCATTGGACTGGCGGGCTGGTGCAAATTTTGCACACTGCCACCATCCAGCCAATGAATTACTTCTACCCTTTCAACTAAGAGATTGACCAGTTAATTTTGGGAGGGGAGTTGGAGGCTGAAATTTTGCTTCCAACCAGGATATCTTGTTTTTGTTTTATCTCATGATAATTGTTTTTGCAACTAATATAATGGATAGTTCTTTTTTTTCTACAAATCAGAGCAAGAGTTTGTTTTTTTCAAGCTATTTAGGGGCTGGGAATGTTTTTTTAAATCCTGACCCAGCTCCACCCAACCCCAACAAATGAAATGGTCAGTTCCAAATGATAAAAATGACCTCACTTTCAAATTTAACCTACTGACACCTTTAAGTTGCACTTACACTGAAAGTGTTACTGGAGTACAGTGAGTGCAAGTGAGATAAGAAATGTTTACACATCGATTCACATTCCTTAATTTAAACAATGCCTTCCTCAACAGACTAAAGTTTAATTTGTATGCATGAAGTGGGCACTGTTGATATGCACCAGTGACCATTTTAAGCAGGGAGAAACTATTATTTGGTTGGAACACTTGTGGCTGCCGACTACGGATAGCAGCTGACAGTTATATACATGACTTTTTATATAAGAAAATTTGGGGGGGGGGCGGAATTAGAATGGCCTTGCTGACCAGGTGACCGCTATATAAAGGTGACCATTAGGACAATTTTGACACTATAACTAGAACAGGTGATCAGATAAGTCTTATGCATGACATTTACTTTTCAATAAAAAAGTGTCTGATGAATTTTGAGAGTTTTAAATAAAGGAAAAGATGGAGTGTCAAATGGTACATTTAGAATGAACCTACATACCCATTTCTAAATTTTTATTATCTTATCAAAAGCAAGTTTTGAAAGACCACTCCATACAATTCTACAATAGTCCATATGTGGTCGAATACAAATTTTATATAACTTGATCTATAGACAACAAGCCTTTAATACATGAAATCAACACAATCTGAACAGTCATACAATTACTGATGCTATTATTGTGCTCACACCATTATAGGTTGTTATCAGTAGTTACTTCTAGCACTTTTTCCTTTTAAACCTCAGAAATTCCTTCATTACCAGTTATGTTTAGTTTGTCTGGTTTGAGTCTACACCTCATTTGCTGAGTTGTAAAATCAGAATTTAGTTTTTGCAAAGTTTAAGACCATTCCATTCTCTCTTGACCACTAAGATCTTATTTTCAGGCATTTTTCCAGGTTGGATTTAATGTCTTCAGTGTCTTTTCCAGTTTTATAAAGAGTTGTATCATCTGCAAATAAATTGGTTGTACATTTTTATGCCTCTAGATATATTTGCAGGTCATTGATAAAAAGTACAAATAAAAGTGGTCCAAGTATGGACATTTGAGGGATCCCATATATAATGTCCTGTTCTTTAGATAGAAAGATGGACACAACAAGATACTTTTGGACTAGTTTCATTCATAACTGATTCAAACCAAAGTGTGCATTTTGAACTACAGTTATACATAAATAGTTTTTTCAAGAGAATTTCATGATGAACCAGATCAAAGGTTTTCTGGAAGTCTACAAAAACTGCACCTACCAATTAGCCTTCATGTATTGCTTTTGACCATTCCTCCACCATCCTTACCAGTTCTATTTTTATGTTACATACCAATCCAAATCCATTTATATATATATACATTTCACTATCCAGAACTGACTCGTTAAAAAATATTTCTCTAAGACCTAAAATATGAATATAATTTTTCTCTGTTATAGCATATATTCTATTTCAGCTATTTTGTTCCTAGTAGCAGTAATAAGTCATTGTACATTAAGATTTGCTATAATTAAATCTTTTTTTATTATACGCTAACTCTGTTGGGCCACAGGAGAGTGAGAAAGTATCCTGCTGATTATGATTAGTTGTATCAGTATTTTTGACACTGTCCCTTTCCGTGCTCACATCCTTTGCAGCAATTGATGAGGCCTTAGAATCATTATCATTTATTGGATACTTATTAGGTGTCTCTATAATGTCTAGATTCCTTGAATTTGAAGTGTTCGTCTAAGGTGCATTACAAAAGTCCACCTGCTTAGAGGATGAATTTTTAGAGAAAGTGTAATGACAAAACATATTGTTGGTATATATGTTGGGAAACATTGTTATTTTATATTGAAGTTTGTATAAAATTGCATTTAGTTCAGATGTATTTCAATAATGCGTACTTGTTTTTACATATACAGTGAAACCTCTCAAGACCGAAAATCAAAAGGTTTTGTTTTTTTGGGGTTTTCGCTTTTCTGAGGTTGGCACATTTTACCTAAAATGTGATGCAAAGTTATGTACTCTTATTTATAACATAATGTGTATATTGATGAGTGACTACCTTATAGTTTATGAAACACATTGATCTAATTTCTATTGATATTTATAGTGTAAGTGTTTACCCAAATTATTTTCCAACACATAAATTTGTACTTTTATGTAACTTCACATGATTTGATTAAATGTTACTGGTTTGTAAATATGAGAGAACATTGTTGCCAAATTGTTCTTTTGCTGGTCTTTGTCGACAAATATGTCAGTGGTGATGATCAGCTCATAAACATAATTTCCTTTGATTTGCGCAGTCACTGGCACTATATTACAAACAATTAACTTTGAAAGCTGTCAGTTTAGCCAGGTGTAAAGACTACCAATTAGCCTGTTGTTTACACTAGCCATAATTTGTGCTAGTGTGTGCTGGACATTGTTTTACTTCATGCATTACTATTTCTGGACCATTGGCTGAACTCATAACTTGGATCTGGCAACTACCTGGCCACGTTTTAAGTAAGTTCAGGTTCATTTTAGTTTAAAAAGGAAATTTGGGCCCAATTTTTTCAGAGTATATGAGGTTTTTTTTTAGTGAATAATTTTAATTGAAATTAAAGAAGGAACAATTTTGGCCAGTTCAAGATGATTTCGGTTTAGTGAAGTTCAGTCTTGTGAGGGTTTTGCTGTATTTATATTGTTTACACATAATGAAATGTCAGACTTTCCTTTGGCTACCTCCTCATTGCCACAATCCTAGTCATCATTACTGCCCCGATGTTTGTTTTGCATATCCCAATTTCTTTTTTAGACATAGCTTTTTTGTGTCTATATTTGTGACAATAATAGCATTCTAGTCTCTATTCATGCCTACATCTGTCTACATTATTTCTCTGTCGTCTGAGAAGAAGTTTGAATAATTGTCAACTGCCTTTGACACACCTTCACTCCAGTCATTTCCCCCACAGTTGATGATGATCATACCCAACTTCCTCAAGTCATATGCATCCAGCTCCCTCCTGTTATGTGGAGTTTTGGCTTCTGAAAGTGTGTGAACTTTCACATTTCTCTTCAGTCCTTGTGGATTTATCCTGCCAATGATGGAAGATCTGATGGATGGAATTGTATCCTCTATTGGAGTTTCAGGCCTGTTATTGGGATGTTAATATTGATTTTCTCTGAGATGAGTTGTTGCAGGCTCATTCACTGAAACTGAATCAACATTTTGTTGCAGCACTGGGGAAGGTGTTTGTTTACTTGGTTTTAGTGGGAATTTATTCCTTGTTAAAATGGTATTCTACCACTGACTTGATTGTTACTTGATGTGACTCTATGACTTGTGTTGGAGATTGCTTTAAAATTGTAACCTCATTTAAGTGTAAGCTATTGATGACTGTGTTGGCCTATTATTTGTCAATGACATATGATCCTCCTTAGTGGGGCTTTCAGATTGTGTGCAAACATATTTTGGTCATTGGTGTACTGTGGGAGTATGCAATATTACATGTGTGATTGGTAATAATATCCTACAGATCACTGTTTTCCTTCACTAGGGTGTCAAAAGTCTAACATGGACATCTTTGATCTTTTGCTGCAGGATCAATACCAGTTCAGTCAATTGTTCAACCCATTGTGAAAGGGACCTAATTGGTCAAATTACCTAGGATGTTAAATTAAATATCCAGCAGCAGATTGGACCCCTCTTGCTTGTGGATTCAGAACAGGGTCATTTGACACATCATGAATGCTGCACAAAGTACTGGTTGCTAGACATCTGGATAAAAGCATCAGGGTTTTCTCAAGATTACCCTTTAGTGAAAAGATTTCACCAGACAGTTGTTTTTAATCCTGTATTGTCCACTAAATTACACTCTTAGCCTGCACTGGCATTATTCCTGACCTAAAGGGGGTCACAGCAGTCTAATTGAAATCACTTTAAAGACATGCCACTTTTTATTATTGTTTACTTTGCCATCTCCATATTTGCTTGTAAGAGTTTGAAACCCCTGTCCAACTTCCTCACAGTTCTGGAGTTTAATTGTTACACTGCTTCCCTTTTTTAAATTGACTGGGAAGTCTCAATGACTTCATCCTGTGTGAGATCAATACTGTATATACTTAATTATAAGTCAAGTCGAACTGCAAATAAGATAGACCCTGATATGCCATTGCATAATGTGCCAGCTGAGATCTGTGTCTATGTTGTTTGTTCTATTGATTGCTCCTAACAAACTGCATAGACCTAGATCTGCCAGCACATTATGTGATGGCAGATCTGAGTATGTGCAGTTTGCATCTGGATTTGACTTATAATCAAGTATATACAGTACATTGATTATCAGCGGTGGGGGCAAGATGTTCCCGTTTGTCACTATAGTGGCCATGGAATTATGTTCAGATTAGCTGTTACCTGGTATGTCTGTCTCACTGAATACAGAAAACTACTCTCATCGGATGAGTTTACAAAGAAAGTTGAAGTACGCAGTAAAGTAAAATTTGTAATAATATCCTCCATGTCAGCACTGTAAAGACGTCTAAGTTCAGTTTTTTTCTGAAGAATTGTTTTGAGATGATCACTTTTGTTCTTTTGCAATAACTATGTGCATCTAAACTAAGACTTGTATATTTAAAACTCCACAAAATCAACTTTTAAAAAGAAACTTTTAACAAATTAAATCCCTCCATAAGCTTGTCTTTGCTTTATTGACATCCCATGAAAACATTGTGCTTGCAAACCACTTTAAAACACTAAATATATCAAGTTTTGTCAGAAATCCTGAGAACACTTGCCAGTTTCAGGGGGCCCAGTCTATCTTACAAGAAACAAAGCTCATCATGATCTATATTTAATTTTGTACTGGCTTTGATTAAGTTTTTGCATTTAGCCCATGACCACATGAGTTTTTGGCATGCTATATGCATACTGTCTTACCTAGAATCATGAAACTTGGTGAGTGGATGCATTTTGATAAAGTACAACACCCTTATCGAAGAAAGAGGTATCTGTGACCTATATTTCATGGTTCAGTGACTTTGTTGAAATTTTATGCTTAAAGTTCATTTATTGGGTGATGTTTAGGTTCAAATCAAGAAACTTGATAGTTGGATGCGTCTTTGTTACTACTAAGCTCTTACAACCAGAGGTCACTGTGACCTACATTAATACTTTACTAATACAGGTTAAGTATTTGTATTTAGCTTATGACTATATTAATTTTATTTGCTATATACATACCTTTCTGACCAGTGTAGTTGAAAGTTGGAATAAATATTGTAGTTCAGTGGTAAACTTTCCATATCAATGACAATACATTGTATATTGTGATAGATTGCCTGCAACAGATTAATTATGTATTGAACATGTGAATCAGTATAGGAATTAGATGAGTAGACTACATCCTGCATGCCTTTCATGTGAGCTGTTGTGACTATTTGAGATAATTACTGATGTGTGTACTGTGCTTGTAATGCTGGCTGTCACTCCAAAGTTACTCAAAGCCTGTGATTTTCACCCAGTAAATCTGGCTTCAAGGGATGGACAGTGATAATGGCTTCTGAAGCAGATTTAAGGAACAATTATTTAAAACAAACAACAAACTACCTCCCACAAAATTAATCTCTAGTTTTTATCAATTAGTTATAGTATCTCTATTTTCATTATAAAGGACAAATATGTTCTTTTTTATTGCTTTATGTCATTTAAGCCCTGTCACAGTGTGTGTGTGTATGTGTGTGTGTGTGTGTGTGTGTGTGTGTGTGTGTGTGTCAGAGTTGTGAACATTTTGTTAACTGTTGTTGGACACTCATTCCATCAGGAACAGTTGTAGTCATTCCTGCATAACATTATCACCCCCCCCCCCCCCCCCATTATCCTAACCTTGGAAAGTTAACTCCATTATGTTTCCACATTTGGTCTTTTGTTTAAGTATTGAAGTCATACATAGCTTTGGAATTACCAGTATGCAAATAATCTGACACAATCCTTTTCTTTATTGTCAAAAAGTGTAATTAGTAATGCATACATCAGTTTGTGCTTGTCAGCTTCATATCACTCAGATGTGCATGGACAAGTTGACATTGTATTTTAAAGTAGGCTTCATTATTGTAGCTGGACACTGACTTTGGAACAGAACCATTTAAGTTGTAAGGTTCGAGTAGTTTGCTGCAACAGTCAAACTTGCTACTCTCTGTTTTTGGTGTAGTACAAAGCCATAGTTGTCAGCATGCACCCTAATTTGTATACTTATTTACTTAATGTTTTAATTTCTCAGTCTTTCTAAAAATGACTGAACTATTTGTTGGGAATCCCTCTTTACCCATGAAATCAAATCTTCTACTCCCAGACTTAGTTTAACAGCATGTCAGCACAATAATGGCTATATAGTGCTGATTAAAAGTTAAAGTTATAAAAATGTCAAGGTACAAAAGCAAATAAAAATTTAGTTAGAAAATGAACCAACAATTTGTTGTCAAGATCACTTTAGTCTTAACTTATTTCTGCAAGATAATTAATGTTTACATTGGCTACTGAAGACTACTAAAAGTTTGATAGAGGTGAGCCACTCATTACATGGTAAGCTATTAGGGGTGAAACGATTCATCGATATATCGATGCATTGATACTTTGGCCATATCGATACATGTATCGATACAAGATGTGAAGAATCGATACAAAACGATATCTACCCTATATAAGTTACTTTAATCTTCAGCAGTCATGAATAATTATTAGTCGTTTGCCTTCTTATTCTTTAAACTGAGAATAGATAATATATCGTATTGTAGGCTGTGTATCATGAATCGTATCAATACGCGGCACAGGTGTATCGTTTCACCCCTATAAGCTATGTAATTTTTATTTTTTTAAAATTATTTAACATAAGTTGTCAGGATTTTACATGTTCCCCTGCATCACCACCTGACCTGGTGTATGGGGTATTACCTTAAATTATTTTGCATCTTGATCTTTACATATGTTCCCTTACTTAGAGACAACACACACACATGTAAACACACAGACACATACATTCACAATTATTGTCCACAAAGAAAAACAGAGAAATAGAGAGAGAGAGTTTTCAAATCATATCAGTTGATCAGGCATGAAGTGACATTATATATTACAAATACATTATACACTATAATGTACATCATGCTATAAAATATGCATTTGAATTATAACACATTTTTCTTAGTTACTGGTGGAATAATGGTTCCCACTGTTCCCAAATCAACATAAGTGTTTCTTTCTTTTCAGATTTGATTGCAATATTTTTTTCCAAATTATAGTGGTCTTTAAGAAAAATGTTCAAACCATCTAATCTAGGCTCATTCCCCTTCATTTTACATATATAGATGTAGTATTTGGCTAGAACAAAACAAAAATACAAAGGTTGTTCATATATTCCATCTGTACTTGTATCTTCCAATATTACAGTCTTTGCACTTGGCACAATATCTATGTTCATTTTATTCTGAATCCGGTGGGACACATCATTCCAGTCATCCTGTTTATCACATTACATTCCCAAAACAAATGCAATATTGTTTCAGAGGAAATTTTTGTACAAAAAGTAAATTTATCGGTATCAGACAATTTTATTTTATACAAAAAGTACATTTATCGATATCAGACAATTTTATTTTATACAAAAAGTACATTTATCGATATCAGACAATTTTATTTTATACAAAAAGTACATTTATCGGTATCAGACAATTTTATTTTATACAAAAAGTACATTTATCGGTATTATACAATTTTATTTTATACAAAAAGTACATTTATCGATATCAGACAATTTTATTTTATACAAAAAGTACATTTATCGGTATCAGACAATTTTATTTTATACAAAAAGTACATTTATCGGTATCAGACAATTTTATTTTATACAAAAATGAATTCATTGGTAAAATTCTGTGACTAACACGAAATTGAAAACATTATAATTGAGTTTCTTGTTATTGTAAAAACTTTACTATATATTTTTGGCCACACATTCATATTCAGAAAGTTTTGTTCCATTTCTTTTCACTAGTTAGTTTAATATCCATTTTCAAAAGCGGTTTGTAAAGGTCTTTACACTCTTTATTGTTATGAAATACAATTTCAAAACGGAAAGGGATAAATGGTCTGACCGGTGGCGTTATATCTAACTGTAACTGTTTACATACAGACTTTACACATTGAATTATACTTTGAAAAGTAAGAAAATTCGTGTTGAGACCATATTTAGCTTTAAAACTATCAAAATCAGTAATTGTTCCCTGATCTGTAAGCATATCACCAATATAGATTACATTATGTTCAAACCATTTCTTATAGAAAATTGGTACCTTGTTCACTCTTATAAGTGAGTTCATCCATAAATTTGTTTTCGTAAGATCTTCTCCTGTCCGGGGTATATTTTTCTCTATTAACAGTTTCCAAACCAATAAAACATCACCCCAGAAAGCATTTTTTGTCTTTTTGGATAATATCATTACATTTTCATCTCCTAATAGAAACATGTATTTAATCTCACATATTTCATACTCAAACAAATTTAAAAAATTTCTGTTAGATAGAAGAAGCTTACAGATCCATGTTAATTTCAAAGCTAATATAAATTTATCAATGTTTATCATCGCCAGGCCACCTTTAGAAAAGATTTTATACATAACCTCTCTTTTAACTTTGTCCACTTTTGACTGCCATATAAAGGTGAAAAATAATTTATTTAATTCCCTGATAAAATTTTGCGGAGGATTTGGTAACGAGATAAACAAATGATTTAGCTTTGGAATAATTAAAGTTTTCAAAATTGTTATTTTACCAATTGGTGTTAAGGATCGCTTTTCCCAATGTTTTAAACAACTTTTAATCATTTTTTATTTTATTTTCAAAATTCATATTTACCATTTTATACAAATCCACCGCAAACTTTATGCCCAATGATGTAAATTCAGTCACCCACTGTAATTTTAACCTGTAATGAAATGTTTATGCACTGTACTTCTTGCTTCCTATCCAAACCACTCTTGTTTTGGCAATGTTAAGTTTCAGTCCTGAAATCCTTGCAAAGAAGTTTAATACTTCATTAGAGGATTTCAGAGATTCAAAAGAGACATCAAGAATTAAACTAGTATCATCTAAAAACTGTGACAGTAAATATTCTGTTTCCTTTTGCTTGATACCTTTTATATTTGTATTATTCTTTAATAGTATAGACAATATTTCTGCACATAATAAGAAGAGATATGGGGATATTGGATCACCCTGTTGACAACCTCTGGAAAGTTTAAAAAACTCTGAAAGAAAGCCATTTTGTAAAACTGCCAATGAGATATTACAATAAAAAGTTTCAGCCCAGTGCCTTATACTTGGTCCAAAATTAAAGAAAGTTAGAACATTATGAACACATTTCCATGAAATAGAATCAAATGCTTTTTCAAAATCGATTAATAATAGCATACCTGGAATTTGTAACTCTTCTGTAATGTGCATAATATCATATATGATCCTTGTATTTTCGCCAATGTATCTTCCTTCTACAAAACCAATTTGATCATCAGATATTATTTCATTCAATACTGACTTCATTCTTTTGGCAGTACATCCTGATGCTAATTTGTATACAACATTAAGTAGAGAAATTGGACGCCAGTGCTTCAAGTACTGATTTAATTTATCCTCCTTGGGTATGCAAGTTATAATGACTTGTCTCAAAACCATTGAGAATGATCCAGTTTTATATGCTTCATTAATTGTTCTAACTACAAATTCCCCAATGTCAATCCAAAAGACTTTAAAAAATTCAGCTGTGAAACCATCTGATCCTGGGCTCTTGCTATTTTTCATACTTTTCAAACAATCTAATACTTCTGTTTTGGTAACTTTACCCTCTAATCATAAAGATTGCTCTTGATTAAGCTTAGGAATTTGATAATTTTTGAGAAGGTCCTCTAAGTCTATATCTTCTATCTCTTTTTCCTCATTATATAGATTATTATAATACTCATTAACTTCCCCTAGAATATCAAATTGACTAATAATAATTTCATTTTCATCTTTAATTAACTTTGTAATTATTTTATTGACATAGTTTCTTTTTTCCTGACTGCAAAAGTATCTTGTCAGTTTCTTGCCTTCTTCTACCCATTTTACTCTGGATCTAGTAATACTTTCTTCAAGTTTTTCTTTTCTCATACTTTCAAGCTCATTTTTTTTTAGACTCCAATATTTCTAAATCATAAGATCCCATGGAACCACTCTCTAAGGACTGTATTTGTTGTACAAGTTTGTTTTCCTGTTTTAATTTACACTTCTTTTTATATGAAGCATATGAAATGGTTTTTCCATGGATTTCCGTCAACAATATATCTAGAAATAATTAATCTGATATAGTCAATCTTAGATCTGAATTCAATACATTGTCAATATTTCCACCATAAACAGTTGAAGCGTATTGTAATTTTATTCTTTTCATGCAATTTTTTATTTCATCAGTATAGTTTTTATCAACCAGTAAACTGTTATTAAATTTCCACAAACCTTTACCTTGTATGAACTTATTTGAGCTCAAATGCAATATTATGATGGAGTGGTCAGACCTATAACTTGGTTCAATTGTCACTTTTCCTATGTTTTTCTTAAGAGATTCAGACACAAGACAGAAATCCTATCTAGCTTGTTTAAAAGGACTTTTTCTTCTCCATGTATAATCCTGCATTTAATGCAAAAAATAGATCAATGAGACCAAAAGTTTCTTTTATACTTAACAATGCATCTCTAGCATTAGGGTTATTTACATTTCTATAATTACATGAATCTAATTCTGGATCTTGAACCAAGTTGAAGTCCCCAAATATAGTAATGGACTCATTTTCATATTCATATATAATATCATTTATATTATTGTAAAATTCTGGACAATCATTATTTGGCCCATATACATTAATTAAAGAGAAGTTCCTTTCACTGATTTTAATATCTAATGCAATCAGATTACTACCAGGATCCTTTTTACATTCTTTTATATCATACTCAAAGTTGTTATTGAATAGAATACAAACTCCTCGAGAGTTTGACCTGTAACAATTTACAATTCATTCATAACCCCATTGTGCTCTAATATATGAAATTGTATCCTCTTTAAAATATGTATCTTGTAAGCAATATATTTGACACTGTTTTTTTCTAAGATAATCAAAAACATCCTTACATTTTTCAAAATCTCCAAGTCCTCAACAGTTGGCAGATAGATAATATTTTTATGTGTGAGCTATCCATTTTCAGTATAAAAGTATAAATTCCTCACGTATGAAATGCACCATGTTTTGTGATCACTAGAGAAAGTGGTGATAAATACCACAGATAGATTAAGAAATACTACATATAGACTAAGAAAAACATCAGTGATTTGATATATGACAGGAAAACTTCCACCCAAAACTCTCTCTAGACTGGAACAGACTACAGTATTCAAACACACACACACAAATAAACACACAAATACACCAAATACACCTACAAAAAAATATAAACCTAGAGAAGTGTAATGATTTGCATTGACCAATTGGGAGGTAAGAATCCCAATAAGTAGAATCATCAGCATACCATATACTTAAGTGTTGGATATAAACATATACATGTACTACAAAACAATGTGAGTACGAGTGATGCTAAAACCTTATTCCATGATAACCTAATGCATACCTATACACATGCAAATATTAAAGCTGAGAAGATTATTTGTGTTAATGCTAATGCATATATGTACAGATAAGTCAGTTTCTTTTTTACACATGCAAATATTAATGGTTGTGAAATTATTTATGGATACTCTTCTAGGCATTAATAGCCACTAATACAGGTCAGCTTATTTTGGTAGTGAGAAGAAAGAAAGAAACCTTTAAATATTCAATTGACCAGTTTGAAGCAGTCTTGTCAGTGTCTGTATTATTTTTTTACCTTCATACTAACAATATTTATTATTATTGTCACCATCATTATCATCACTAACACTGTCATTGCTCTCTACTAGGGGCAATATATAACCATTGATGTGAAGTATTGTTACATTACATGTTCAACATTGCTCCTTTCAAACCAACCAGTAACATGCATAACATGAATAAATTACCCACTGTCATTTTAAACCCTATTAGCTATAAGGTGCTCCTGACACTTGAGCTGACTCACTGTTAAGCTATGTAAATACTGATTACCCTATGGTCTAATTGACAAAAAATAAAGAAAAAATTCACTTATTACTTTACAGAATAAAATGTCATGTATTCTGATGGAGTATTTTTTAACCATATGATTTTGTTTACTTGCTGATTTTATTTTGCAGAGACATAATTAGAAGTAAAAAAAAAAGAAGTATTGTTAAATGTTCATTAACTGGGATTTGACATTAACTTCTAGTATGTAAAAATGTTGTTGCACCAGATATTGAAATATTCTCAAGGAGAATGAAAAACTCATTTGTAGTGAAAACAAACATTTTGAGGAGAGATGAGATTAATGTCTATTTTGATAATAGTCACATTTTTCAGCATGTTAATTTTCATTTTTGAAAATGTTACAGCTTGAGGAGATTTTCACAGTCAGCCTGCTACCATATGATTCCCCTGTCAACATTGGGGCCAGGGCTGGTATTTTTCTGACAATATCCCAGAATGACGACCCCTATGGAATAATACAGTTCCAGATTGCAGGACTAAGGGTCTTCTTAAGTGAGTAGTTCTTCTTTAGATACATTACCCGATCATAATATGTTGGTAAAACAGCCACTACCTCACAAACCTAGCCCTCACATTTGAAAAAATACATTAATCACACCTTTGGGTTGCTTTAGCCAAAAAAAGTTATAAAATGTCATCTGCTTACCAAGACAAATGTCAGAAAAGAGTGGTCTTCCTCTTGATAGAGGAATTGGTGCCAAATCCGATAATTTATCAGTTACTTTTTGTGCTTGTGCCTGGTCAGCTTGCTCTTTGAAGAGGCCTCACAAAGACCTTCCATTTTTTGCCTTTTGCTGTTGAATACAGCTCCTGATCAAACTATTGGAATGAACTTCTGCTACCTTATGAATCCAGCCCTCCTGGAAAGACTTCAAAAATTGTCTTTCCAGTCTTTATATTATAAGAATGCTAAGAATACTATCTGTGGAAAGTAACTCTTCCAAAATACTATAATAATTACATCTCCTTCTCACAGCTAGGTGGCTACTCATATACTGCATGTTCTTCAGTTTAAGCTTTCACTGTGATACCATCAACATCTTATTGATTTACCTCTAAAAATCCATCAGATTTCATCTTTCTTTATGACCATCCATCTGCAAAGTCAGTATAGTATTGTAATACTAACATTACTTCAAACATTGGTAGTTTTATTTTTTATTTTTCCCCAGTGTTTGGCATATTTTTTGTTTTATGGATGGACTTTGTCTCTGACCTTGTAGTCACACAGTCTTGTCGATACACGCTTTAAGGTTTTAGATTGTAGACACTGCTGTTTTTTCTGCATGTAGTATTCTTTGTGCTTTAATTGACATAGTTTGTATTGTTTTTGTTTCTTAGTTGTTTTTTCTTGTCATTTAAGGTACACAGCAACAACTAAATGTGCTATGTGTAAAAGATTCATGGTCATTGGTCATGCATGATACAGTGTCTTGCATGTACCAAATGTACGTCATCTAAATCATGCAGTATCAGCTCTGGATGGTCAGAGGGGAACTTGGTTCACAGTCTATGCAAGGATCTGCTTTGTAGATCATTATAATATTTGATAAATCGATGGTGGGTAACTACATCTTCAGATGGGTTGACGGGGACAATGTTACAAGCAGGCATGATAATTTTCCATGGCTTCTCAGATTTCCAGGATTTTTTGGATTTCGCCCCAAAAGTTTCTTTGGTAAGGAAATGCCAATCATTTCTAGTTACCTTTTGGAAAGGCCTCTTGGTTTAAGTGTCATTAGCTTATCCCTTAGTTGTACTGCCTCTTGTTAGGTGAGTGGTTTTATCCTTCACATTGGGACTCAAGTCATAATATCCACCAGAGGATAATCACAGTAGAGGTTGGATGCTCAGGCATTTCTTCCTCCTCTTACCTATTCTCCTAACCTTAATGTGATCAGGTTGTGTATTTGATAGAGGCAGCAAATTGTTATTGTTAATTATGTTTCCTAGAGAATACGTATCCAATCACATTATGATTAACCCCTAACACTAATCCCCACAAATGTGAACTTCCACATTGATGCTAATGCCAAGCTTATACTGAAGAACATCCAGTTATATCAGTAGCCAAGTACTGGTGAAAAGGGGAGGTAATTATAATAGTACCTTAGAAGAGTTACTTCCCATAGATACTATTTTTAGCATCTGTATGATATATAGATGGAAAAGACTAATTTTTTTCATCTTTCCGGAGGGCTGGATTGAAATGGTAGTGGAAGCTTATTTCTATTGTTAATGTTATTAGATAATTGCTCTTGGAGATACATAATTTGAAACAAAAATTTCTTTCTCGAGTTTGAGCGATCATCAGGAGTTTTCTCATCACAGGGAAGTATATTCCATCTATTTTCTTACTGAATTTTGCTGCATCCCAATAATAGATGAATATTTTTCAGCTCAGTTGTCTATTTCATTGTACAATAAGCTAACCAGTGTAATTTTATTCTCTGCTTCAGTGGTCAGTAGTAATTGCAATTAATGTCAGTACTTGACCTTCACAGCATCCACGTCACTGTAAGCCTAGTGCAGTGCATAATTAATTTGGCTTGTATCTGTCCTTTTTTTTACTTTCTTTAATCACAGGTAACAATGGGCAGGATTACATGTGGGGCATGTCAAAGTTTTAAGCTGGCTGAAGATAATCATCCCACATGCATGATCTGTATGGGGTGTTGTTCTGACCAATCATGTGAAATCTGCTGTCAGTTGTTGGAGGACATAAAGGCGATAGTTTCTTCTAAACAGCTGTCCTGATCTTGTGGGAGAGTCAGAAAGCAGTCTTTTGAAGGATTTGGATGCTATTAGCATTGCCACCACCACTGTTTCAGTTGCACACTTTTTGATGTCACAATCATTTGAGGACAAGAAGTCATTGAACTAGGAAATGGCCCAGCATTCTTTGTTGCCATTGACCTGCTACAACATTGTTTGCCACCACTATCTTCCAGTCATGGCAGCACAGAACAGACTAACAGGCCAGTACACAGTATGGTGGCCCACATGGACTAGTCCTGGACAACCCATCACTGCATGTATACCTGGTTCTGCTATGGTGATTGATTCCTTTATAGCCAGTATTAAACTTCGGGACTAGACATCAGCTGGCCTTGTACCCCATCCATTCCAGTCCTTGCATCTTCTTGACCTACACCAAGAATACCCAGTCCTGGATCCAAGATGCAGACATCCAACATGGTCACTCTACTCCAGATCTGGTTTCATCATGGACACCCAGCGCAACTGGCATTAAATTTGTTAATCAAGTCTCCCACAATATCCATTGCTGGACCTATGAAGGCAATATTGACCAGCACTGGACTAATCTATCGCCAGTTCCTTCACAATCAAGTACTGGTTTTGGTGACTTCAATTTTCCCAGATACCTGATACCAATCTTTGACTTATGATAATGCACGCAGCAAATGTCTGGAGATTACCATTTCCAAACATAGATAAACTCCCAACCACATTTATCATCCACAACTCCTCCACCCGGTCATTGCTACCAGTGCAGTGGGCTTCTTTGTCACCCCAAAACTCAGACTTCAGAGACATACATGTGCAAGTCTCTTCTTTTCTACTCAATCCAATGATGTCCAAGAAAGACTCAGCCCTCTGCACATCCACTGAAGTCTTCCTGCTTCTGCTTTCAGATTTCTGTCTCCTGCCTCCTCCTTCTGTTCCATCAATGGCCACTTATAGAATTCCCACATCCGTTGACCTTTTAAGAAAGACCAGCCTTCGTTCAAACTATTACCACAGCCAGGTAAACTTGCTGACATCTTGCACTGCTGCAAAAGGCAACTTTTAGACCCAATCATCAACAGGTCTTCTTGCAATGACACCTTCCATCTAACTTGAATCCAGCCTTTACAAGAACACACTCACCTGTCTTCCATACCAAAGTCCCAGTCATCAACAGAGATATTGCATGCCTGGGAATGTTGAACCTGTCTCTTGTAAGCATGGACTGGAAACCCTTCCTTGATTTGCAACAACTGGTTTGCAGTATCATAGCTATTGGCATCTTGCTTGCTCTGGTATCCATGGCTGTTTTTCAGCAAGCTAAGCATAGCCTAAACCCACCATTGAGACCCTGGCTGACAGACATGTCTGGGAATCAGTCTCCTGCATGGCTTGTGTACTCAATAGGGCAGTTCAACACTTAGTCTCAAATGCTATACCTGCTTCCATTAACCTGAAGCTTACAGAGAAAGAGACATTCCTATCTATGTCTGAACTGCTCAGAGACCACCACAAGGCAACCCTCGGATCTCAGTCTTCATCTTCCAACCTTCTATTCTATGGCCACATAGATGAGGTTAGGAATCAGGTTGCCAAAGAGGCAACCCTCTTGTATGCCCAGCAATCCAGAGTCCTGTATTCATTTCCAAAGAGGCAACCCTCTTGCAGGCCCAGTAATCCAGAGTCCTGTATTCATTTCCAAAGAGGCAACCCTCTTGCAGGCCCAGTAATCCAGAGCCCTGTATTCATTTCCAAAGAGGCAACCCTCTTGCATGCCCAGCAATCCAGAGTCCTGTATTCATTTCCAAAGAGGCAACCCTCTTGTATGCCCAGCAATCCAGAGTCCTGTATTCATTTCCAAAGAGGCAACCCTCTTGCAGGCCCAGTAATCCAGAGCCCAGTATTCATTTCCAAAGAGGCAACCCTCTTGCAGGCCCAGTAATCCAGAGCCCAGTATTCATTTCCAAAGAGGCAACCCTCTTGCAGGCCCAGTAATCCAGAGCCCAGTATTCATTTCCAAAGAGGCAACCCTCTTGCATGCCCAGCAATCCAGAGCCCTGTATTCATTTCCCAAGGGGGATCAGAGAAACAGGAAGGACCCCACAAAGGCACAATGATGGGAAAATCCTCCTCGAAACCTTTCTTTCTGGCATGGGCCCAGTTTCCAAGAGCAAGAGACAACACAGTACAGGGAGACATTGACCAATTTCAGCCCAGTTCCTCTCCCTGCTGCCTTTGTTCCACAGAAAATGAAGACATGCTCATGCCACTCTTTTCCAACATATTGGTGGGAAGAAGACTTCAACAACTGACCAACTCACCATATACACTATCCTCCAGAAAAGGGTGTAGAGATCATTCAAACACAAATGCACCAAGGTTCTACTCACAAAACATATAGGCACCCAGGCTAAGGATAGAGACCCTGGAGGTCGACCCTCAATACCATCCAAGAGGGACTCTCCATATATGTTTAGCTTAGGCTTCAAAGTTGCATGCCATCATATTCCCAAACACAGGTCTTCCCATAAATTCCTTGCCTTCTGAACCACAACCACATCCACATCCCTGATATTAAACTATGAGGACAATGTCCTCAAAAACACATGGTGCGTATTCTTTGGTACCAAGACACATAATCCTTCATTCCTCTCTTGTTTCCCCTCAGAATTACTTTCAACAAAGACAGATCTATTTGTACCTTTTCACTCATCTGAACATGCATTTCACAAGCTTTTAATTGGGCTCACCTCCCTGAGGATTGTGCTGGTGTCTTCTATTCTCTTGGAGAGTTGAATATCAGCCTGGGAACCCCTAAATGAGACCAAACAATCATAGCTTCAGGCTATATGAGGGTCCATCTCAACAAATCGGATGACCTCTCATAGCTTATGATGGGCATTCTGTTTCAGGACCATCTGCCAGAAATCTTGATTCACATGGATGCCAGTATGATTGGCTAGGGTGTCCATCTCCTGCCCTCCTTCCCAGTGAGCAAGGTTTGGTTTCCTTAGGAGCAATCCACATGAATGCCTTTCAATTGTGGCAGGAGGCACAATCTGGAAAGGGCATTCTGATCCACATTTTAGTCCGCTGCACCTCAGCCAGGCTTATCGTCTCAGTGGATTTGCTGTTCTGATTTAACCAAGAGTTTCAC
The DNA here is from genome assembly GCA_029931535.1 of Margaritifera margaritifera. Taxonomy (NCBI): domain Eukaryota; kingdom Metazoa; phylum Mollusca; class Bivalvia; order Unionida; family Margaritiferidae; genus Margaritifera; species Margaritifera margaritifera. The sequence goes on from JAQPZY010001176.1 coordinate 816,341, forward strand.
TAAAGATGGTCAAACAAGCTCTTAGAAAGAAACATTTCTGTGAACAAGTAGTGAACAGAATTGCTTGGGCAAGAAGGCTCACCACATTGAAAGTCTACAAGGGGAAATGGAGAGTCTTCTCCCAGTGGTGCAAGCAGAGACACTTCTCTGCATTAAAAGCCTTGGTACTGCAAATAGCTAACTTCCCTCTGGCTTTTTAAGGAGAAATTAGCCATAATCTCTATCAAGGTCTACCATTCCATAATCTCCGACACATTTTGCCATCATGTAAGTGAGGATATAGCCAGAATACAGACATATCTGACCTTGTAGCCAATTTCAATTTGTGTTGATCAAAGCCTCAACCATCTGACCGAAATGGAGCCTACCATGGCATTTGATATCGCTTAACGAGGCATCCTTCAAACCACTGTCTAAAGTCTCACCGATTCATCTTTTGTATGAGACTTGCTTCCTAGACACCCTAGCATTAGCAGGCAGAATTAGTGAAATTCATTCTTCACCTGTTGATCCTAACTATCTGCAGTTCTGCCATGGTTTTGTTTCTGTCATGATGGACATTGGCTTCATTGCTAGGAACATGCTCCTACTCATGGGAAATTGATCTTTTCTTTTGAAACTTCTGACTTCATTGGACCCAACTTCACAAAGACATATTCAGAACCCTGTCAGGCTATTGAAGTGGCACCTGAAACATACTGAGCCAGTCAGAGGAGGGAGATCACACTTATTCTTATCACTCAAGAAGGAAGGGATGATATTTCCACTCATGCTGAAAGGTTGTGTCATCCACTTAGCATACAGGGAATGAACACATGAATTCTTCTGCATATTGGCTCATGCGGTTAGGGCAGTCACCACAAGCATAGCATTTAAGTGAAACTGTTCCATTAACTGACATCATTCAAGATGTGGGATAGAGATCTAATACAACATTCTCCAGCTTCTATCTGAGAGACTTTTCATTCGCAAGTTTTCAATTTGACCTGGTTGGACCTATATCAGCAGTACAGGTGGCTACCTTCACAGGTAATTCAGGAGCTTCATGACAGTGCAGGTTATTCTACTTCCACTGGATTTGCAGAAACAATTTTTTCTACTTAAAACCACATCTCTTCATTGATCTGTGCTAACTTTTAAATATTGAAATACTCTCTGTTGAAATGCTCTCTATAGATATTCTTTCATAACCGAGTTTTAGAAAACACTTGATTTTGTAATAGTCTCAGAGATTTCCATAAAATGCTGTCTTTTTTAAGGATCCAGGTATCTCAGGACAGATGTTGTTTTGACAGATCACTAACTTTTGACATACTACCATATCTGGTAAAATATTGTTCTGACAGCTGTTATAATCTGTCATTGTGCTCCATGTAATGATCAATCATGCTGTATCCATCATTTTATTACCCATCATCATTTTATTATCTTGCCAGTGAAGCATAGTCGAGACATAGGGATCACTTTTCTGATGGCATTGTCATTGGTTTCTTTGGCATTTAATTTTCGCATTTAGCTACGTTTCCTGACACTGTTGTAATTACAGTCATGAAAATTGATGGATATATTTATCTTTAAGGGTACTACTCACTATGGTTCGGTATTGCCCAAATTTTCATATTGTGATATATTGCAATTCAAGACAGTGTCTTGTGATATGTATACTAATATATTTGGAAAATCTGTAGAATGTGCAAAATGTTACTAAAGAGTGAACAAGAAGTCAAAATTTCATATAACTTTGATGTCTTTAATATCTTTACATAAACAGTGATTGGGAAACATCCATATATGTGGGTGAGTCTGAGCTACCAATGATAGACTCTTGCTTAATTCACATCTTGACAACTCAGGCCACATTAATGATGTTAGTGAGCGTGAGGAGTCAAGTTCGTTGTCCCACTTGCAAACTTAACCACTGTATTACATTACCAACAGATGGCAAGGTTATCGATTCATTTTTCATCTTTCTTGGGAAATGCTACATGATGAGTAATGTTGCTTTTTTGTTTGGCACCATCTCATGCAAGACTTCAGGTTCCACATCCACCATTTTAGGTCATTGCTTTGCAACAGGCAGAATATAACATGTAGCTCAACTATTTTCAAAGTGGTCACATCTTTCAGAAATCTTTTTTGGGTTTTAGAACAACAGACATTGAAAGAGGCTAAAGATTTAAATGAAATGAATGAAAACTGAAGTAAAATTTTTATTTGTAAGCTCTTTAATAGAAAAACTGCAAAAACTGGTTCATTGGGAACGTACCACAGCCCTTGTACCAGCAGGATCTGTACCACAATATACCAATGTACTGGTAGAGCTACCCCCCATACTACTCACTATGAGCAAAAATAGGTCTCATCAACCAATTTTTCATGCTCCAGTGATTAAATTAAGTTGCTAGGATTATGTCAGTTTATCTGACACCATTGTATGTACTGTCATAAAACTTGTTGGGTATATTCATCTAGGAGGGTACTACTCACCACTGACAAAAATAGTTCACAGTGACCTATATTTCTTGCTCTAGTGAATTTGCAAGGTTTTGGGATTATGTTGCGGCAGAGCAAGTGAGACAAAGCATTATGTAGAATTCATGTTAAGATACTTCCTTGATAAAATATCAAACTGTTAATGTTGCAGATGAGAGTCGAGATGGGAAATTAGAGACAGCATCCATTCCTCTCGAGAGGCTGAAGGGCACCTTTGGTACAGTGCAGGTCTCATGGACAACTGAACCTGGTGATGGCCTTGACCTTCGACCTTCATCAGGGACTGTGACCTTTCAACCTGATCAGAAAATTGCCTTTATCATTGTGGAATCTATTGATGACAAGGTGAAGGTTTTGCTTGCACATAACTGAAGACCAAGGCCAAGGCATATATTCACAAGTACACTTTTGGCACAAACTTAAACCAAATTTTGAGTGTAGGTCTGATGACATATCCAGGATTAAAACATAAATATTCATATGGACAAAAAATGGAATCATCTGGAAAAAGGGTAGACAGCTTTACTGCACATGTTACTAATGCTATGCAAATGCACTTGGTATAAGTCGTGCCATTATTCCTATGTTATTATTCTTTTTTAGTGCAGGTAAACTTCATTAGAACACAATGGTCAGGGTTGACAAAATGACATTGTGCTATATGTCAGATTGTATTATAGTGGGAGAATCTGATTGAATGAGAAATATTAATAAAGTGCAGGTAGGAGGTGTCATCGAGAAATTGATGTTAGTCTCGCCACAATTGGATTGTTTTATCAGCCGTATAGTTTGTTATCAGGTTGTTTAGAAGGGCAAAAAATGTGCATATTTTCTTGTATTGTATGTTTAAAAGTAAGGAGAAAATCATTACTTTCTGAATAATCCAAAGTAGTGCCCATGATTGTGACTGGGGTAGATAGTGAGATACGTAGGATCTTAGCTGATTCAAATAGTGGTAAATCTTTGCATATGGATGAAAAATATACCATAAAAAAAATAACGTCAGTTTTCTGCATGAGCATTTGAGCACACAGAATTGCTGATTATTCATTTTGTTTTACTAAAATTTTCAAGTAAAAAATGTTACCTGTTGTTTTAGATTATATGTTCTTTCTTCGCATCAAGTCTAAAGAGCATTGGCTGGAGTTCTATGATATCTACTTTGAAATTTGTGGATACTGAAATAGAACAGTTAAAATTGCATAAATCTTAGTAGAGACCAAAACATCATTTAGATTCTAACTATGAAATATATTTTCAGTGTAAACATAATCATTGAACTTTAAAAGATCACAGTATAAGGATGTTGGATGAAATTTTGATCAGCAGTAATTATCAGTAACACTGACTTTTTCTTTTATCTATGAGGTTGCACATCACTGTGATATGAGGAAAGATCAATTTTGTAATGAAAATTAAGGAAGATTTAAATAGAATTGATCCTAACACCTATTAATTGCTGTCTCCATGTAAACAAGGATTTGTATTTTTTATGATCATTGAAATGGTTTGTTACACATGCATAGAATGACTAAAGATTCTTTCAAATAAGTGTTGATATAATGACCTGTGCCAAAGATTTTACATGAGGTTTAACATGGATCAAAAGCTGTATAGAAAATGTTATATTCTTGTGTCATCATTTACCAAAAATATTGACTGCAAGCTGTTGGCAGTAGGTTTTTCTTTTAGTGGGATAGCCATCATGATCATGATTGGGACACTGAATTTAAATATTGGAAGCCATGACCATCTTATATCTGAATTTGTGTTATAATAAAGTGTGTTATGGCAGAGTTTCCATGTACACCTCTCCCTCAAAAATTTGAGCACAATGGGGTTCAAAAAATAGACTGTGGCATAAGCAAGGGTGCAAGTTACCAAGGGACCTCTGACAAATTAAAAAAGGGATGGACATCAACAGTGAGAAATGGGGGGTGGGAGGTGGATTAAATGGTTGAATACTTGTTTAATAATCACGTTGGGAATAATTGTCAATAAAAAGTTTTCTCTAATCAAGTTCTTTGCTTTTCTGTATAAATTACCTTTTTTTCAATATATCCAATCTCTGCAACATTTTTTAAAACATTATTCCATGTGGTTTCAACACACATCACATGTGTACCAGCGAAAACTTTGTGTATTACATGACTGATTTTTGCATGTGAATGTGGATACATCCTAGTGTTACTGTATATTCTGAATTAAAGAAGATTCTTTATTTTAAAAAAGAGTGACATTTATGTAGAGAAACAACAACGTCAAAACTTGGTTTTGTTTGTTTGTTTGTTTGTTAAATTAGTAAAATACTGTTGGTGTGATTTCTTTGCAAGTTCTAGTGAAATTTCTGCTCATTCCTGAGCAAACCTCCAAGTGCTAATTTGGGAATTTTAAGTCCACTGTAAACTTTGGAACTCACTTCAACATAATGAACCTAATCCATGAAACTAAGCTTTTCATGCACCGAGTACGCCTTTCATTTGGTTCCTTTGCTATTGTTGATCACATTTGCGAATGAGTATGATAAACCTCTGATTCATGTTAGACACTTTAGTTATGTTACTTGTACTTACAGTGTTCTCATTGTTCGATCAGTCAATTGCATGACTTACTAGTAACACATGACCATGGCTACTAGCTGTTACGCAGGTAGGATTTGCATGCCTTGTAACTTTTTTATTCCACCCCCTTTACTTGATTTGATACAAAAGACTAATTAATGTGATAATACAATGCAGGTCAACTTTTAATTGATTGTAACAATGCAACCATCACTTCCGCAAGTGGGAGATCAAAACACAGTCGGTACCAATTAGGTTTCCACAGAAAAGCTCGCAGGCATCACTGTGATGATCGATTGACACTTTTCACATTTGAATACAAGAGGGCATATTGCATTTATGTTGATTACACTGAAACTGAATTCAAAGATAAAACTGAAACACGAATTTCACTGGACAAGACTTATTTAATTGGTATTTATTTCTTAAAATATTGCCACCAGTAGACATTACTGACATTTTAATTGGCATTTATTTCTTAAAATATTGCCACCAGTAGGGATTACTGGCATTTTAATTGGTCGATATTTCGTCATATATTGTTATTTACAGTCTACTGAGAATTGTTTTTTTTTGTAACGAAAATGTAACAAAATATACAACTTTTATTAAAAGTTATGAATTTTGTAATTTTGAATCAAATTTCTGGGCTCTAACTACTGTTTTTGACGATAAAATGAGCAATGTATCACAGTTTCATTGACCAATTTGAATCACAGTTAAATACACCTTCAGCAATTAGGGGTCAATTTTGGGGTATTGTTTATAAGAAAAAATTAGATCCACACCTACCCCTGAGTTATCTGGGTGTGCTATAATGAGGGAGCAATGTATATAGTTCTGAGAAAATCATTTTATAATGTAACAGGAGTGAATTCTTGTTTACGTAATTTTTCAGCCCAAGTCCTCTGTTGACTCACCCACGTTTGAAAACAATGAATCATCAGATCTTTGTTAGACCTATACATTGCATTAGCAAGACTGTATAATGAGTAGTTTTTACACACTACTAATTTTGACTATATTTTATGTATCTAACTCTTCCATGAAAAATAAAGACATGAACATTTGTATTCATCATTATTTAAGTTTATTTGATTGTTTAAGCTGTACAACAGCACTTTAAAAAATTAAATCATCCATTTTTACTGCAGTTTATTAAAAATTTACAGCAGTAACAATAATAACTCATTAAAAAGTATAGCCATATCAATAGTCAAGTTCCATTTGAAGTTCTATCAACTCTACCTTTTGCTGCAGATAAATGTTAGCATATTGACTATTTGTGGATAGGGCAAGGTGATGTTAATGTATGGGTTACAAGTTCAAAGGTCAAAGTCACTAGGATCATTTAACTTCTTGCAGAATGATCAATTTTTGAATGAAGATCTTGATGTCTTACTTGCATAGGATGAATTCTTTCCTAATCAACAAAAGTTTGCCATCTTAGTTTACACTTTAAACCAACTCCTATTGACTTTGCCTGATTGTTACCAATATTTTCTGTATCTAATGTAGACAAGGTCATATTGCAACCAAACTTTTGTACATACCATCGCCAATTCTGTAATGAAGGATTACTTTTCTTGGCAGAAAATATCGCATCTAGATACACTGATTGCAGGGTAACCAAAATCATGATTTTCAATTTGAAAACAATATCGGCAGTATAGTGTTCTTATGTGAATAGTAGAGACTTCGTTTTCATCACAATGTTGGCAGTATAGCTGTCTTGTATGAATAGAGATTCTACTGTATTCTACTTCAGTTTCATCCTAATGTCAGCAGTATAGTGGTCCTACATGAATAGTAGAGACTTCAGTTTCATGCCAATGTCAGCAGTATAGTGGCCGTATGTGAATAGTAGAGACTTCAGTTTCATGCCAATGTCAGCAGTATAGTGGTCGTATGTGAATAGTAGAGACTTCAGTTCCATGCCGATGTCAGCAGTATAGTGGTCCTACATGAATAGTAGAAATTTCAGTTTCATTCCGATGTCAGCAGTATAGTGGTCCTACGTGAATAGTAGAAACTTCAGTTTCATGCTGATGTCAGCAGTATAGTGGTCCTACGTGAATAGTAGAAACTTCAGTTTCATGCCGATGTCAGCAGTATAGTGGTCCTACATGAATAGTAGAAATTTCAGTTTCATTCCGATGTCAGCAGTATAGTGGTCCTACGTGAATAGTAGAAACTTCAGTTTCATGCTGATGTCAGTAGTATAGTGGTTCTACATGAATAGTAGCGACTTCAGTTTCATGCCAATGTCAGCAGTATAGTGGTCCTACGTGAATAGTAGCGACTTCAGTTTCATGCCAATGTCAGCAGTATAGTGGTCCTACGTGAATAGTAGCGACTTCAGTTTCATGCCAATGTCAGCAGTATAGTGGCCCTATGTGAAAAGTAGAGATTTTAGTTTCATGCCAATGTCAGCAGTATAGTGGTCCTACGTGAATAGTAGAGATTTCAGTTTGATGCTGATGTTGATGGTATAGCTGTCTTATGTGAATTGTAGAGACTTTTGTGGTTATTAACAGCGTCACCATCTTGGTGCCAAAGTCAGTGGTATAGAGGTCTTATGTGAATAATATAGACTTCTAAGGTTATTAACAGCATCAACATCTTGATGCCAATGTTGGTGGTATAACAGTCTTATGTGAATAGTAGAGACTTATGTAGTTATTAGTCATCAGCTTGATACTAATGTTGGTGGTATAGGGGTTTTATGTAAATAGTAGAGACTTCAGTTTGATGCCAATGTTGGTGGCATAGTGGTCTTATGTGAATAATAGAAACTAATGTGGTTATTAACAGCATCACCATCTTGGTGCCAATGTAGGTGGAATAGTAGTCTTAAGTGAATAGCAGAGTCTTCAGTTTGATGCCAATGCTGGTGGTATTGCAGTTTTATGTGAATAGTCGATACTTATGTAGTTATTAACAAAATCACCATCTTGGTGCCAGTGTCAGTGGTATAGCAGTCTTATGTGAATAGTAGAGACTTTTGTGGTTATTAACAGTTTCACCATCTTGATGCCAATGTAGGTGATATAGTGATCTTATGTGAATAGCAGAGACTTCTGTAGTTATTTACAGTGTCACCATCTTAGTGCCAATGTCGGTGGTATAGCTGTCTTATGTCAATAATCGAGACTTCTGTGGTTATCTCTCACCAGCTTGATGCTAATGTCAGTGGGTCTTATATGAATAGTAAAGATTTCTGTGGTTATTAGTCACCAGCTTGATACTAATGTCCGGTACAGAGGTCTTATGTGAATAGTAAAGACTTCTGTGATTATTAACAGAGTCACCATTTTGATGCCAATCTTGGTGGTATAGTAGTCTTATGTGAATAGTAGATACTTTTATGTTTATTAACAGCATCACCAGCTTGATACTGTTGTCGTTGTTATAGTAGTCTTATGTGAATAGTGGAGACTTTTGTGGTTATTAGTCACAAGCTTGATAACAATGTTGGTAGTATAGTGGTCTTATGTGAATAGTGGAGACTTTTGTGGTTATTAGTCACCAGCTTGATAACAATGTTGGTGGGTGTTATGTAAATAGTTGAGACTTTTGTGGGTATTAACAAAGTCACCATCTTGGTTTCAAGAAAATAAAATTTTAAAAAAGTGGTAGAATTGCAGCTTAAAAGGAGAGAGACACATATTTTGTACAATTCAGAATGACACATAATCATAATCAAGTGAGTATTAATGGGATTCATTTATTAGGAATTTATGTTGACTGGGATCCTAGGATTCATAAGGTTGAAAATAGAAAAATGTATTTTTAAGAAATAAAATTATGTTCCAGGTAAAATTTTACTGACACTTGTACACAAGAATGTTGTTGCATCTTTATTTGATTTAAAGTATATAACAAATAGGTTGTTGAACTTGTACTAAGAAATATTTGTATGGACTCAGCGTCTTGGCAAGATGGCTTGCAAGCTTGTTGGCCACAGCCAAATCAATTCAGCTACACAGATATTTTTCAATATAAATTCATTAACCCAATCATATAAGATAATGTCATTTAAAATTGAAGTTTTTCTTTATTATTTCCTAAATTGCCCTACATGAAATGTAGTTGTTTTCAAGCTATTGCAAATGACACTGACAAACTTTTTTTCTCAAATTGCAGATTTCTGAACCTGCAGAGACCTTCAGAATACTACTGTCATCTCCACTAGGTGGCACTACCATTGGGAATAGATCAGAAGCAATTGTGACAATCAATGCAAATGATTATCCTGTGTATTTCAAGAGTAAGTGCAATACATTAGAATCTCTTTTACCCAAACTCTTTGTGTGGTGGACACACAAATCTACCCAAACTCTTAGTGTGTGTACTTCAAGTGTTAGCTCAATACAGTAGAATCTCTTTTACCCAAACACTTTGTGTGGTGGACATACAAATATACGCAAACTCCTAGTGTGGGCAGAGCTAAAAAAATTGGATAGCCTGACACCCAGGGCCCTCTAGATCTAGATTGTGCCTCTCCCATATTATAAGTGAGTTGCCCATTGGGCTTGTAAAAAAAAAAAGTGTTATCTAATTTGTTTCAGAGAAAACTTGCATACCAATGAAATGCGGCATTTTTATTTTGAAGTTCTTGAATGACACTGGTAAATTATTATTATTCAGCCCCCTACTGGGGCTTTATTTGTAGGTCCCGCCTTCACCTTATAAAGATTGTCTGCTTATTTGTATCAAAAGCCCTAAACTTTCTGTACAAGGCGAACCACATGACTTATGAATTGGGAACAGTACTATATCTGTTCTCCCTATTTCATTGGCTATCATTAACTAGTGCTCACTTGTCCTGTATAAATAACAATAAGCTGTCCTGTATAAATAACAACGAAGCACCCCTTGCTCATGCTGATTTGGTAATGCATCACTGGTTAAATATTTCAAGTGGTACCCATGTGATTGCATGAAAATTAAGCAAAACTAGTGGATTAGTGACTTATAAAAGCCTCCATTACAATGTTTTTCACTATAAAGGAACTGACATAATTACATTATATTTTAATCCATTTAGCTCAAAGAGTTGGTAGCTGCTGATTATGTTGATATATGCAGTGAGTGTTTTCTGTGATTATGACACATCTATAGTACTATGACATGAACTCTATGACATGAACTAATATATGGAACTTGAAGCTACTGTTTTTACCGATTGATATAAAAAAAGACCGATGCCTCCCTGACTTCATTTCTGTTTTCATCTTTGAGAAACATGGAGATTTTTTCAGCATTCATACAAGGAAACTACTCCAAGGCCCTAAAATACTCTTCCCTACAGATCATAATGAAATACACAGACTGTACAATGACCTGAAGGCAGAATTGAAGAGACAGAGGCAGAGATCACAAGAACGCAGGTGTATGCCACAATTATTCAGAATTTCACACCTGAACATGCAGAAATTGTGAAATTGTTGGAAATCACATTAGTTGTGAGCCCGTCTACAGTAGAATATGAATGAGGGTTCAGTCTCCTGAACAATATCACAAGTATAATGGATAGACTATTAGATTTTTCAAGCGTGTGGGGGTAACATAGTAGTAAGAAAATATGTACCTGTCAGGCAAGTGGATTTTGAGTCAGGGCAAATGTTGTTTGTAAAGTTATTTGCCCTGGACCAGTGTCTGAACAAAAATTCCTTTGAGTACTGATGGGAGACACACAAATTTACCCAAACCTAGTGTGGGGGACAAACAAATCTACTCGAACTCCTAGTGTGGAGGATGCACAAATCTAACCAGACTCCTAGTATGGGAGGACACACAAATCTTCCCAAACTCATGTTGTTGGGGACATGCAAATCTACTGAAACTCTTAGTGTGGGGGACACACAAATCTACCCAAACTCCTAATTTGGGGGACACATAAATCTACCCAAACTCATAGTGTGCGAGACACACATATCTACTCAAACACCTAGTGTAGGAGACACACAGATCTACTCAAACACCTAGTGTGGGGGACACACATATCTACCCAAACTCCTAGGGTGTGGGATACACAAATCTACCCAAACTCCTAGTGTGGGGGACACATATCTATCCAAACTCCGAGTGCGGGGGACACACAGATCTACTCAAACTCCTAGTGTGGGGGACACACAGATCTACCCAAACTCCTAGGGTGTGGGATACACAAATCCACCCAAACTGCTAGTGTGGGGGACACATATTTATCCAAACTCTTTGTGTGGGGGACACACAGATCTACTCAAACTCCTAGTGTGGGGGGCACACAGATCTATTCAAACTCTAGTGTGTGGGATACACAAATCTACCTGAAGTTCTAGTGTAATGGACACACAAAGGGGGGATGCACAAAATCTACTCAAACTCCTTAGGTGGGAGATCTACAAGTCATTCTGATAAATGGGAATTCAGATGAACAAGTTGGGAATATACAAAATCAGCACTTTCTAGGGGAAATATATTGCTCCCATTTGTAATTCTGTTCATATGAACCATACAAGTGACCACATTATAAGCAAGGAGGTGTTATGATGAGTATTGAGTATTTAATAATGTGAAATCACATTATATAGAGGATATTTGCTTTTATTATATATCTCATAATGAGATACTGAAATATATCAGTGGGAGAAAAATGATATCGCCACAGTGGCGATGCCACTTTTATCACCACAGTGGCAATGTCACTTTTGGAACTACATTCTTTTCCCATTTAGGAAATCTATCTGCTCTTAACTATGTTGTTCAAATCTGTATTTCCATATTTATGCCTATTTAATTTTTCTTCATCTTCTTAATTTCCTTCTCTCTCTCTCTCTCTCTATCTTTCTATCTCTTTCCGTCGGGATGAACAGATCTTAAAATGTGTCAAGACTGTGGGCCCTCTAGTATACATTTATTTAATCAACAAGGAGCTGCCATAAAAAATGCCTAAAAATGAACTCCAAGTAACAAAAAGTTGGCTTCAGCTATTAACTTTGTTTAATTAGTTTTCTACATGAATCCTGCAAATGATTTGTGTCTGAGCTTAAATGAACTGTTGCTATTAGATATTCTATCTCTCATACAGTGTCTTTTACACTCTACGACAAATGGAAAAACTCTTGGTTAAATATAGTAATAAAATTGTTTAAGTTGCGATTCTAACTCTCAACACAATCATAATCATGTTTGGAAATGATGGAGAATTCAGGCATTGATGAGTGTTGATTGCAAACTGAAATTTAGTGACAATCAAAATTTGGGTGCAGTGTCTTTTGCTGATCTAGACTGCAAGGTTGCCAAGGCCAAAAATTCCTGTTTGAATGCAGAAATGAACAAAATAAAGAACCAAAATCCATACAAGGAAACTCACAATCATTAAAATCTTTTGTTTTAAAGATGTTACGCTTTGAAATCTGCCGGATGTGACCGCTCCATGATATTTCTATAGTAGACCAACCCCAACAATGTCTACTGAATCTACCCAAACCCCAACAATGTCTAGTTTATTAATCCACACAAGCAATGTGTAAATGAAAATAAAAGTCTCTTCATTTTGTTTGAAAGCAGTCATTAGTTTCACAAAATACACAATTTGAAGCATTATATGTACAAGATAAATTTGTAAAAGGTCGCTGTCCTAAAATTATTGTAAATTTCGGAACTTCTTTTTATTGATGTAGTAATGCAGCCATTATTTGCATTGGCACTGAATGTAGAAAAAATCCATGCAAATCGACGGTTTTCGCCATAAAAAATATATAATAAAAAGAAAATCTACGGTTTTTTTTGGTAGATATAAAAAAATATTTTTCATTCGTGAAGTGGAAACATTTCGTATTGTCACTCGTGGCTTACTAAATTTTTTTTATTTAGAGCCAAAAGTCAAAACCTAAGTCACCCCAACATAAATAATAAACAGATGAGCAAGAAAAACAAATGGATGTAACAGATGCAGTAAGGTGAGCAGATGACAAAATCTATGACCATGGCACTTTCAGCATTGTGTGCATGTTTTAAGATAAGATAAGAATTCTTTATTTCAGACTCATCTATAGTCCATACATCTAAATTAAAACATAAGTGTAATTTAAGCATAACAAAATCATAGGCATCTTATGTACAAATACAGGGACACATATACAACTACTGAATATGTCTGTCATTGTTAAGGGGGGCCCTGGGTGGTCGAGCGGTCTATGGGCTCGCCTTTACAGATCACTCACATATCTCACCTCTGTCTGCGTGAGTTCAAGTCTCAGCTCGACCAATGTGGGCATGTGAGAAAGCTTGCCAGTAGCTTTCTGTGGGTTGGTGATTCTTCCCAGGGTCTTCATGGGTTCTTCCTCCACCAAATATAATCGCTGCCATGTATAGCCTATCATGTGCTGGAAAATGGCATTAAACCACACAAAACCAAAAAATCAAACTTATCATTGTTAAGAACAAAATTATGTAAGACATTTAAAGAGTAATTTGTTTCATCTATCTGTAATCCAAGAATAAAAACAAATATCATAGTTCCACAGAAATGTCAAGATAACAATTCTTACTATTAAATATTCTTGTCATCATTGAAAAGACATACTTTCTCATTTATTCTTCAAGACTGAATATATTCTGATCTGGAAACATGGTAAAGACTCTGTCCCATCTTGGAAGGCTTAATAGTAAAGGAAGACTATTGTTATAACAAATAGCTAATTTTCTTTTTATACATGCACTAAATTTTGTCCATTGAGGTATGTAATACATTGTGTAGCAATAATATGTGAATAATCTAGTTTTCAAAGAAAAATGTTTTGAATTTTTACTTAAAAACATGTTTGTTCGAGTACACAAAAATTTGTAACGTCTTATCATATCTACATCGTCTGGTAGATTGGATTTTAAAATGTGACCCAAATAAGTGTAACTTTTGACATATGCAAGAGCATGACCTTAAAAAAGTACAGAAGGAGGCAATGGTAATTTGAAAGATGTTGACTGAAAAACCATGCATACTGATTTTTGGTGCATTATATATGATATCATTCTCAAATGCATAATCTTCACATATCTTTAATAATTTCCTTCAGCCTATGATAGAAGGAATTATTGATGACATATCATCAGCAAAACTAAAATAGTCACGAAATAAAACATTTAATGGCAAATGTAGTTCCACTTGACATTGATCCAACTTAAGATTTTCAAGCGTTTATGTATGTATTAAATAACAAAGGCAAAAGGACACCTCGCTGCCTCACTCCATTGGTTACATGAAAGAAATTATATACTGCACTTCCCCAATGCACATATTAGAATTGTTTGCCATACCAACTTGGGTATGAGTTATATAGACAGGTATATGATTGTCAAGTCATTTTTAAAAACGTGTCCAATGATTCACCGTATCATATGCCTTACTAGTGTCTAAAAAATATGCAAACACAAAGTTACCATATTCTAAACATAGTTGACAGTTTGTTTAAAAGCATAGAGGCATAAGTTTGTTGAATGTTGTTTCTTAAAACCAAAGTGATTATCATAAATTGTGAAATGACATCATTGTAGTTCAATACATTCAAATATTTTTCTAAATAATTGTTGTGAAAGCTTTAGGTATATGTTTATTATTGTCTGCCAGGTTAACAATTTTACTTTTCAACAGAGGAATAATTTTCACTTTTGTGAAATCATCTGGTACAAAGTTAAGGAAAAGTATACAATTATTAATAAATAAAATCATTAAAAGGACACAGAGTCTATTATCTGACAATTTTAAATGTTCTATATATAAGAAATTGACACTGGAAACTTATCCCCATTTTGTTTAGCTATGGCATGTTTGATCTCACACAATGAGATCAGTTCAATAATTTAAAGCTGGAAGGTGGCTTGCAAGTTGAAAGAACATAATCCTTATTCAAATCATTTTAACACTATTGAGTAAGGATTAAAAATTATTTTTCCACATGTTGCATACATTATTTTAGTCATGGTTCCCATCTATGCAAATTTTAAAACAGGAACATCGATAAAGCAACAACGAATATGAACCATTACAACTATAGAATTAACTCCCCTAAAAAACGCAAATACCTTATTAGGAGTAAAAGACAGAGATCTCATTCATCCAAGTCATTACATATTATAACTCTGTCAGCAAACATTTTACTGCAGTACCCATCATGCTATAGTGAAAGGATGAGAATATCTCCCATTATGACATCAGCATTGAGCAGATTTTAGCAACAGATAAGCAAACAATACAAATGTTTGAAATAGCTGTACATCCATGGTTGCTTCCTTTAAAGACATAACAGCTAATCATGATAGGGATTTAGATAACTTTGGCATTATAATGGCTGGCAGTTTGTGACATGTATTTACCATCAATACTCGTGTATAGTGCAATACCAACTGCAAACTGCATAGACCCAGATCTGCCATCGCATAATGTGCTGGCAGATCTGGGTCTATGCAGTTTGTAAGGACTAATTAGTAGAACAAACAACATAGACCCTGATCTGCTGGCGCATTATGCGACAACAGATCTGGGTCTATGTTATTTGCATTTGGAACCGACCTATACGCGAGTACAGACGGTGAGTCTGGTTTATGGTCTGTAGCATACAACTCTTCTTTATACAATTAACTGGTAACCAGGCTAAACTTTTTCCCTCATTTTTTTGTGCATCTGTGCTCAGAACAATGTGCACTTTATTTTGCCATCATCATTATTGTATTTAATATTTACATCTTTTCTGGTGGCAGCAGGGGTATTAGCATTAGGATTTTATGTTAAGATTTTTTATACTGAACTTTTTGAAGTCATGCAGGGAAGGGGGCATCAGCATGGTTCACAGCCAATTGAATTTACAAACTATACATAATTATGGATCTGATAGAAGTATTATTTCAAAATTGTGGATATCGCACCTTATTGATTTGAACTCAGATGATAAAATGGCAATCTAGTTGGTTTTAACCTAGAAAAGGAGTAGCAAAAGCGCCATCTGTTTCTTAATATAAAGTAATATAGCTGTGGATTATATCTCAGATAATTCATCGTCTCTTTATTAACAATAACCATAGCAATAGTACTAAAACTAACAAGAACTACAAAGAAAGTAGTAATAGAAAAGTGAATGAATAACAAACTAAATGAACCAATTGTTTATGTATGTAAGAATGTAGTAGTGTTTTATGGCATCTCAGCACAAACGTGGCTATGTAGTAGTGTTTTACGGCATCTCAGTACAAACGTGGCTATGTAGGTAAAGCTCAAAAATTAAAAATAAAATGAATTGCACAAAAATTTAGGAAGTTAAACCCTTCCAAAAAATGTGGAATTCAATACAAAAAGATAAAATACAAAATGCAAAGATTGCTCTAAACAGATAATAATTTTATTTTATTTTATTGCATGTGGGTGCCTGTTTGGAGTTGTCTTGATTTAAGCCGATTGGTTTCAGTGTTCTTAGGAGTGTATCCAGTGAGATTCCTTTTCTTTCCTGGTTTTGGAAATCCAGTTGCAGTCGTGGGCAATTGCATGTATGATGTCGCTAAAAGTATGTCACTAAAAGTATGGCCAGGGGAAGAGAACTATTCTGCTACCAGGCTTCTGTCCAACTTCCTTGTCATCCAATCAGATCTATGAAGAATGATCCTTTTGTGTAGTTTTTCGTGTTTTTTTTCTCCTAATACTGAAGGCCACAAATCTTACACGTGATGAGATAAATTACATTCTCCATTTTGCATGTATTGTTTGGACCATTTATGTTCAATTTATTGCTTGTCATTGTGCTAGAGAAGGTGTTTGTCTTGATCATATGTTGACCTGTTTTGCACCTTTTGTCACCAGATGTGCCAGTATGGCCTTGGATTGTGATTGGCATTAACTTCGCTCTGACTAGGATGTCTCTGAGGTTTTGGTCTGTGGTAGGCTCTCACTGGTTTGTTCAGGAGGATTAACTTTAGTGTGTCACATGATTCCATGATGGGCCAGTGTTTCTGGATGATTTGACCTATTTTGGGGTTGTCCAGACGGTATGTCAGGATAAACGATATCCTATGAACTTTTTCCTTTTCTTTATATTTTAAGGGGTCATAGCATTTTGGTTTTGTTCAGCCATTGTTGCCTTCGATATTAGGTCTTTGTCGTGGCCGTGGTTCATCAAATATTCAGACAACTCTTTTGGACCTATTTTGCAATGTTTCATTTTTGGAGCAAATTCTGCATATTCTCAGTGCCTGACTGTACAGGATGTTCTGAATGCAATGGTTTGGATGACATCTGGACGGGAGAAGATGCTAGCATATACTAGTTGGCTTTCAGTAGATTCCGTGTGAAGTTTGTTTTCTACGAGTCTGCTTGTTGTGTCTAAAAATATGCGGTTTGAATTCGAGACTTCTGTTGTGAATTTTATTGAAAGATTGAAGTTGTTTGTTTTTTATATAAAGTCATATAGATTTTCTCTTCCATGTTGCCATTTCATTTTTGTGTCATCGATGAAGCATACCCACTGGTATGGTGCAAGTCTCACCAATGCTAAAAGTTGCCTCTCCAGTCTTCCCATAAAAATATTAGCGTATGAGGAGGCCATCTTTGTACTCATGGTGGTTCCATTGATTTGGATGTAATTGTTTTCATTGAACACAGTGTTGTTGAATTTTAGGACTAGCTCCAGAAGTTTAAGCAGGAAATGAGTGCACAGTTCTTGCACAGCTCTTGTTTCTCATGCTTCTTTACACACCTGTATCCCTTTACTGTGTGGTATATTTGTATACAAGGATGTAACATCAAAGGAAATAAGTGTTGTGTCTGGAAATAATGGTTCACTTGCTTTGCTTGTGATGAGATTGTTGTGTACTGAAGATAGGATGGTAATTTGTGGACATGTGGTCTCATGAAATGGTCCAGATATTCTGATATTCTCTCACTCTCTCTCTCTCTCTCTCTCTCTCTCTCTCTCTCTCTCTCTCTCTCTCTCTCTCTCTCTCTCTCTCTCTCTCTCTCTATATATATATATATATATATATATATATATATATATATATATATATATAAACACACACACATACACACTGTCTACACATCTTTCCAAACTGTCTTTCTATCCTTCATCCCATCTTATACATAAATACATACATGTATGCAGATCTATGTATCTTTCTTTCTTTCTGTCTGTCTGTCTATCGATCTATCTGTCTGTCTTTCTGCCTGTGTGTCTGTCTGTCTATCTATTTATCTATCTGTCTGTCTATCTGTCTTACATGTGCACAAGAACTTTCAACTATGTTGTTTCATGACCCTTAGTCTTATGACTGTGACCCACTAAACAAAACCTGTGACTCTCTGGTAAGAATCCTTAAAAAAGCCCTGAATATTTATTACAGTGATTAAATTTGATTTTAAGACATTGTATAAAGCTTTTTTTTGCAATTTTTAGAATACAACTACACTGTGGATGAGCCAGCTCAGGTTGCAGTGACAATCATGCGGGATGGCCCAACCAATCAGGAGGTCAGAGTTAAATACAGGACAGTGGATGGGACAGCCTCAGCAGCAGGTTTCGATTTTGAAAATGTGATTGTTGGAGAGCTTGTGATGGCAGCAACAGAGATCGAAAAAAATATCACTGTTAGGGTGTTGGATGATGAGATAGCTGAAGGAAATGAGACATTTTACATTCAGCTGTACAATGTTTCTGGTGAGTGAACAGTTTTTCAAATCTTTATGGGCACTTTAACTAATTGTGTTCAATCAAATTAATTTCCTGTCTTTTATAATTAAATTCCATAGGATATAGGTGAAGAATTAACACTTTTGATTGGCCTTTGTCAGCATCTTCATAGGTTCTTAAATGTTGTTTTTATACACCATATCTAGTGTTAGGCTCATTTATTTTTTATATTGTAAAACAGAATTCTTTAACCTTAATTTCTCAGATATCAGTGTGTCTGAAAAAAATCTCAATGTGTGGTGTAAGAAAGCTTTCAGCAGGTCATAACTAGATCAACTGACAGCCAGAGAGTGTGTTTAAATATCTTATGATCACACAGTACAGAATTGGGTACAAAACAAGATGGCCAAATACTTCCACATCAGAAGTTTAAGGTAGAATATAAATTCTTGATTCTTACATACAGAAATTAATTTGACCACATACAGGAATACATTTTTAATATCTTGTAATATCAGAGAAAATAGTAATAAAGAGTATGCTTGTATTTGAATAAGATTAGTTGCTGATTTGCAAGTAATTTAGCATTGTATACTGTAAAAATATATACCAAATAAGTCAAAGAATAGTTGGATATTTATAATAGACTATTGCAAATATAATGACTAAATTTGTATATGAATCTTTAAAAATCACAAAACTAGACTGCCCTCTACAGCAAGGTAGTTACTCTCTATATACTTGCCACCAAATATCATCATCATTTCACTTCTTCCTTTATTCTTATTCTGTTACATTGTACACTGTCTGTTATAGATGTTTTGTACAATAATGAATTAAATTGAATTTTAATTGAATTATCCAAGTAATAGACAAGTTAAAGGGAGGTAATTCCTATACAAGAAGCACTTGCTATCTATAAACAGTCATTTGCATAACCTAATCAGTCATAGCTGCAAAGTATTTTGTGATGCTTTCAGCAAATATTAATTGTATCCAAGCTCTTTGAACATTTAGTCCCTTCTGAAGTCATGAAATTTGAAGAAATTGGGTCCAAATTAATGGTTTGTTGAAAAGTCAAAAATCTTTACAAAAAAACAATTTTTTTTCTTAAATTGCCTTGGTAAATATTTTACAAAACTTTCAATAGTTTCTCTAATTTTTCATTTGATGAATATCTTACCATTCTTTTTCATAGGAGACATAGTGCTTCAGGGGCCTAATAACTGCTCCATCACAATCCTGGCCAATGACTATGCATATGGGATATTCAAATTTGGTGCTCCATACTCACTCAGTGTTGAGGAAGGTAGCACAGCCACTTTCTAGTAAGTCATCTCTACTACCTAGATCAGTCTTAGTTCTGTATTATTATAAATTATATATTCTTTGTTATTTTAATTAATTAGAAATGTTAAAAAGATGGTGAATAAATTAAGTAATTTAAATAATTATTATAATATTGCAAATAGCCAATGGTGTTATTTCATAGATATTGTTTTGTAAAAATGATAATCAAATCCCTTATTTAACCCAGGCCTATAGCTTTATCATTGAAAGGTTATATTTTAAAAAACAGGTATTACAATTCCTGTGTCTTACTGTGTACAAAATGTACAATGTAAGACCTATTTCCTTCAGCATCAATCGAGCTGGAGGTAACTATGGCACAGTGAAGGTATTCTGGCAGATTTACATCATCCTGACCAATGAAGTGGAGAATGCTGGTGAATTTACTGTTAGAGGGAACCAGTCTGTCATATTTGGTCCTGACGAAGTGGGAAAACCAATCTTCATCACACCCAGAATTGATGATGTACCAGAAAATGATAAAAGCTACTATGTTAGATTGGACACTGTGCAAGGTGAGTGACAAACTCTAGGTATTAATCTACCATGTTAGATTGGATACTGTGCAAGGTGGTTGACAAATTCTTGGTATTAAAGTGTGAAATTACTTCAAACCTGCTTTAGAGGCTGCCTGTATTTGATAATCATCTACCCATAACAGATACTATCTGGTGCCAGACACATGTTTGTACTCAACCTGTATTGAGTAGCCACCTGTCTTTGGTGGCCACTTGTCCCTTGCCAGCAAACAGGTACCAGTTGAATATACATTTTACTTTAATTGCTAATATTGTTTGACTTCCAGAATTTTAACGACGTTATTTAAAAAATTATTTCATTAATAATATCAAGCAATTAAATTTACCTAAGAAGTATGAATGTATTATTAGATATCACTTAGTTAGGGAGTTGTGTTAAAAATTAAATGAAAAATGGAGTTTTGGTAAATAAAGTACATGCAGCAGTCATAAGGATTTGGAGATGTGGTGATTTACAGGTTTTTATCCTGAACATTTAGATTAAAAAACTTCTAAATTTTATGAAACATTTAATCAATTTTTCTTAAGAAAATTACACTATGACAATTATAATCACAACTTATGACTTTCAGATGAATAGGACTAAGTGATACAATTAGGTAAGAATGTTAGATTTTGTTTGAAATAGATTGAATTGTCTTTATATGTCTATTCTTTTAAAGACAACATCTACCATCTCTTAATTGTAAATTTCTCAAACTTCTTCAACAATGAAGCTGGTCTTTGTAACATATGATCTAAGTGTCCTGTGTGTGTTTTTTCCAATCTTCTTAGTCCTTGAGGGCAGAACAGACATTCCCATGGCTAGAATTGCTGATACGGACACACAGGTGTTGCTTACCATTCTGGCCAGTAATGACCCAAATGGACGATTTGGATTTCCTGCCCTCGTTAAGGAACAGAGTGTGGCTGAGGACTTCTATCCTGGGATGGACAGTACTACACGAGTCAAGTACAATGTGGAGAGGCGCCAGGGAATATTTGGAGCTGTGGCGGTGAATATTCTTATGAAATGGTGGTTTTCGTTAAGATTTTTCAGAGTTTAATTTTTTTTCTTTTGATGAGAATTATGGACTTGCTCTACTAACAAACAGATATTTACATTTCTCAAATAATATTTGTTTATTGTACATGTCTTTATTGCATGTATTTGACTTAAGTCATTTGATGAGTTACACTAGAACTTACTACTAATAATGAAGTAATGTCTTGGGTCCAAATAATAAAATAATGTTAGTCATTATCATGCTTTTTTTAATTAGATTCTGTTGATGACAGACATTTCTACAGTTCCCTAAATAATGTTCACTGTATTTCAAATTGACCATATTAAAAATAACATTTTGGCCATGTTGCAGAATATTTCAATAAAGTTGAATGTCTTAAATGCATTTATTTATAAAATTGATTTAATTGCATTTAATTGACAATGTAAGTTTTATTCATAATATTAATTTAATTACACTTAATTGACAGTGTAAGTTTGTACATATTTTTTTTATTCAATGGGCTTATAATATTTATTTGAATGTCATGTCCAACAGAGTGTATTTATTTTGGAAAAAAGCAGTTTCTCCTTTTAATTCATTCCCCGATCACATTAACATTAGAAAATAAACTCTGCTACTTCCTGATTCCAGCCCTCCCGAAAAGATGAAAAAATTCATCTTTTCCATCTTTATACCAGATAGACAAAGGGAAGAAATATTTACACATTACCTCCCCTTGACCACCACTAGGTGGCACCAGTTTTAAGCTTTTGTGCAGTACTATTAACATAATCCTGCAAGACCTCACAAAATCCTTTGAATATCTTCACGATTTCAATCGATGCATCCAGAAAGTTGGTATATTAGAGTGTAGTAAGGTTTTTACTACATGTGGTAAACATTATTTTTGAATTTTGATCAATATTTATTTATGTGAATTTTTTGCAGTTGTGGACTTTGTTTATTCTGACCTTATGTTCCAACACTGTATTGTTGGTGTGTGTTTGTTAATTATTACTCACACTCACTGTATATATATATATATTTCTGCTTGTTTAATAATGAGTGTCATTATTGTGATTTGTAAACACTTATGGGTGTTCATTTCTGAATTTTTTGCACTTGTCATTTCAGTTAAACAATGACGAAAAAATGCAGTAAATGCAAGAAATTTAAAGTTACCAAGGACATACATGAGACGTGTCTCACTTGCATCAAGTGTTCTCCATCCTCAACATGCAATGTGTGCACCTTATAGTCAGAAAATATCTGGTCCATGGTGTTGCTAAAAAGTATTAAAAGCAATGAGAAATGTGTGAAGTCTCCTACGGAGCAGTGCAATGCCTTGAGCCTTCAACTGAAGATGGCATCAATTGCTAGTATAGTGGGGAATGTCACAATGGTCCCTCCTCCATGCAAAATTATATTTTTGATGCCGACTTCAACAATTACATCAGCAGAATTGGAGGAATAACGGGTTGTGGAATTGCCATGCTTGAATTCTTTCCAGACGCAGTTCAAGCTGCAGATACATCGACTGGTGCAGGAAGCGATGATGCAGTTGCTAAATTTGGGAAAGTTATTGCCCATATGTCTGTTGCAAACCTTCATGGATAATTTGGAGCTTATGGGGGAGTGTGCACTCATATATGGACAGCCCAGTGGGCATAAGTCCCCCCTTATGTCTGAGCATGGCCTTTGGGCCTGTAAGTCTGGGTGCATGGGTTTTCTTTTAGTTTTTGATGATCCATTTCAGCATTCTTTCATGCCTTACGACGCCAATCCAGCTACTGACCAGTCAGTCCAGCCTTCTGGCCAGCTATACCTATTGTCTAGTGACTGGAGCTCTGTCACTTCATTAAGCAGTGCCACAGACCGGTCAATAGTGCCAAGGTATGTGGAACTATATGAGGATCAGACTGACTGATCTGTCCATTTTGCTGCACCTTCTGCATGGACAGTTCAGAAACCAATACTCTAACCGACCACCCAGCTAACAGCCATGCATAATGTCCAGCTGGCAATTGAGCTGACCATTGAGCTGGCTGTCCATCATACTCTTAGGCTGTCCATACCAGCAAAACTTACTCAGCCAACTCATCCAGCGAGTCATTTATTTATGGTTTATCCTTTGGAGCAATACCATGATACATTTAGGGATGATGGCAGTGCCTCAGTGGAGATATTTTACATAGATATGGACATAAGCCCTGATGAGGATGGACCACACAGTGAGTGTAGGGATAACCTCAAAGCTGTAACACACTCAGATCCAACTATGGGATGGACTGAATTTAGTTTCAAAGCAGCTGTCAATGAAATATACCAGGTGTTGCCAGCTTCCAAATGCCCACCACCACCAACTGCAAGCCAGGGCTGCAAGGTCAAGGCATCTGTAGACCTGGTAGATGAGGAGGACCATCCCTCCTTGTGCCTACTGCCTCAGTCAGTGAAAATAAAGGAAATTTCAGACCATATGTCATATAAAATCGTGACCCAGGAAATTCTAAAACATTTTTCTCGGAAAGTCAACTACCAGTGACATTTTCATCACACTGGTATAGAAAGCATTTGGATGCATTTACCACAGAGCTTCCGACTCTAGATAAGAATATCGCAGTGGTGAAGATGACTATCCCACTGTTCTACAAGGTGAACAAGAATGCCTTTCTTGCCACTTTAAAGCCTGTTTGTAATATCATAGCAACATCTTCAATGTTGGACCTAGCATCACTAGCTATTTTTCAGCTTGCCAAAAAAGCAGGCAGTTATAATGCCTGGAAATCCACTGCTAGGATCACCAAGGTCATTAACATGGCTGCACACCATTCTATGGCTAATGCTCTGATGGCCTCTGCCAATTAGAATTGATGAGACGAGATGCCTGTCATCGATCATCATCACTCAAACTGCATCATTCCTTGGTGCTCTGTGTGACATCCTTTGGGTCGCTGTTAATATTTGGAGTAGGATATAGGAGGTGAGGAGGCAGGCAGCACAGGAACTGCCCTTCCAACTGGCCATGCCTCCTTCCCAGACATCCAGACTGAATTAATCTCAGTCTCAATGAAGAGATGATCATTGGCAAAGAGATAAGAGAGCAATTGCTGCTCAGCAACAGCAACAGCTTTTATCTCAATCAAATTTCAAAAGACAACAGGCCCCTCAGTTTAGGAGGACTCTAATAAAAGGTTTAAAATAAGGTCTCTCTTTCCCCAGGCCTCCTAACAACTGCAAGTGACTCACCACCCTGACTGCCCATAGACTGCCTACCAGTTGGTGCCAGACTCCTTCATTTCCTTTAGCATTGGATTGACCTATTTTTGCAAAATGAATGTTCATTCCAAGTTGTTTTGGAGGAGCTTCAGATTTCATTTATCCAGCCTCCTCCCCTTTTGTCTTCCCCATACATGTTCTGTCAGATTCTGAGAAAGCTGAATTTATGCAGAAGGAGATCTGGTCATTACTTGACAAGAAAGTGGTGGATATTGTTTGGAACCGAACTCTCCTGTATTTTATTCCAGGCTCTTTCTAGTGTCAGAGGACAATGAAAAGCTCAGGCCTATCATTGATCTCAGCCATCTCAACAGATACATTGCAGTGCCGAAGTTCAAGATGAAAATGGCTCAATTAATGAGACTTTCCATCAAAAGGGATGAATTTGTGATCAATCTAGACCTGACTGAGCCATAGCATATTTTCACATCCTTATTCACCTGGCCTTGCGCAAGTTCCTTTGGTTTGCCTACCAAGGAAAAATGTATTAGTTGCGTGTACTCCCATTTGGTCTCAGGATATGTCCATGGGTGTTCAAAAAAATTATCAAGTGCATTATCACTCTGTTTTGGTCAACTTCCTCTAAAAACACATGGTGAAGGGCAGGAGTGATCTCCTATTTGTTTTAGGTTACCTAGGCTCTGTAGTGAACTGGGTAAAGTTGGATTTTGACCCATCCCAGCGGTTTGTCCATTTGGGCATGGAGTTTATCACTAATCTCAACATCATCCATCTCCCTCACATACACGTGTTACAGATTATCAAAATCACAGAGTCAATTTCCAACAGTAAGTGAATTACAGTGAAAGAGTTCCTGCAACTCTTTGGCTTGCTCATTGTGGCAGTGGATCTGATTCTGCTTGACTACTTCGTCATGTGCCCTTTGTAGATGGTCCTGCTGGCCCAGTGGCACCCGCTTTTGCAGTTTACTTGATCACAAAGTCAGGATCACGACCGAAGTAGTATTATTCCTGCGTCAGTGGTGCAACAAAGATTGGCTCACAACAGGAATCACTATAGAAAAACCTCAACTGGACATTATGCTATGTGTGGACATGTACGGGTATGTTGCAGATCTTCGACACGGTGGCAAGTGGGGTCTGGAGGAGTTACCTCTTGATATCAACCTGTTTGGAAATGAAGGCTATGATCAAGGCTTTTCATGTCTGGAAGGACTGACTCTATGGGAAAGTAGTCCTTATCATATCGGACAACTCGGTGGTGGTGGCCTACTGCCTCAAATAGGGGTGGGGGACCAAATCACCCAACCAATGAATTCTGGTTTGGAAGTTTCTGCACTGGTGCTCCCAGCTATATATAACTGTACAAATCAGACACATTCCTTACAGGATAAATGTTCTGGCCAACGCACTGTCAAGAAAGGGCCAGATCCTTCATACCAATTGATCCATTCACCAATCGATCTTTCATTGGATTTGTGTGCTTTGGGGGTGTCTGATGATAGACTTTTTGCAACAAGGTGGAATCACAAACTGTCCACTTTTGTCTCTCCAGTCCAGCAGTCCAGGAACAAGAAGCTTGGGCCATGGATGCACTATCAATCTGTTTGGAGGGGTTTTGGACCTTCACCTACCCTCCCACGGACCTCATACCAAAAATAATACAGAAATTGAGAGATCAGAACTGCAAATAATTTTGATAGCCCCTTTGAGATGGTACAAGTCCTGGGTCAATGATCTACTTAGTCTCGATATAGACATGCCCAGGAATATCCCATCAAAGCCAAACCTACTCAGACAGCAGCAGTTACAGATATCTCATCCCAGTCCAAACCAGCTCCTCTTTTATGCCTGGCTCTTGTTGGCAGAGCTCTGCAAAGAAAGGAATTTCAGCCTTCGATTGTGGAGAGAATCTCACAAGCAAGAAGGCTTTGAAGGTGTACGAGGGAAAGTGGCTTGTGTTTGGGGACTGGTGCAAAGTCAATAACATGGTCTCTTTGAGTGCCTCAATCCCTCATCTGGCTGATTTCTTTCTTTGGCTGTTCGAGGAGAAAAAAGTTAGCCCCAGTTATCATCAAAGGCTACCACTCCATGATTTCTGACACTTTCAGGCATCATGGCAGAAGGGATATTGGTCATGATAAAGATCTGTCAAACCTGCTAGCCAGTTTTGACTTGAATAGACCAAAATCCCTCACCCTGTTTCCTAAATGGAACCTCTCATGGGTTTTTCCATGGCTCAGTTCAGTTCAATTCAAGCCTTTAGACAGAGCCTCACTGAAGCTACCATCATACAAGACCTGCTTTCTGATAGCCTTAGTTTTCGCATGCAGGGTGAGTGAGTTACATGCTCTTTCAATGGACCTGAATTATCACCAGTTCAGATCGGATGGTTCCGTGGTCCTAATGATGCAGCCAGGCTTTGTAGCTAAGAATAGGCTGCCATCAGCGGGCAATTAGAGAGTCATCATACGCTCTTCAATAGATATGTCAAGAGAATTGACCATGCAAAACCCTGTACATGCCCTCAAGCATTACTTGAAGCACACAGAGAAAAGTCCTTGAACAAGAAAGCATCTCTTCCAGTAAAGGCCAGGAAAGAGGATATCACCCTCAAGCCCTATCATCATGGCTGAAGTGGATTATACATTTGGCGTATTCTGAAGTCTCAAAAGATCAGAACTAAAGCGATCTCTGTGAGTCTCACATTTCAGTCTGGGTCATAATAGAAGCCATTGGCTGGCATGCACAGTAGACCTTTTCAAGTTTTTATATCTGGGATCTAGCTTCGTAGAGACAAGATTTGAATTTGGTTGGTCCAGTGGCTGCTGCCCAGACAACCACCAGACCCAATTAATGTCAGCATAACCTCCTCACGGGCAGTAGCTTAGCACTTTTGCTGGATTCACCCGGAAAATTTTTATCGGTAAGAAAAGTTCATTAAATTTCTTCTTAGCTGGATGTGGTTTTCACAGATCATGTGACTGTCAGTTGTGCTGTTCTCAAGTTAGGAGAGCAGGCTATCATTCATATAGGGAATCCAACCATTCTTCCCTTGAAGGGTGCCATTGGTGGAGTTAGGATGCTTAGCATTCCCTCCTCTTATTACCTATTCTCCTAAGGTTAATGTGATCAGGAAATGTATTCAAAGTAGAAAGCAAATTTTGTAGTAAATTGTTTCTCCGAGAATACTTACCCAGTCACATTACGATAAAACCCTCCCAACATCCCCACTAATGTGACCATCCTAAGTTGATGTATCGCTAAGCTTAAAACAGGCGCCACCTACTGATGGTCATGGGGAGATAATGTGTAAGAGTTTCTTCCCTTTATATGGTGTATATATAGACAGAAAAGACAATTTTTTTATCTTTTTGGGAGGACTAGATTCGGGAGGAAGCAGAGTTTATTTTCCTCACTTTAATGTTATTGGGTAAGTATTCTCAAAGAAACATTATTTTAAAAAGATTTGCTTTTTCTGCCGCACATGGATCTTTAATATCTAATGTTATGTTTTAATAATTACCATGATGACAGTCTTTTTACCTTACCGTAAATTGTTATGTGTAATAGGTTTTTTTTTATGAAGCCTTCATGCATATTCTTTTTTAGGTCAATGATGAAAAGATTTTCCATATCATTTTAGAAACATTTTCAGGAAGGAATTGGGAGTAAAATATGGTCTGCTTTGCAGGTTTCCTGGGAGATTTTCTCTGGGGTTGTGGCTGGGGGTATGCCCCAGATGTTTGATTTGATCTTCCTTGGGGATATTCCATCAGGTGTCACTCTGGTCCCTAGCAAGCAGAGGCCCCAGACAGGAACAAATGTTGTCTTCATGGATGGATTTCAGGGTAAGGACATTGTTTTTAAACTATCGTCTCACACTTATAAAGCCACTTCTTCTGTGTTTACAAGGTGGCCTCGTAAATGGAATGGATTTTTTTGATAAGGCGACAAAATGGGAAATTTTTTAATGATTTTGTGCTCGATTAGGTGGTCTCTTATCAGGCCTCTTTAGAGAGGTCTTATGAGAGCAGGGCCACTGTAGTTTATCAGGCCTCTCAAGAGAGGTCTTATGGGAGTGAGGCCACTGTAGTTTATCAGGCCTCTTGAGAGAGGTCTTATGAGAGCAGGGTCACTGTAGTTTGTTCACTGGTATTATGTTTTCCTGCTTTACAAATATTTCAAATCACTTTCCCTTGATCATGACCCTATGTAATATCTGGAAGTAAAATTGTTGGTGTGAAAGTTGACCTACTTTCAGGAATGAAGAGAAAAATTGATTGGAATATTAATAAATAGTATTTAATTGTACTCAGAGGTTAATTAGCATGAAAGTGCAGTAATGTTGCCTGTTGTTCTCTCCTTCCATCTCTTCCATGGTAAAGATAATTGTCTGATCCTGTCTTATATTAAATGTGATCAGAATGCAGTTTTGATGCCACTTGGGATTGCTATTTGCATACTTTTCTGAATTATCTCCCCCTTCCTGGCCTAAATTCTGTTGAAAATTTCATGTCTATTCAGTTTGCATTAAATGATTTTTAACAAATTATGAAAATAAATTTATATTCACCCTGATTGATTTAAAACTGGTTCCCAACCTTTTTTTGCTGCAACCCTAAATTGGCCACCAACAGGACCTCCTGATCCTCAGGTTTATGATATGATTACTTCTGATGACCCTTTGCGACCCTACTGAGGACCCCCTGTGACCCTGATTTGGGTTGCAACCTGAGGTTGGGAATCACTGATTTAAAACAAGATCTGAATGGTTTTGATTAGTTACATTTTAAAACATTGAAGGTATATATGTTTTCTTACATGTGTTTAAGGTGGAGGAAACCTAAATACTTAGATTTAAAGCCCCTTTAAATAGATCGGAATCCTCTAATGCTGACACATGAATCAGACTTGTGAGGTTCAACATAAGAACCTTTAACATGTTCAGGCATCCAATATAATTTATGAGAAATTTATTGTAATGTGAAATGTTCTTTTCCAGGTCATTATATTTCTGTAGCAAGCAGGTACCATCCTATTGCAGCAGACATCCCAGATGGGTTTAGCATTGGAGGCTGGGTGCAGCCATTCTCTAATACTAGTGGTTACATATTGGCCAAAACAAACAGAGATGGTTCCAGGCATTTCTACACCCTGAAACTTGTCACCTCAGATTTTACAACTCAGCTTGTGTTTGGTTACTCTCTCACAGGGTCTAATGTAAGTATGCAGTATAAATATTAATACTTGTCACAATTAAGGTAAATTGTTTCATTATCTTGTGCTGCAGTGTAAATTGATAAATGTTCACAGTATCACAACTTTGGTGTAATATGTTGAATAAGTGTTAAATATTTACCATATTGATAAAACATTTAACAAAATAAGTTTTCGGTGGATTTATTGTAGGACCAGATTGATATTGTATTTATTCTTATTATATGATCAGAGTTTTAACAAGTCATATGATGTTTGTCTTTCAGCATCCTGTCACATATTTCATCAAGTAGTAGATACTGTAGCCAGAGTCTTAGTCTGCTTCTCTATTATGTATTTTGACTTTTTTAAACAAACAGTCAAATTAGTGCATACACATTACTGGTTATGTTGTTAGAAATTCATCAGAAAAGTAGGTTACTGCAAGCTATTTTATACTGTTTAAGCATAAATTGCTATTATTTTTATTTTATAAAAAAAACCCCCAGATTAATAATAAATTTTACAGCTTTAACATTTATTTTAAAAAAATTATATTAATGTTTGACTTGGGGCTGTTCCAGTAAAATATACTTGGGGCCCAGGGAAGGCACTTTAAATGTGGAGTAGTCACCCAAAGATGAAATTTAGAATTTTGTATCATTTTCACTTGAACTCTTTAAATACTCAGAGTACCCTGGCATATATTTTTTAAAAAGTGCCTTCCCTGGGTACCATATATGTTTAAATGGAACAGCCTTTATACAACTTGATCTTTTTTTACTACACTTAAGCCTGTATGTGTGTCACAATTAAAAGATCAATCTTTCAGTCATTTATTACTGGATGATTTAAGTAGGTTTAATAATTTCCTCCTTCACAGCCTTACATTTAAAGTGAAGGTTAAAAGAATAGCAAACTGTAGATCCTTTTTCATCTAATTGAAGGTAATGTTTTGCACACATGTTTTTACTCAGAAGCAAAATTTATACAGTTACAATTGTGACTTATTTTTGTAGATGTGTCAAATAGAATGATGAATTTCAGGACAATTACTTTGTCTACAGATTAGCATGTATTGATGAAAAAATGCATTAAAAACAAATTTACATTTAAATTTCAGTACCATATAAGACATCCATGGAAAAAAATTCAATAATATATTTATCCTGTACAGCCTTTCTACTCAGTATAAAAAGTAGGTCACATATACCCGCTTCTTTATTTCTTTCAAAATTGTATCAGTGTAATTGCATTTGCTCTCCAGTCATTTTTGTTATTTTGGTGGGGGGTGGGGGGTGGGATAAAAGTTTGAAATATATTTTTGATTGATATATTCTATTTTTCAGGGAATTATAAAGGTTTGTTACATTCAGTTGTTAAATGTTTTATCAAAGTATCTATGTGATTTGTGCTCACTTGGTTTTGTTTCTGATCAATTACAGCTTTTGTCATGCATGTATAAAAGTGCAATATGGTAAATATTTGTACAGCTGTACTTGCACTTTAAGTTGTAAGAAATGAAACTCTGCATCATTTACAAACATCCTCTGCTACAACTTATATTTCTCTAAATCTATGACCTTCATTTGATTGAAAATCCCAGATGGGCAGGAAAGTATAATCAATGTACAAAGTGATGTACTGGATATACTTGCTTATAAGTTGGGCACAACTGCAAACAACATAAACCATGATCTGCCATCACATAGTGTGCTGGCAGATCAGGGTCTATGATGTTTGTCCTACTGATTACTCCTAACAAACTGCATAGACCCAGATCTGCCAGTGCATTATGCAACAGCAGATCTGGGTCTATGCAGTTTGCAGCTGCACCCAACTTATAAGCTAGTATAGACAGCAGTTTTTTTTTAAAATCCATATTATTACAGAGCTACCTTATAGCACTTTGAAGCATTTAGTTTTGATGAGTTCTCTCTTTCTAATGAAGTATACTTGGCTATCTTGCACTTTTCCTTTGTGTTTGACAGGGGATGCATAGTTTTTTTCACAAAGTGATGTGGAGCAGAGTTGGGTAGGGGGACATTTCAGTTCAATATTAAACAATTTACATAGTTGTGGTAAATACATTTTTGGTGTGCAGCACAATAATGAAGAATTTTCGTTTTGTATTTTTGATTACTTTTAATCTTAAGATATGATTTACGGTATAAGAAATATTTGATTTCATAAATCTTCATTGTCCTATCCACATTCTTCAAATACAGTGTTATCTAGCTTGCTCAAAAAGAGCACTTGGAAGAAATGAAGAAAAGTTTCATGCAAGTGTAAGATATCATTTGCAAAGCTTTACATTTTAAATTGTTTTCAATCAGATGATGAGAAAGAAAGGCCCTATTGTCCTGTTTCAGAGAGAGAGAGAGAGTACCATGTTATTTTTGCAATGTAATAATAATAATATTAATAATGATATTACAACTACTACTACTGCTAATATTTCTTTATTTCAAGAGGATAATTCAATTAGTTCGACAGCTGTTCTACCTTGAAACCCTCAGTTATAACCAAAAATAATGAATACTAACTAACAGCAATGTTACTCTTATAAAAAAAAGGATGCATATATGCTACACACACACACACACACACATGCACACACACATGCATGTGTGTGCATATGTATACAGAGATCAATAAAGAATGAAGTATGCAAAAGGTGTAGATCTATAGAGATTGGAATTTCCTCAAGGTTGTTCCAGATTTGCATTTGATGGAAGGGAATTCCAAATCATGGCACTAGAGTACTGAAGACTTCATTTTCAGTTTGAGTTTTTGGGATATGGAGATTGTTACTAGCTGCAGAACATAATTATAATGATCATTTTCAAATAAGATAAATAGGTAATCTATGTCTTCAGGAACTACTCTATTTACACATTTGTACACAAGAGTTGTCTTTACGCAGCCCATTCTATTATCTCACGTACTGCACTGCAAGACACTTCAAAGGAGCAGACACACAAGTGCATTTGCTTGCTTTGCTTTGCATCGCATCATAATTATGCATTTCCATATGGTATTTGTTAAAAATTCACAACTTCATCACTTAATCACATAAATGAGAGATTACACCAGCCCATCACTCAGCCTCTGATATGCCCACATTATTTTCAGTTCTTCATTGTGTTATCCTGAACAAATATCACTCATGCACAAATTGTTTCTCTCGATCATTCAGATTTAATGCTAATGAATTATCAGAGAAACTGAAAACTCCTTTGATTCTTATAAATCTTTTTTTCCTACAGAACTGTAGTTGTAGCCGTAGATTTATTTTAGTTAGCTTAGTTGTTTGAACATTCACTTTGAGAGATCCTTACTTCAGTACCCTTTGTTGCAGGAATGTTATCAATGTGTACATTCTGAGAATTAGTTTTTGTCTCGTACACATGAATGTTATCAATGTGTACATTCTGAGAATTAGTTTTTGTCTCTTATACAGGAATGTTATCAATGTGTACATTCTGAGAATTAGTATTTGTCTCATACACAGGAATGTTATCAATGTGTACATTATGAGAATTAGTTTTTGTCTCATTTGCACATCATAGGCGAGATGTAGGTATCACTTTTCTGACAGCATTGCCACTGTTGGCATAGGCATCAGTGTTAAAAAAATGTTGCATTTAGCTCAGTTTCTTTGACACTGTTGTATATAGAGTTATGAAACTTGATGATTATATTCATTGTGGATGGTGTATCTCATCACAGGCAAAAGGAGGTTGAAGTGACCTACTTTTTGCATTTTAGTGATTAAAGTTCAGTTTTACATTAGTTTATTTTCTCTGACACTGTTGTATGTACAGCCATGCAACTTGATATGTAGATTCATATTGGATGGTACTACTCACCACAGGCAAAAGTAGGTCACAATGACTGACTTTTCAGACTCCAGTGATTACATTCAGTTTTTGCATTTAGCACCATTTCTCTGACAGTGTTGTGTGTTGGGTTATGAAACTTCATGCAAGTGCTCATCATGGATTGTACTGCTCATCACAGGCAAAAGGAGGACTCATTGACCTACTTTAGTAATTAGTTTTTTCATATAGCTCAGTTTTTCTGACATTGTTGCATATATATAGTCATGAAACTTAATAGGTATATTCATCATGGTGGGTTTTGTTCATAACAGATGACAGTGAGCTACTTTTCACACAGATGATTGCATTAAGTTTTGCATTTCACTCAGTTTCTTTGACATTGTGGTATGTGCAGTCATGGAGGGTATTACTCGCCAGTCAAAAATAGGTCACAATGACCTATTTTTCACTCCAGTTTTTATGTGCTTTTTCTTTTAGCTCCATTTTTCTCTGATGTTGTTGTATGTACATTCACCGAACTTGATGGGTTGATTCATCTTGAGGGGTGGTACTCACCATGGGCAAAAGTAGGTCACAATGACCAATTTTTCTTGCTCCAGTAATTACATTAAATTCTTGCATTTTCCTGATGGTTGCATTCACCTTGAGCGGTACTATTCACTCTAGGTTAGATTGATTTATTCTAGTACTTTTTAAGTTCCATTGATTATGTTATTGTATTGGACTCCATTTCTCTGACACTTTTGTTTGGACAGTCCCTGTCATGATACTTTTTCTGACATATATTCATGTTAATGAAAAGTAGTTACTGTGACCTACTTTTTTCTATAGTGACTTTGCTAGGTATTTGGAATATCCCCTAATATAGCAGGCAAGACATGGCATTCTGCAGAATTCTTGTCAATCTGTCTAACAACCTAAAGCAAACTGCAATGACCCTGGAGAAAAATTACACCCCAATAACAATCAGTCTGGGCAATTCCAATTTATTATGTTCAGTAGCAAAATGATCATCTGTAATCTACCTCACAATGCAGACCTTTTATTTTACCCTATATGATCAGTGATCCTAATTGGTGGGTTTATGTCCCTTGGTCTTGGTCTGGTTTATGTCCCTTGAAGGTGGAGAATATCATCTTCAAATTGAATGAATGACCACATTAATGAACAAAATATGATATGTAGAATTGGGGATCATATGATTCATGTCAAATAATATTAAGCATATTGTTTATTTTCACACACCTAAATTGAATGCTTAGTTCATTATTAACTGAGAATTTTTGCCAGTCACAAGTTGAAAAAGATACCTTTAACTCAAACGAAATGTGAAGTCCAATTTCACAAACTGTTAATTTCTTTAAGTTTGATTTCATGAATATCTGAATTTTTGGTAACAACTTTCAGCAGTATATAATTTTGTGCAATGAATTTTCATCCATACAATTTGTATTCTAGCTAATGTTTTACCCAGTCTAAAAGTTTGGTTCATGGAATCATTTACCATCTTGGTTTTTTCCCGCTTGAAGTGTGGTTAGAATCTCTGTCATATTTTCAAACAATCATCCAGAGTTACTGACAGAAATATGAATAGTGGTATAAATGTGGTATAAATGAGTTTCTGAACAATTAGTCCCTTTTAAGGACTTGACCTTTTTTTTTTTTACCTTATCTTGTATTTGTATACCTTTTTAAGAATTTTGATGTCATCTTAAACTTGTATCTTTATTTTACAGGAGTATTATCTTCCTAAAGATTTTAGTAATTTTTTTTATCTTTGCCATCTTTACTGTATTTTTTGCTGGTCACTATATAGCCTGGATTGTCTTGATGTACTGTTAAACACTGCATAGATATTATATATATATATATATATATATATATATATATATATATATATATATATATATATATATATATATATATATATCACATGACTACTGTGTTATTTACATTAATATACCCATATCATAATTTGTATGTATGTACCACATGTAATAACACCTCATGTCATCACAGCAGTACCATATATAATTGCATATAAACCGAGTCCAAATGCAAACAACATAGACCCTGATCTGCCATCGCATAATGCGCTGGCAGATCAGGGTTTATGTTGTTTGTTCTACTGATTAGTCCTTACAAACTGCATAGACCCAGATCTGCCAACACATTATGTGAAGGCAGATCTGGGTCTATGCAGTTTTCAGTTGGTATCGGCTTATACGCGAGTATATATGGCATTTTTTGTCATGTAATAAATAGAATGTTACATTTGTACTCATTTCAAATGAAATTTATAAAACTCACTGAATAATTTCAATCTTTTGCTTGCCAAGGCTTGCATAATTATTATTATTATTCAAATTATTTCATAAACTTCATTTGAATTGAGCAGTCATGTAAGATCCTCAATATACTGAACAATTAGACACTGAACCTACTGTCTATACTCGCGTATAAGCCGGGTCCAAATGCAAACAACATAGACCCTGATCTGCCATAACATAATGTGCCAGCAGATCAGTGTCTATGTTGTTTGTTCTACTGATTGTCCTTACAAACTGCATAGACCCAGATCTGCTGGCACATTATGTGATGTCAAATCTGGGTCTATGCAATTTGCAGTTGGTATTGGATTATAAACAGGTATATACGGTATGTTTTTAATGGAATTCAGTTTAAATGGTCATATAAATAGTGTAATGAATAGCTTACTTTTCTTTGCAGGACAACTTATTTTTCTTCAAGAGTGTTGACAAGAACATCCAGGACGCAAAGTGGCATCATGTACTTGTGACCTCCAATTCTACCATGGTCCAGTTCTATCTAGATGGTCAACTGATTGAGCGCAGGTAAAAAATTCTGTATCTCTCACATCTACATGTAGTGATACACTCTTTGGTGAAATGTCTGAAATGCATATGGAATCAGTAGTATTGTATTGATATGTGGCTATGAAAATCCAATCAATTATATATTGGACAGACATGAATGATTTCTCAGCCCATGGATTATGACCCTGTAAGTCGGATTTAACTCTCCCATGCCATTGCACTTTTAAAAAAAAAAAATGATGATCTCTCAAATAAAAAATAAAACAATTGTTTATTTTTTGTGTATACTCTCACAAATTAAAAACAAAACAAAATGGTAATCTATTGATAATAAGCTTAAAAACTACATACCATATGTACTCAGTTATAAGTTGGGGTCAGACTGCAAAACAACATATACCCTGATGTGCCATTGTATAATGTGCTGGCCGATCTGGGTCTATGTTGTTCTACTGATTGCTCCCTACAAACTGCATAGACCTATACAGTTTGTAGTTGGATCTGACTTCTAAGTGAATACATACAATAGTAATAATTTAAATTTCTTGATTCCTTTTAACATACAGGGGTTTTACTGGCACTGAAGCAGTTATTTATGAATTCTTTCCCCTTAGATTTGTTACTCCTATACTAATGCATGTGATTAACATTTGTCAATGAATACCATCAAAGAACCTCTACACGTAGTATGGTTTTGGAAGTCACTTTGTGTTCAAGCTAATGTTTGAAAGATGTTACATTGTTACGACTCTGTGGTCTAAGAAAAATGTAACAGAAAGAAAGTGAAACCAACAATGTCTTTAAAATCAAGAAACAATTTATTTCTAGACAATTAAAGTGAAAATCAAAAGACACTTACAGTAACGTGAATTAAAATCCAAATAATTCAATAATCCTAAGTGTCCTAATCACAAGTCCTAAATATAGAATGTTCTGAATGAATGAATGTTCTGAATGAATGAATGTTCCAAATGAACAAATGTTCCGAGTGAATGAATGTTCCGAATGAATGGGTAGTCTGGAGTGTCCTGATGTACCCCAATAATGTAATCCAGATCATCTTTGAGAATGTCCACAGGTATCCAAAAGTCATATATTTGTTGATGTAAGCACTTTAGGTAACTCCAATGAATGTTCCAATAAATAATACAGCATTACGGCATTACAGTACTACAAGACTACAGGATTACAAGGTTACAGCACAACTATGTTTCCAAACAATCTGACGATTCCAAAAGACAAGAATGCTTTCAACACAAGATTTAAAATTGGAATGGAATCTTGTTTACCAAATGCTGTATAAATATAAGACAAGTCGCATGAAAGAATGTTCTAGAATATTATGGTGTATGTGACTTTTGACACATAACTCTAAAGGAAATTGTGGTTTTATCCATAAACAAAATCAATCCTGACCTATAATGGAATAAACAACTTGTTTACCAAAACTGTCCTTGAACTCAAATATTAAGTAAACAACCGAATACAAGGACAATAGCTAAACATATCAACATTATACTTAACATTAAGGTTTAAGCAAATATTAAAGTCAAGAAACATTTATAATTTCCTAAAATATTTATAATATTATATAAACATCATACATAACAACATAAACCACATTTATTGATTGCAGTTTCTGAAATGTTCAGCAAGGGTATTGAATAGCTCTTGTGTTATAGATTTATAGTTGGTGATGTTAAGATACTAAAATTATACAAATTTTAGGAAGTAGTCAAAAAGTGTTATTTGTTACCTAGACATTGTAGCATGCATGTGTTTGACTGGATACATAAATCAGTACTACTAGATGTGCATGGTCATTGTAGCATGCATGTGTTTGACTGCATGCATAAATCAGTACTGCTAGATGCACATGGTTATTGTAGCATGCATGTGTTTGACTGCATGCATAAATCAGTACTTATTTATCTACACGAAAAAGATGTGCATGGTCATTGTAGCGTGCATGTGTTGGACTGCATGCATAAATCAGTACTTATTTATTTACACGAAAAACTACCTGTTAATAGATATCTCTAGCTGGTCCCCTGTATTGTTGCATATATGCCATAACATGAAGTGTCACGCAAAAAACACGATTTTGGACTCCCAAACCCCCCGACAATTTAGTGTTTCGAAAAACATGATTTTCAGCAATCTTAGCGGAAAAAAAATATCCCACAAAAAAAGAAGCAAAAAAAACGTATATTTCTTGACCACCATGATATATGCCCATAATCTGTGGTATGTATAAACAGTAAACAGTCCTGCTTAGAGCTCATGTAAACTATCCTTGGGGCAGTTTTTACAGTTGTTTTTGAAACATTAAAAGGTAAGGCAGTCAGAGATAAACAGACACCTTTCAGAGATTTACTTATATGGCACACAATAGCTAGGGTGATGTGTCATGTCAAATCCTTTGAGCACTGCTGAGGGAGAGCCCATTAGACTAATTTGCATAGGTAAAGTACACTAAGTGGAACAGCCCAATTTGTCTGAAGTTAAGTACATCAAAGAGATGTGTGTTGAAGAACAAAAGTTATTACACATCACTGACTGCATCGAATGAGAATGTTGAAACCATCTTTTTTAAAGATTGTGATCAGTGGTAACATTTCTTTGAAGTCAGATTTTTACACCTTATATAAAATGCAAAACATGATTATTTCGGTAGTTGGAAAAGTGTACAAGTGTGATTCATTTTCGAAGGCAAAATGTTGAAACCTAGTCGTGATTCAGGAAATGTGGCACCATCTGCAAAGCGAGCAAAGCCCAGCAAAACAAAATTTCAGAACTCCTGGTTGATGGAGTATGACTTCATGAAGCGCAGCAACAAGAGGAAACATTTTATTCTGTGCACATATGGCAACCACCATATTGACATTAGTAATCTTCCTTCAGGAAAACCAAGATTTGATAATCTGACTCAAGTGACCATTGCATGTTTGACATTCCCTCACAGCAATGCAGATGCAGAAAGATCATTTTCTATGCTTAGAAAAATTCAACAAGATCTTTGGCAAAGGTTCAGTGGCAGCATGAGGGTTCGAGGCGCCCAGGCGTAATGATTATTAAGTGGTCCCCCTACTGAGGCACGTGGTGGCAATGTTCTTTAGTGGTGCCATTACTTTTCCACAGAGAACAGTTTTTATGTCAGTTGGCAACCTCCAAACCCCCCTCCCCCCATCTACTCCCTGGTTACGGCTGCAAAACAAACAAAAAAGCTCACTATGGCACCCCCCCCCTTGCCCAGGGGCAATTGCCCCCCCGATCCCTCTCCCTCATGCTGCCACTGGGAAGGTTGAACAACAGCACCATTCAGTCTCTGATGAGTGCAAAGGTGAACACAAATGACACTTGCACTACCTTCAAGCCAACTACTGACTATTAACAGCAGCAAAGACTGCATGTAATTAAAACTACATTCCACTGTCCAATGGATTTTAAAGACAGTATTTTTGTATTTAATGAGGTTGTGACTGTGTGTACATATGTGTGTGGTGATGCTATTTGACAATGCTAAATCTAACCTTTTTTTGTGTGTAAATATATTAAATGCCTCAGAGAACACAGATGGTATTTTCTTTTATTCAGATTTGAATTTCCAGTCATTTGCTATTGGCTGGCTGGTTTGAAAAGATAGCTTATTCTCATTTGGATAACGTCACTTTTGGGGGGGTCATGTGCACTGACCCCCCCCCCCCCTTGGGACCTCAAAACACACTTTTTGAGTCTCAAAAACCCCTCAACACTGTCTGGGAATATGGCAAGTATGTTGTTGTTGTTTGTATTTTGAGTACTTGCAAAGGCACTGTGCTCGAACAGAGTTTGGCAGTAAAGGAAATCAGATTATCTTGGGGAAATGGCAGTAATAGAGATCAGATTACCTTGGGGAAATGGCAGTAATAGAGATCAGATTACCTTGGGAAAATGGCAGTAAAGGAAATCAGATTACCTTGGGGAAATGGCAACCATGCAATGGTAGCCTTGATACTTTGCATGTACCATTGATAGAACTGTGGTTGAACGCAATAATTTAGTTACCACTGTAATGTCCAGGCCCACCTAGAACTGGATCATTTAAATGGAATCACATGTTTTCCAAGTTTAAGTGTTTGCCAGTATACCCATAGGTAAATCCATAGGGTTCCAAGTCTTCCTTGAATGTTAAAGCAAAAGTTTGGATTTTGAAAATCATAGATTATTATTATTCTTAAATATTAATTAATTCACTTGTGTATTAACTTTGAAAAAAGAAAAAACAACATCCAAGGATATGAATTTTATTGTAATACTGATGCCTAAAGTACATAAGATATTTTACATATACACTGCTTGAGGCTTTGCATAGTTAAATAGCATGTGTGACTAAACCTTGTTTTGTGTCTATCTTTACTGAGATTCATCTGCTGACATTTGAAAACAACTCACACCAACAAATTATAGGCTTTTCAAGAATCAATTGCCCAAAATTAGAATCTGATTGCCATGAATATTTTGTATGTACCTTCTCAAAAAATCAATAGACCCCTTGGGCTAGTATCTTCCAGCAGAAGAAGCCAATGTAAGATTTAGAAGGATATCTGGTATTAGCTCTCCTGTTTCAGTAACACTGCTCAAACCAGCTGGATAAAGTTAGAAATGCTATTAAAAAAATACAAGGAAAAAAAAGAAATTACCTGAGCTGACCACTGTGACTTACATTTTTTCAGATCTTTACCAGAAGGACAGTCAATAATTGACTCTGATGGGCAACTGACGGTAGGAGGGATAACTCCCGGTAAAGACTATTTTGTTGGGTACTTGCAGGATGTTTGCATATACAGCAGGAAACTTGAAGAGAGGTAATGTTTGTTAAGAATGTATATATAATATGTGCATGTGTGTGTGTCTGTCTACACATGTGCTTGTTCCTTGATTCTTTCCTGTGGTAATAAAAGGATCACTGTTTTAATGCATAACATCCGGATGCTTATCCTGTCTATCTTTCTATTAACATAGTGACTGCATGGTGTTGAATGAGCCAATTTGAAAAGGTACAGTACTCTGTAATACATATACATATGTTGTTTTTTATAGTTTGGAAAATAGCATGGTTTAGCAACTGTCTAAAAAATCGTATCCATTTAACCTTTCTTACACATTATATGTGCCTTTTTGAAGGGTTTTGTTTGAAAGTTTCTCTTCTTGAGATGAAAAAAATTGTTCTTGACAGTTCTGTTTTTATTCCCCACCATGACAGTGGCTGGGCATTTAGTGTTTCCCTTGTCCATCCATCCATACAATTTATATGTCTGTCACACTTTGGTTAAGTTGGCATTTAGGTTAGTTTTTAGGCGCTAGCTGTGGTGGGGCATCTGTCTTCCATGAACACAATATTCATTAGTTGAAATTTGCTCCTGTGTAATACTACCTTTGAATTATGTTTGCTCTTTTCCACTACTAATCACAAAGATCTATGCCCATTTTAGTGAAATACAGGAAGTTTACCAAACCCCAGCTGCCAAGGATGTAACCCCCATATCAGGGTTTTTGACATATATGGAGGGGGCTCGGGCTGGAGAATTCACCTTATCCTCAATCCAGGACACTGAGGCAGAGGGAAATGAGATCTTCACAATCAAGTTGATAAGTGCCAAAGGTGGCGCCACAATATCAGATAATGATTCAACAGCCACTCTTACAGGTAACTTAGCATTTATTTTAGCTCACCTGGCCATAAGGAAAAGTGAGCTTATGGTATGGCGATGCATCCATCATGTGTCCATCGTTCCTCATCCATCATCCATCAACATTGCTATTTTAAATTTCTTCTCAGAAACCGCTGAAACTCTTCTAAAACACTGCTGAAACTCTTCTCAAAAACCGCTGAACTGCTGAACCAATTTCAGTCAGACTTATCAGATACATGACCCAATTATGATATGTTAGGATTACATCCACTGCCTTGCAAATCCAGCCCTCGCAAGCTAAAAAAATATTTATCAAATGTTTAGCATCAAAAGATGGTAAAAGGTTGTCTTCTTGCTACGACAGAAGTCAGATGCGAGTGGTCTCCACTTGGATAGAGGAATTAGTACCAAATTCCATCAGTCATCAGTTACTAATGCCTGGTCAGCACACTGTTACAAGAGGCTTGATAAATCCCATCCACTTTGTGCCTTTTCATCAGTTTGAGTGATCCTTAGAAGATTTCTCACCTCAAGAAAGGTATACTCCATCTGTTTTCTGTTAAATAATGCGCTTTCTTTATCATAGATGAATATTTTTCACTTCAATCATAAACCTTCATCATACGATGAGTTAATTGGCACCATCTTTATTGCTTGCTTTGTGGTCTATAGTACTTAAAATTCACCTCAGTACTCTGCCTTATGTTGAGGATATGTTAGTGGGTGCTGGATGTAGCAGTCAAAGTCACTCTTCTGATATCGGCATTGTCAACAGTTTGTTAAGGTTTTGGGTATAGTTTTTCATTTGCATATATTTCCTAAACCACTTGTTATATTCTCGTCATACTTGGCATGAATCATTATGAAGCTAAGACGATTCATTCTTCAACATGCTAACTTACCACTTTTACCTTGGGGTCAAGGTTATGATCATAGAAAATTTGCATTTAGATTACAGTTTTTTAATTTGCTTATATTTTTAAAACCCTTTTGATGGATTTTCTTTATTCTTGAAAAGAATCATTATGAAGCTAAGACAGTTCATTCTGTGAGATGCTCACTTGCCGTATGACCTTGGGGTCAAGGTTGCAGTGATAGAAAATGTGCATAAAGGTTATGGTTAAAGTTTTTTATTGATGCTTATATTTCCTAAACCCCTTGATGGATTTGCTTCATGTTTGGAATGAATCATGATG
The DNA here is from genome assembly GCA_029931535.1 of Margaritifera margaritifera. Classification (NCBI taxonomy): domain Eukaryota; kingdom Metazoa; phylum Mollusca; class Bivalvia; order Unionida; family Margaritiferidae; genus Margaritifera; species Margaritifera margaritifera. The sequence continues at coordinate 859,919 of JAQPZY010001176.1, forward strand.
AAGTTAGGACAATTCATTTGGTGACATGCATGATTTCCGCTTTGACTTTGGAGTTGAGGTCACAGTCATAGAAAGTTTGTATTAAGGTTTTGGTTCAAAAAATTTTTTGTGCTTAAATCTCCTAAACCTCTTGATGGCTTTTTTTCATGCTTTGGATTAATCATTATGAAACTAAGAGAATTCATTCTGCGGCATAGATTCTATCGACTTTTTTCTTTGGGTCAAGGTCACAGTCATAGAAAATTTGCATTAAGGTTTTGGTTAAAGTTTCTCAGTTGCTTATATTTCCTAAACCCATGTCCTTCATTGAATTTTGAAGGACATATAGCAATGATTTGATCATGGCCTAGACATGCAGACTCTGGCCTTTTTCTTCATAAGTCATATCAAGTAAATGATCTTTTATTCCAATTAGTAAGATCATATCTGTAGTGTTCTCTGGCATTTATCAAAATTCATAATGAACACTTTACTGTAAGCTCAGTGTGTTGCTTGATTGATTTCGCCTGTATATGCCATTGTTTTGCTTTCTCAAATATCAGGTGTCAAGAACAGTGGGCAGGATTAAATGTGCGGTGTGCAAATGACTCAAGCTGGCTTAGGATAATAACACCACTAGTATTAATTGTATGGGGTGCAGTTCAACCCATACTTGTGACACTTGCTCTCACTGGTCTAAAGAGAGATGGGCAACCATTACAGTCAAGCAATAAACCCAGGTTAATGAGAGAACCAAAAAATGCATACACAAAAATGATGATGCCAACAGTATTGCCACAGATGCTGCCTCTGACCAAGGCACTGGAGGTGGAAAAATCACCCATTCAGAAAAGATTTGCAATCTCTGTCATCATGGGTTCCCAAAGCCCACAGAGCCACAACCAGAGCATTTCACCATGGCACAGACTACCAGGCCAGTATGACATGGTATGGCAGCCCACCTGGGTCAGTCCTGAACATAACTGGCACAGACTACCAGGCCAGTACCAGAATGATACAGCAGTCCATCTGGACCAGACCTAAACATTACTGGTACAGACTACCAGGCCAGTACCAACATATAACAGCAGCCCACCTGGACCAGTCCTAAACATTACTGGCATGGACTACCAGGCCAGTACTGACATGGTACAGTAGCCCAGCTGGCCCAGTCCTGAACATTACTGGCACAGACTACCAGGCCAGTACCAACATATAACAGCAGCCCACCTGGACCAGTCCTAAACATTACTGGCATAGACTACCAGGCCAGTACCAGAATGGTACAGCAGACCACCTGGTCCAGTCCAGAATGTTACATCCCAGTACTGGCTATGGTGGTCATTCCTCAATTGCCAGTACCAGACTTTAGTACCAGATATCAGCTATCGCCAGACAATGACCACTCCAGGTCTGGCAGTCTCAATAAGTGCTTTCTATTACAGGACTGGGTACGGTGATCTGTCTTCTCCATATACCCAATCCTGGATCCAAGACATACCATCCGTCATCTGGTTATGTTCTAACCCCAGTTCTATCATGGATCACGAGCATAACTGGTACTGGATTCAGTGAATAACTCTTGCACACTATCCAGTTCAAGACTGGCTCTGGATTTTTCCATTGGGGATCCTGACTCCATTGTAACCCAGTACAGGCTACAGTGATAAATCATTCCCAGACACTTGGTGCCCATCTTGCTCCTTTGATGACACTCATGGTGAATGCCTGGAGATCACTGTATTCCAGCATGGATGGACTCCCAACCTTGTTCACTGTACCAACAAACTGCTTCACCAACTCAGTTTCTGCAACCTTTGCAGGAGGCTTCTCTATCAACCCACTCTTTTGAGTTTGTAGACACAGGATCATGTTATCCTTTATTGATCCAATGATTTATAGAGAATACTCAGTCTTCCATGCATCGATTGTTGAAGTCTTCTTGTTCTGCCATTATAGTTTTGTCCTCTCCTGTGCCATCAGTGGTCTTGTTTGGAATTCCTGCATCTGTCAGTTTATTAACGAAGAAAGACATCAGTCTTTCAAACAGCTTCCACAGTCTGGTTGAGTCACTGACTTTCTACATTGTTTCAAAATGCAACTCCAAGACCTAGGCATGATCAGGGCTTCCTTTCACAATGACAGTTCACACCAAGCTTCAACCCAGCTTTCTACAACACACACACACCAGTCTTCTACACTAAAGTCCCAGCTGCCAGCAGAGGCATGGTGTGCAGGGGAATGGCAAAACCTTTCTGTTTTGCATATGGACTGCAAGTACTTCCTTGACACACAACAGCCACAAATATCCTAGCAGTTGGCTCCATGCTTAACTTGATCTTGATGGCTTTATTTCAGCATCTGAGCACAGTCTAGACCCTTCATTTGAGAACCCCATTGACCAACATGCTTGAGAGTCAGTCTTTCATATGACTTGTGTACTTACAAGGGCAGCTTAACACACACTCTCCAATGCCACAGGTGCATCCACTAACTGTAGCACACAGAAAGAGATGCATTCCCATCCATGTCCATTCTGCTACAAGACCATCATAGGGTCATCCTCAGATCACTTCCTGTATCTGCCAGCCTTTTATTTCATGGCCACATAGGGGTCAGGAAATAGGCCACCAATGAGGTAAACTTAATACAGTCCAAGCAACCCAGAACTTTGTTTGCTAAGACAGACAAGAAAAATAGAAATACCCTTCTAAGGCACGCCAGATCGGGAAATCCACCTCCAATCTCTTTTCCTCAGAGAGGGCCCTGTTTAACATGGGGACATAGGGACTGGTTTCGACCCAGATTTTCTATCTATCAGCCTTCCCACAGAAAATGATGCCCTGTTTGTGCCTCCCTTTTCACTTTGTCATGGAATGTGAGAGACTCTGCTCCATAGCCCATGGATTGTGTAAAATTATCTTAGAGGGCTTCCACATCACATCCAGCAGCTCTCTCCTGCTTTCAAAGACTTTTTTTGCTACATGCATCCCGAAGATCCCATACAAAGCTACCATTCTGCAGCAAGAAATATACACTGAACGTACAAAAACAGGCATGAGAATTTTATGTGGACTTCTGAATTTCCAATTTGTCATGGTTAGGGAGGTCAATTCTTATATCAATGTAAATCCATTGAAAAATAAGGGGGGGGGGGGAGGTCTTTTCATGTAAGGTAATGTAGCAATGTAATGTGATTCTGAACCAGCCATTTTCCATTAAATACTAATTATTTGTTGAAAGCTAATTCATGGAAGAACTAGTACTTCTAATCAATCTGAAAGTGTCTTGGTTTGTCTCATTTTCTGCCATATGCATTTAACTACATGGAGAACGTTACACAAATGCATTAGCTGAGTAACCTTTCGAAACAGGACATGTAATCACTTGTTTCATTCTTGATTTGCCTTGGATTTCTTGTCAAAAAAGGAAATATTTAATCTCATCCCATCCCATTACTTCATCCACATGAGTATGGAGTTCAAACTTTCTTGAACCAAGTCTTTCACCCTCAGGAATGTGGCTTGAAATTCATCTCAGTTGTGTCTACCATTTCCTCAGAGAATCATATTTCCAATCTAGAATTTCTTTGCCTCTTGGTTCATGTAAATGCAGTAGTGGATCTCCTTTGTTTGTACTGCCTGTTTATGAGACACCTGCAGGTGATCCTTCTATTCAAGTGGCAGCCAAAACTTTGCCTTCAATTTCAAATAATCGAAGTTTCTGACCACATGAGGTCTCATCACAACAAATGGGTATGATCATCAGCAGGAAATCACATTCTGCACTAACTCCAGCATGACAGACTGGGATGCCTTTTTTCTAAGAAGGGAGTAAGGTTTGGTTCCTTGAGGAATGCTTTCTGCACATCAATTTTATGGACAGTGAATGTATTTCAATCATGGCAGGAGACATCTGGAAAAGGCATTCTCATTCAGTTCAACAAATCGAGTTTTGTCCAATACACCAGAAAGCAAGGGGGAACGAAGTCCCCAGACAGTTTCCTTCTGGTTTGAGATTTTCTCCTTCAAATATATTCCCAATAACATTAGGAAACTAAGCTCCGCCACCTCCTGAATCCAGTCCTCCCAAAAAGAAAAAAAGATTTCTTTTCCGTCTATATTATACAGATCAAGGGCAGTAACTCTTGCCCATTATCTCCCTTTGCTGCCACCAGGTATCAGAAGTTTTAAGCTTTGCTACAGTACTATCAGCCTATTGCTGAAAAAGTCTCCCAAAAATCCTATGGTTTTCTCAGTGGTTTTCAACCATCTATCCAGAAATTTAGTATTCTAGTGTGTAGCAAGGATTATACTACATATGGTATTCATGACTTTTTTATTTTGACCGATATTTATGTGTATTTTGTCGCAGTTGTGGAATTCTGACTTATTGCTTCAACACACTGTTTTTGTTTGCTCATTTAGTAACAGGTGTTGTTTTTGTGACTTGTAAACACATTTATAAATTTATTACTTTTTGTTCTTGTCATTGCAGTTAAACAATGAAGACGAAATGCACCTTATGCAAAACAGTTCAAGGCCAACGAGGACATGCATGATACGTACCTTACTTGCACCAAATGTACATCATCTGCAACATGTAGTATATGTGCACTTTGGTCAGAGGATATCTGGTCCACATTCTTTACAGAAGAGCATTACAAACAGAATGAAGCATGTCAAGTCTCTCACAAAGCAGTCTGACGTGTTGAGCATTCACCTCAAGACGGATTCATTTCCAACTCCTCAGATTACTCAATGTGGCAGTGGATCTGATTCCACTGGGCTGTCTCTTCATGCACCCCTTACAGATGACCTTACTGGCTCAGTGGCACCCCTTTTCCAATCCACTCAATCAGAAGGTCAGGATCACAACCAAGGTTGTATCATTCCTGTGTCAGTGGCACAACCTGGGTTGGCTCATGACAGGAATTCCTCTGGAAAAACCCCAATCGGAAGTTGCAATATGTACAGATGCCAGTACATACAATTGGGGAGCCCAATTGTTGCCAGGATTCTATACAGTCAGCGGCAAGCGGGTGCCAGAGGGAATACCTCTTCACATCAACCTTCTGGATATGAAGGCAATAATCAATGCTTTTCATTTCTGGAAGGACTACCTCTGTGGGAAGTAGCCTTAATCATGTCAGACAACTCGGTGTTGGCAACCTACCTCCTCAAACAGGGGGAAACCAAATCACCTGACCTGTGTGTTCTTGTTTAGCAGTTTCTGTGTTGGTGCTCCGAACTAAATATAAACGTACAAATATGACACATTTCCTGGCAGACTCAGTGTCCTGGCCAACCTCTGTCAAGAAAGGGCCAGATCATTTATACCAATTGGTCCATCGATAAGTCGGTTTTTCATTGGATTTGCATGCTTTGGGGGCATCTGTTGATCAATCTTTTTGCAACAAGGTGGAATTGCAAACTTCCCACTGTAATCTCTTCAGTCCTGGACCCAGAAGCCTGGGTCACGGAGGCACTTTCAATCAGTTGGGAGGGGTTGTGGGCCTTTGCCTACCCACCCATGGTAGTAGTACTGAAAATAATACAGAAGATAAAGGGTCAGAAATGAAAACTAATTCTGATAGCCCCTCGCAGATGGGACAAATCCTGGGTCAGCGATCTACTTGATTTAGCGATAGATCTGCCCAGGAAAATTGCAGCCAAGCCGAATATTCTTAAACAGCTGTGGTTACAGGTATTCCATCCCTGTCCAGACTGGCTCCTTCTTCACACTTGGCTCTTATCTGGGGTGCCTTGTGAAGGAAAGAATTGAAACCTTTGATTGTTTAGAGAATCTCACAAGCAAGAGGCCCTCCACTTTCAAGGCTTATGGAGGAAAGTGGCATGAATTAAGGGGCTGGTGCAAGTCAGCAACATCATCCCTTTGAGTGCTTCAATCCCACAACTAGCTGAATTTTTTCTCTGGGTGTTCGGAGAGAAAAGTTGGTCCCGATTACTGTCAAAGGTACCACACCATGATATTGACACTTTCAGGCATTGTGGCAGAGGGGATATTGGTTATTATAAAGATCTTTCAGATCTACTAGCCAAATTTGACCTGAACAGGCCAAAATCCATCACTCTGTTTCCAAAGTCTTTTGGGGGTTTTGACATGGCGCTGTTAAGATAAATCCAATTCTTTAGCCAGAACCTTACTGAAATTACTATCATACAAAACATGTTTTCTGGTAGCTTTGGCTTTGGCATGGAGGATGAGCGAGTTACATGCCCTCTCAGTGGACCCAAACTATCCACACTTCAGATCCAATGGTTCCATAATCCTAATGACACAGCCAGGCTTTGTAGCCAAGAATAGGTTGCCATCAGTGGGCAACCAGAAAGTTGTTATACACCCACTCTCTTTCATAGATACATCCAGAGAGGCAATATGATAAGACTCTGTCCGTGCTATCAAGCATTACTTGAAGAGCCTGGAGAAAATTTGTGGGACACGAAAGTGCATCTTTCTTCCAGCTAAGACCAGAAAAGAGGATATAACCCCTCAAACCCTTTCATCATGGCTACAGTGGGTAATACATTTGGCATACTCTGAAGTCTCACAAGAACAGAGTTGCCTCATGAAGATCTCAGCTCATGAGATTAGAGCAATCTCTGCGAACCTCGCTTTTGAATGTAACTTTTTGATCCGGGACATAATCAAAGCTGTTTGCTGGCACACACAGTCAACCTTCTCGAGTTTTTATCTCTGGGATCTAGCTTCACAGAGATAAAATTTGAATCTGGTAGGTCCAGTGGCTATTGCACAGACAACCACCAGACCCAGTTGATGTCAGCACAAACTAATCACCAGCAACATTTTTATTTATTTATTTTGGCCAAGGGTCACATGGCTATCGGTTGTGCTGCTCTCAAGTTCAGAGAGCAAGTTATCTTTCATACAGGGAGTCCAGCCTTTCTTCCCTTGATGGATGTACAGGTAGAATGCTCAGCATTCCACCTCCTATTAGCTATTCTCTTAAAGTTAACGTGATCGGGGAACATATTTGAAAGAGAAAGCAAACTTTTCAGTAAATTGTTTCTTCAAGAATACTTACCAGATCACATTACTTTAAACTCTTCCAACCTCTCCGCAAATGCGAGCATCCTAGTTGATGTTTTGCTCAGCTTATAACTAGTGACACCTGGTGGTTGCAAGGGGAGGTAATGGGCAAAAGTTACTGCCCTTGGTGTATATAATATAGATGGAAATGATGATTTACGTCTTTTTGGGACAGCTAGATTCAGGAGGTAGCAGAGCTTAGTTTCTTAATGTTAATGTGATCAGGTAAGTTTTCTTGGAGAAAGATAATTTCCTCAAAAATTTGCTTTCTCTGGTGGTGTCCTTGTAGACAAATCTGCATCCCAGGCAGACTCACTGTCCTGACAGAATCAAGTGATCCACACCAATGCATCCCTTGGTCTTAAGTTGAATCTGCACCCACTGGAATCAACCTCTTGTGAACCTATTTATAATGAGGTAGAACTCCAAGTTCCTGACCTTCTTCTCACCAGCCCCAAATCTGAAAACCTGGGTAGTCTGTGCTGTATATGCCATTCCTCCATCCCCTCTGATTCCCAAAGGCTTGCAGAAAGTGAGATAATCCAGATGCTAACTAATCCTGATTGCTCCCCTCAAGTGGAAAAAATCATGACTCAATGACCTGATGAACCTGGAAGGAGAGATTCTTAGGGAAATTCTCCCTTCTCCTGTCGGCAAAATTAACGAATGTAGAGATGTTGAACCTGCATGTCCGGTTCATATCAAACAAAACAGATAGTAGACAAAGTTGCCCTGGTAAGAAAGCCCACCACTTTGAAAGCCTACAAGGCTAAATGGAGATACTTTTCTCCCAGTAGTACGAGCACTAACAAGTATCTCCCTTACTAGCCTTTGTGCCACATATAGCTAACTTCTTCCATAGAAGAAGTTAGCTCTGATCAGAGTCAATCCATGATCTTAACATGTTTCACTTTTGTGTAACTTACACATGTTTGTGAGTGCCCCGTGCAACATCGTTAGTTCTGTTGGCTGTTTGTGGTGTAAAATATCCACAGTTGTCGCAAAATTTAATTTCAGATGTGTCATTTATTGTTTTTGTGATTGATTGATAATATGCTAGAGAAGGTTTCACTCTTTGGAAATTTCTGAAATAACAGTAGCTTTTTCCAGAAATGAGAACTTACTGCACCTCAAGCTGAAATTATTGATTGACTACAGTGTTAAGTGTCAACCTCATTGACTACAGTGTTAAGTGTCAACCTCATTGACTACAGTGTTAAGTGTCAACCTCATTGACTACAGTGTTAAGTGTCAACCTCATTGACTACAGTGTTAAGTGTCAACCTCATTGACTACAGTGTTAAGTGTCAACCTCATTGACTACAGTGTTAAGTGTCAACCTCATTGACTACAGTGTTAAGTGTCAACCTCATTGACTACACTGTTAAGTGTCAACCTCATTGACTACAGTGTTAAGTGTCAACCTCATTGACTACAGTGTTAAGTGTCAACCTCATTGACTACAGTGTTAAGTGTCAACCTCATTGACTACAGTGTTAAGTGTCAACCTCATTGACTACAGTGTTAAGTGTCAACCTCATTGACTACAGTGTTAAGTGTCAACCTCATTGACTACAGTGTTAAGTGTCAACCTCATTGACTACAGTGTTAAGTGTCAACCTCATTGACTACAGTGTTAAGTGTCAACCTCATTGACTACAGTGTTAAGTGTCAACCTCATTGACTACAGTGTTAAGTGTCAACCTCATTGACTACAGTGTTAAGTGTCAACCTCATTGACTACAGTGTTAAGTGTCAACCTCATTGACTACAGTGTTAAGTGTCAACCTCATTGACTACAGTGTTAAGTGTCAACCTCATTGACTACAGTGTTAAGTGTCAACCTCATTGACTACAGTGTTAAGTGTCAACCTCATTGACTACAGTGTTAAGTGTCAACCTCATAGCTTCAATGAAGACCAACTAACTGTTGTGGAAGACGAACTCACAGTTAGTGAGTGAGCAACAATTCAAAATGTATCAAACACTACTTTGACCAAGTATTTACAGAGATTCTCAGGCAATGTTTCTCATTAATTGCATAGTGAAAAAGGATATTATTAATGTTGTGATATTCCTCATTGCTCATCCGAACTGGTGTATTTATTTTTTGTTCTGTTACCTCAGTTTCATATAGCATTCAGTACTTGTACTTATCACAGTTTTTACTCTGCTAACCAATTGATGGTGTACTTTTTGAAGGGTCACGGGCCACTTGACCAACTCAAGAGCAAACCAAGATGCAACACTGATATTGGTTCATAAGGTTATCGCAGATGCCACCAGCAAAGCATTCAAGCACAAATGTTCTCTAACTGACATAGTTGAAATCATGAGATGGAGGTCACAGATGACTTTCTCCAGAGACCTTTCATCCCATAGGGCTCAGAATCACCTGCTGAGACCTATATCAGAAGCACAGCAGGCTACATTTCCAGGTCATTCAGCAGCTTCATAATGATATGGGTTACTCTGCTTCCACTGGATTTACAGGAGTGAACATTTTTGTCTAAACTGCATCCCTACATTGACCAGGTGCTAACCATAGCCCATATCTTGTGAAATCCAAAGCTGATTCACATACATTAACCCCTGTAACTCACACAACTCACACAAGACTTCACACAAGACTCGAAGCAGCTTCACATATTTTAGGAGACAGGGCCAACTCCAAGATAAGGGGATGTAACTCCCTCCTCCTCTTACTATTCTTATAATGTATTATGATCAGGCAACATATTTGAAGAAAACCAATTTTTGGAGTAAAATATGTTTCTTCAATAATATGTACCCAATCATGATATGGTCACACCCTCTCAAGCCCTTCCCACAGTCAAATTCCTTGAAGAGCATGCACATCTGCTCCAGTAGTAACTGATGATTGACGGGATTTGGCATGAATCCCTCTATCCAAGAGTATATCACTAACTCTCGTCTGACTTACATCTTGGCAAGCAGATGACTTTTTAGCACTTTTTATGCTGAAACAAGCTGAAATACATTTTGTATATCTGTGTTTGTGAGGGCTGGATTTGCCAGGTAGTGGATGTGCTTCTGTGTATTATGATCAGGTAAGTTTTGTCGAAAACACATTAGTTACTCCCAGAACTGGTTTCTCAGGATATGCTTTACCATATTTGTGTTTTGTGTGGCTTCCCTAACAATGATTTTGGCTTCATTGCAACCATATGGATAACCTATTTTCAGCTTCTCCAGAATGGCTGAGCCAATTTTGATCAAACTTTATAGGAAAGTTTCTTAGGACAGGCTCTATCAAAATTGTGTCCAAAGTGGCTCCACTAGCAATGGTGTGGTTTCCTTAGCAATCAGGTGGATACCTTATCTTTGACTTCTTCTCTAAAATGGCTCAGTCAGTTTTGATAAAACTTTATAGGAATATTTCTTATGACATGCTCTGTCACAATTATGTCTAGGGTGGCTCCCCTAACAATGGTGTGGCTTCCATAGCAACCATATAGAAAACCTGTTTTCAGCTTCTCTAGAATGGCTGAGCCAATTTTATCAACTTTGTAGGAATCTTTCTTAGGATATGCTTCTTTAGATTTGTTTGTTGGGTGATTCTCAAGCAGTAGTGTTGAAAGCAGCCATGTGGAAAACCATTTTTTTAGGCTTCTTCTTTAGAGTGGCTAAGCCAATTTTTATTAAACCTGGTAGGAACAGTTCTTAGGATATCTTCTACTGTATCTTTTCCAGGATGACTCCTTTAGCAAATGTGTGACTTCCATGGCAACTATGCTTTAACTCCTCCATAATGGCTGAGGCAATTTAAGCTGTCTAGTCACTTCTTTCTTCCTGTTTCTTAAAGACTTTTTACTACATTTTCCTATATTTGGGTACATTTTCCAATATTTTCCTTTATTTAAATAACAAATAAGCTGCAGAGAAAAACTGGATTAAATCAGAAAGGTATGAAAGGTTGCAGAATGTAGAAAGAGGAAGAATCTTGAAAAACATGCTAATGAGCAAAATATGTTACAAGTAGATTTTGCCATTAATTCTTGGCTAGCATAAGTAATTCAGCTTACTAGTCTAAAATGTTTCAAAACCTGCTTGGTTGCATTTGATTCTCATAATTGATCAGGTTGTGTTCACTATTAGAATTAAAACTCACGTTGCTTCCAAGTCTTGATGGAGATGAGCCAGGATTTTTCAGTTATTTCTTTTTTCTTCATACAAGATTTTCTTGTTTTAACAACTGAACTTGTATAAAAGGTAGTAGGTTACCTTAATACTGTTTTCTGTCAATTGAAAGAAGTATTACACTCTTACAGTTTTACAGCAGTAAATTGTATCAACTCAATGTTCAATACTCATTCACAATATGACTTAAGTAATTTGGATTATTTGCAAGAAAGTTTTAATAGTTAAAGTGGTCATATTGACTATTCTACCTTTGACTTGCATGGCTGAGATATATTACTCCAAATACATTTATATGCAATTTTGTAAAAATTATTATCAATTGTTGTACTTTTGGAAGTTTTCCAATTCTTTGTCAATTTATTGTGTTCAGTGGAAGTAGTTCCTTACGTTGTACATATAGCCTGATAAAAAATATTAAAAAATATTTTGAAATTTTAGATTCTTGAGAACAGTGGGACATTTATCTTACTCTGTTGTATTTTTCTTTTCAAAGACCTTCATTTGTTATTAAAAATATTACATTTACCAGGTATCTGATTGTATGTTACTGGGTATCTGATTGTGTGTTACTGGGTATCTGATTGTATGTTACTGGGTATCTGATTGTGTGTTACTGGGTATCTGATTGTGTGTTACTGGGTATCTGATTGTATGTTACTGGGTATCTGATTGTGTGTTACTGGGTATCTAATTGTGTGTTACTGGGTATCTGATTGTATGTGACTGGGTATCTGATTGTATGTTACTGGGTATCTGATTGTGTGTTACTGGGTATCTGATTGTGTGTTACTGGGTATCTGATTGTGTGTTACTGTGTATCTGATTGTATGTTACTGGGTATCTGATTGGGTGTGACTGAGTATCTGATTGTGTGTTACTGGGTATCTGATTGTGTGTTACTGGGTATCTGATTGTGTGTTACTGGGTATCTGATTGTATGTGACTGGGTATCAGATTGGGTGTGACTGGGTATCTGATTGTGTGTTACTGGGTATCTGATTGTGTTACTGGGTATCTGATTGTATGTTACTGGGTATCTGATTGGGTGTGACTGGGTATTTGATTGTGTGTTACTGGGTATCTGATTGTGTTACTGGGTATCTGATTGTATGTTACTGGGTATCTGATTGGGTGTGACTGGGTATCTGATTGTATGTTACTGGGTATCTGATTGTATGTTACTGGGTATCTGATTGTGTGTTACTGGGTATCTGATTGTTTGTTACTGGGTATCTGATTGTATGTTACTGGGTACCTGATTGTATGTTACTGGGTATCTGATTGTATGTTACTGGGTATCTGATTGTGTGTTACTGGGTATCTGATTGTTTGTTACTGGGTATCTGATTGTATGTTACTGGGTATCTGATTGTATGTGACTGGGTATCTGATTGGGTGTGACTGGGTATCTGATTGTGTGTTAACAGGTATCTGATTGTGTGTTAACAGGTATCTGATTGTGTGTTAACAGGTATCTGATTGGGTGTGACTGTGTATCTGATTGGGTGTGACTGTGTATCTGATTGGGTGTGACTGGGTAATGTATTGTGTGTTACTGGGTATCTGATTGTATGTTACTGGGTATCTGATTGTGTAAATGGGTATCTGATTGTGTGTTAACAGGTATCTGATTGTGTGTTAACGGGTATCTGGTTGTGTGTTAATGGGTATCTGATTGTGTGTTAACGGGTATCTGATTGTATGTGACTGGGTATCTGATTGGGTGTTACCAGGTATCTGATTGTGTATTACCAGGTATCTGTTTATGTGTTACTGGGTATCTGATTGTGTATTACTAGGTATCTGATTGTGTATTACCGGGTATCTGATTGTGTGTTACTGGAAATCTGATTGTGTGTTACTGGGTATCCGATTGTGTGTTACTGGAAATCTGATTGTGTGTTACTGGGTATCTGATTGTATGCAAGAAGAGGCCTGCAATCTATATTGTTTGTTGTAAAGTCCTGTTGAGACATATTGTAGCTTTAGTTGTTTTTTGTGTACACATGTGCTTATTTTTTTATATGATAGTTTATTTATTGATTATATTGATATGCAAGCATCGTAAAGATTGTTGAGATTACTTCATTGTTATTATTATTATTATTACATGTATTATTATTATTATTATTATTATTATTACCTGAATTTAGCATAGACATAGTCAAAATTTGAGCTTTGGCAGTAACTGCTTTCAATTTATGACTTAGATTATGGTTAATGTATTCCATATTGTTTAGCTTGTTCACTTAAAAAATCTGATAATGTGATATTAGGTTACAGTTTACCTCCTTTCGGTGAAAGTATTGTATGAAAGCAGTCAGCTTATACATTATCGAGACCTGAAACGAATACCAAATTTTCATATTTAAATATTCGTTGAATGTATTCAGATAGGATTCAGATATGCATATATGTTAATAGAAGTATAAAATCCATCCTCTTTTCTTTGTATACTTTGGTATTTATTAATAACTCTCACTCTTCACCAAGCCACATTGAACCAAGTCATCTAAATCTAATTAAATGACATTTTAGGGGTCTTGAGTAAAGTTTTAAGAATTCAAAACTATAAGTCAAATGAATGTAGATGCTATTTTCCATGTTTATCTTCAAACTCAGTTTGACCATAAATGTTCATGTAGTACTGATGATGATAGATGGTAAAGAAGTGCCAAAACTTGATTACCTGTTCAGGTAAATCCAGGAGCTATCTCACAAATTTCTCTGGGAAGTAACTTGTTCACAATATTGCACAGAAATGTTGCCAATTTAATTTAACTAAATTTGGATACGTTAATTTGCAGGTCTCCGAAATTTGTCATACTAATATATGCCAGACATGTCCAACAGGACTGACTATTTGACTGACTATTAAATGCCCAAATCAGACATTGGGAGTTTCTGCTAAGCCATAAAAAGATCATATTCAGACTTGATAAATAATTATTTTTAACTGAAACACATGTACGGCTATTGAGCTCATTTTATACATAAAGATGTACATTGCAATAGGTGTAAAATATCCTTGTGGCTTCTGCAAACAGTATAATGTAGCCTGTACATGGGCCAGGTACCTGGGAACTAGTTAACTGTGTCAACCAAGTTTGGAAGTAGACCATTTGGTGTCATGGGTTAAGAGGAATTCCCAACAAACAGTGAAGTCATTTTCAAAAAGGCTTAGAAAAGAAAAAGCAAAATAATCCCAGCACAGATTGCAATATGTGCTGATAATTATGGCTTTGCACTAATGCACAGCAAAAGCAGAGAGTAGCAAGCTTTACAGTAACAGTAAACTCTCGACCCCTACAACTTAAATGGTTCTGTTCCAAAGTCATGTCAGATGGCCCATATACATCTTAGTAATTCAAAGCTGACATCTGTTTTGCTGACTTTTAAGAAAATAAAGAAAAGGATATTGTAAAATGTTAGGCATTTGGGTAATTCCATAGCTTTGTAATGACTTCAGAACTAAAAATAAATGAATATTCAAAGAACAATTTTCTATTTGAATATTTGCAAAAAAACTATTCAAGAATGTCTGTATATTTCTTTCTTCTCTAACACTATAATTTCTGACACCTATATTAAGCTCATCAAGCGCTGTATTATTACAGCAAATAGTAAAGCATTGTTATAGTAATGTTTGTTTATTTTTACATAAATTCTTAAAACTGAAAGCAGTAAATGTGATTTAGTGAAAGCCTATTCTGTTGACTAAGTAGAGTGTAGATATTAGGTAGTTTCTAATCGAAAGTGAAATATGTTTGAATAAAGTTAGTTTCAAAAATGTCATTGAGAATGTAAAGTTTGGCTGTTAAGGGAGGTGGAAGGCAAAACTAGTTCTAGTTTGAACAATAGAACCAAGTAAAATATATTCTAAAAAGCATATTTTCATTGTTTTAGTAAAAAATATCTCTATTAATTATATTTAATTAAAGAAATCTTTCTATTTTTCCTGTATTTTTATACCTAATTCCTATTTTGTCCTATTTTTACTCCAAATGTCCTGTATTTTTTAAGAATTCTTAAAACATTTTTTAGGCAAAAGTCACGTGACAGTAATTTTTATTAAACTTGGTAGAAATGATCCTTAGAACATGCTGTACTAGAATTTATTTCAGAGTGACTCCCCTTAGCATGGCTTCCATAGCAGTCAGGTAGAAAATCTATTTTCAACTTCTCCAGAATGGCTTCTGGCATTAAAGGCCTTTTAATATTGGACAAATGTTGCTGACGTGCTATCAAATATGGATGAAGACACAAAAATAGAGACAGCTTGAAACAGTTCTTTTTTTCATAGTATATGCAGTCAAGTGTACTGGAAGAAATGTCTACAGCATCCTTCTGACAGATTTCTTGGTCAACTGCTCTTGCATTTGGCACATAAGCAGATGTTGGCCAAGTGAGTGATCTGAGGCCCACTTAGACCTCTTGTTGTTGAACCTGCATCAGCAGATACTGAGATGTATGTGTTACTTCGCTGGCCACAAATTCATTGTTGTTGTGATTGTCATCAATGCTAAGTTTTTGTATTAAAATTTTTGAAATTCATATAACAAATGTATCAGTTCTGTTTGCAGACAAGGTACAGAACTATTGCTCTTTTATTGTACTTTACTGTAATTTCTCTGATAGTTATGTCTTATGCTGAAGGGGGAAAAATATCAATTTTATTTCAAGCTTGTAGACTTTTATAAAAAATGATCTGACTTGAATAGAGCAATTATACTAGAAACAGTTAGGTCAGCAAAGGAGGTTAAAATATTGAAAATTATAAACAGTGGTGTTGGGCCTTTGCAGCCATCCATGGTGAGCCTAGGAATCTGGTACCTAGGTGTTTCAAATAGTGCCAGTTAATTTCTCTCACTAATTGCTTAAAAGACCAAAACCCAATTTCACTAAACATTTTAAATTTTATTCCTAAATTTGAGATTTTTGATAATCTTTCTTATTATTTGGTTGGCAACAATAAATTGTTTCACTGAATATTTCTTATTATTTGGTTGGCAACAATAAATTGTTTCACTGAATATTCAGCAGGAATCAAGGATCAAAATACAGTCATAATATCTTGAATTATCATGAGAAAAGTTTAATTTTATTAATGAAAAATATATTCAGATTACCTCAAATTTGATTCATTCCTTTTTAAAGGACAAACTTATTCACAAATGTACAATTTTTGAACCAAAGAGTTATTTGTCACCTTTTTGGCAATGTCTGCCATTGAAAAAAGTCTCAGTATTTTCAAACAAATTTGAAACAACCTCCTAAAATGTCAGTTTGAAGAGAAATTTTGAGATAATTAGTGAAATGTGGCCCAGGTCTTGAGACTGTTTTCAGGTGGAGTGACTTCACTGTATTTGGAACTTTTCCATTTAAATATATCATTTGAATGGGCCACTCCATTGATTTGTTTTATGGGCCACTCCTGTTAATTGTTTTATGGCTCATTCCAGTGAATTGGTTGGTGTGGAGGGGGGGGGGGGAGGGAGGGACAGGGGGAGATGAGCATATGAACATGGAAACTGATGTAAAAGACAATTCACTCTCATTTTTGTTCTGCTAATAGAGAAGAAAAATGAAAAAAGTGAGGTACATTCAAGTCAACTATCCCTTACATATGATACATTAATTATTTGTCTCATGTTTATTCTTCTAGTTTTGAAAAGTGACAGTGCTAATGGTTTGTTTGGGTTTCAACAACCATGCCAGCCAGGTCGATCAAATACTGAGAACTTCACAGTGTCATGTACAGTGGACCGAAGTCGTGGAAATGATGGGACAGTCATTGTCACCTGGGTGATATATCAACTGGTGGATGGACTTGCCATCATAGCAACAGATGATTTTGTAAATTATACAGGAAGCACTGTGTTTGGAGCTGGCCAAAGCACACAGGTGAGTATATGAGGTATGGGTCCTTATTTACCCATCAACCATTTGGCTATGAATTGATGCAGTGCTGCACCTAGAATCCCAAGGGCAGGGGACACTATGTCTCCCACCCGCCAAATGTGGGGGAAAAGGGATAAAAGAAAATAGTACATAATGCACTAGTAATGCTAAAACAATGAGAGAATCTTATTTGCTTTGACAGTTTTGCCTTAACTTTCTTGTCTGCACTGTACTATCATATTTTTCTTGGACACTGACATTATTGTAATCAGTGTTGCATCATGTGTTCAAGTAATTCATGAAAACATTAACATGTTTGAATATCTGGTTACCTGAAATGAGCTGCAGCATGGAATATTCTGTTCCAGATCTTGCTCTCATTTAACTTTAGTGTTCACTCATTATCTACCAGCATTTATTATAATAAATACCCATTTTTCTAAATTACTTTTCTTTTCAAATTAATAAATTATTGATTTAGTGACAGATTGTGTATTTGCATAAATTTAGTCTCTTTAGTCATTAATTCATCCTCAAAAAAATTAAAATTTTCGTTGCTGTAGGTGTGACTTTAACCTTGAAAATATGTAACACTAGCGGTGGTCAAAGACTTTACATTGCAATTTGGCTGGCTACTACAACCTTTAATGTTTTCATTGCCAGATATATTGTTTTAAAATGGATATTAATTACCATCTTACAGTTTTTATTGCATTGCTAACACCTAATTAGATGTGGATCAAGGGCGGATGGAGGGGGGTGGGCAGAGCCAGTGTACACTCCCCCTAAAACCCCCCTAAAAATGAGTGCAGAACAACTAAAATGTTTCCTAGAGTAAGTTTCCTTTACAGTCAGATGGTTAAAACTATGCCCTGGGAATGCTTAAAATGCAGGAGCTTCTGGGGGGTGGGGGGTGGGGCTTTGCTCCCAGGGTGCCCGCTGGGGTTCCATCCCACAGACCCCACACCTACTTGTTTATGTCCCCCTAAACAATATTTCTGGATCTGCCACTGTAGATGAACATCCACTAAAGAAAAGTTGTAGGTGTATTTTTCAATTTTTTTTCTTTTGATGAAAAAGCACACCTGTGGTAAAGATTTGGGGGACATAGGACAAGCAGATGCGGTGAGGTGTTGTTGGTGAGGTCAAAGATCAGATGGAAGGTTCAGTTTTGCAAATGAGGAAGGTGTGGATATTACATTGTTTCATATTTAATTTCTTCCATTTGCCAACCCATCTGGTGGTGAATTGAAGATGAACTAGAACTGCTTCCATATTATGTCATGGCAAATCTCCATCCCTGCAATTGTCCTCCTCCTCAGATGCATGTATAAAGTTTGGTCCAAAAATATTGTAAAATGTCACAGAAATACAACTTTTTGTAGATTTGTATATTTTACTTTTGACCCACTCCTAAGGACTCAGTTCAGGGGTCCAAAAATCATACTACTCTCACAGGTGGTCACAACATGGACAACCCTATGTTCCAAGTTTGGTAAATTTCCACCCAGCGGTTTAGGAGGAGCAGCAGTTATGGATGGACAGGCGGAGAGTATTACAATATCTCATCTCTGAGGTGTGGGTATAATTAGTTCCTTATGCCAAGAAGTTTTTCATGCATTTCACACATCAACTCAAGGACATACAAAGTTAGTACATACCTGGATGTACACTTAAGACTCTTTCACTTAATATTTGACCTCATGATTGTAAGGTTGTTGCAAAAGTCAACTCAGAAATGACAAAATCTGTTAAGCACAAAATTTACATTTTAATTTAGAATCGATTATCTGTTAACTTTCCTGAAAATAAAGCTATAATCAGTGAAATATGAAATACAGCTCTATGTCTGCAATTGAAGCTAGATACCAAACCTTGCAATAATTTAAATTTTGCTTTTGACAAAATTAAACAACAGATGAGTAGAGTTGATACTATTGCAATTCGTTTTCAGGCTGATAAGCTCTTTGATACTATTTCAGTGTCAGTACATTTTTGCAAAGTTTGTACTTTCAGCATATTTGCAGCATAAAATCTTTGCTAAATAATGATGGATAAAATATACAGTAGATCTCATTGCTTTAAATGTGTTCGACTTAAACACCATGGCTGACTTGAACATGTGTTTAAGACCTGGCAGTTTGTATGAGACCTTGTTGAGTCAAACAAAGAACCTCTCAAACTGATTAACCATTGGAAGTGCAAGTAGTTGAGGATCTGTTGGATAATATGTTGCATGATGGTCCTCATCATTGACTTATTTTTGCTAATTTTGTTTCTGGATAAATTCATGGAAATTGAAAGTTTGTGAACATTTTATGATTAAGAGTGCCTACTTCACTAATTTAATTAAATAAAGTGGAACTTTAATACATTGTTTATAATATATTTACAGACATTCACACTGGCTGCCAAACTTGACCTCATACCTGAGCTTTCAGAAACATATGAGATTCGACTTGTTAATGCAACAACAGATGATGGCGTTATCGGCAGCACTAATGGCAGTGGTGCAGGTGTTGATCCCACCAACAGCAGATCCACAGTCATTATTGAGGAGAATGATTACCCATATGGAATGCTACAGTTTTCTACAACTGAGTTCCCTCCCCAGCCTTATGACCCAATTATCCCACCTGCTACAGAGGCACCTACAGTGAGTCATTGTTTATATAGGAAGAATCCATTAAAAATATTTTGTTCTTATATATTTACTAAAGTATTTATTTCTTAAATTATGTATGAAGACAGGAATTTTTTCATGTGTTCACGGTCAGCATTTTATTTGATGTTTGCTTTTTTCATGTGTTCACAGTCAGCGTTTGAAGGTATTTGATGTTTGCTTTTTTCATGTGTTCACAGTAAGTGTTTGAAGGTATTTGATGTTTGAAGTCACTTCATTTAAATAGAAAATGTATTTTCTTCTTTTTCAAAGTATTGTGTTTCTATGTTGTGCATAATTTCCTTCACTGAGTATACTGCAACATAATCATAGGATTTGGATTAAAAATTAGGAGGTTGTAAAACTAACTGTCTAATCCAATTCATGTCTTTTTTCTTTCTGGAGGGGTAAAATTTGCTTAAAATGTAAAAAAAAAAGTCTCACTTTTTTGCCACCTATGAAAATAATGGAGTCATGGCAGCAAAGTGAAATTGACACTTTTTTTTAAAAGTTGGTATAACTGGAGCAGGTAAATGATAGACATAATATGAACATATACGTATATTCTCCCAGGTGCGGGTGGCTGAGGAGGCTGGAAAAGTGCGCCTTCTGGTGGTAAGAGCTCAGGGTTCAATAGGGGCTGTAACTGTTGAATGGAGAACAACAGATGGAACTGCCAGGAGCTCAGGCAAAACTCCACCTGACTATTCAGTAAGTAGCTCTACTTGTGATTTCAATTTCATTTTACACTTAATCTACTTAAAGTTGTCATGCTTTAGACTCAGCTTAATTTAAAACACATTTTTGTTTGTTTAATGCACCAACTGATGAGGATCTCCGGCTTTGGATGCAAAATTGAGGTTTATATAATTGCTGACTTGTGGCACATGTTTTATATCTTCACCCACTCTGATATGTAATTTTGAATGCTAACCTGAGACTCTTTTACTTGCTGAGTTTATGTACAGTTCTTACTGTCTACTTCCACACCGATTTATTACTTTGCCAAAGGTCATATGCCAAAATGTATATTTTATGATGGGTAAGAAAATAGTTTTATGTTAATGTTGTCAGAATATTTAAGTCCACTGTTTGGAAAAAGTCACATTTTACCCGAGCACAAATCATTTTCTCATCAGGTTGGAGATTCCCACGTAGTTGACACAAATGGGAAATCTTACAAGTAATCTCAGTAACCTTTCATTAGGAGGTGTCTCTGTGTGATAGCTGACAGTTTATTCAGTCACTAAATAGTTGCCTAAGTCAAATTGGTGGGTATCCTCTAAGTAATCTCAGTAACCTCTCATTAGGAGGTGTCTCTGTGTGATAGCTGACAGTTTATTCAGCCACTAAATAGTTGCCTAAGTCAAATTGGTGGGTGTGATTGCTGACAGTTTATTCAGCCACTAAATAGTTGCCTTAGTCAAATTGGTGGGTATTCTCTTAGTAAAATTGATCACATTTGATGTCACATAATTGTAAGAGACTCACAGACTTTTCCTCATCAGAAGAAATATCGTATATACTCTCGTATAAGCCGGGTTTAAATGCAAACAACATAGACCCTGATCTGCCGTCGCATAATGCGCTGGCAGATTAGGGTCTGTGTTGTCTGTTCTACTGATTAGTCCTTACAAACTGCATAGACCCAGATCTACCGGCGCATTATGTGACGGCAGATCTGGGTTTATGCAGTTTGCAGTTGGTATCGGCTTGTATGCGAGTATAGAAGGTAGGTGAGAATTTTCCTATCCAGATACTGGCAATACCTTTATTAAGAAAACAGGAATACACACCTGCCAACCATAACAATTTTGGCATCATTATTACAGTTTTTTATATTAACTTACATCTTATGTTCACCTGTGTCTGGATTACACTTTTGATACATTGATCAAAATGAACTAAGGCAACAAAAATAGCTGTTTGTCCTTTTTTTATAAATCAATATTATCCACAAACATTATTTATGTGTGAGAAAATTATAGAAAAAAGGCTTCCGCATAGTGCTTGCATTTTTGAAAGAATAAACATATATTGTACATGTACTTTCCTTTTGCTCTATTATAGCAGTTGTAGGTCTTATATAATGAATTTCCTAGAAAACAGACTAATTTTTTCACTATGAAAACCTGTCTTGCATATTCAT
Source organism: Margaritifera margaritifera (assembly GCA_029931535.1). Lineage (NCBI taxonomy): Eukaryota > Metazoa > Mollusca > Bivalvia > Unionida > Margaritiferidae > Margaritifera > Margaritifera margaritifera. The sequence goes on from JAQPZY010001176.1 coordinate 881,845, forward strand.
TAAATCAATAAAAATAATTATGTAGTCTATACTGTAAATAATGGTGCAAGGGAAGCAGGCATTATCGATGTAGCTAGTGAATGTTAAATGACTGTAAAATGTATTAGAGGAGAGGGATCTTTTTGAACTTTGAAACATGTCCGATCAGAATAAGGACCGATCAAGAGTTCTTCACAAATTTAAAAGAAGAATATGTAAGTGATGTAATACAGCACACAAGTTTAGGACATGACCATGCTCGTTACAAGATACGTTGAGTCGACTTTACAGTCAGTTGCAGTGGAAAGTTATAGACATATCGACTAGATAAAGTGTGTGTTGTATGTAGACTGTGAGCATGTTTTGTGTTTGAATTTTGGCACTAATCCACATGAATTTTGCCCATTTGTGACAAGAGCTTAAACCGGATACAGATCTAGGCTAGTAACAAATATAAATGTATATTTTTCATACAGTTGATTGTAATTATGAAATTTGCAGATTACACTTATTTGTAAGAATTATGTATTTTTTACCTTTATATTTATTTGTATACATTTTTCAGAATATTTAAATCTTTACCTCTTATCTTGTAGTACTTCTTGTTTAAATTTATTCATAGGGGTTTATCTTATTAACATTTTTTGTGCAATACATTTTTACATTTTTCAAACTTTTGATTGGCACCTTATAGCCATTGTTGTGCTGAGGTGCTGTTAAATGCTAATACATACATACCTACATACATATATACATACATGCATACATAATGCTTTTTATGCTCAGATTATGCTTTTTGTCCACTTTGTTTACACTTGTACCTCTCTAGAGGTTTGCAGGTATGAGAATATATCTATTATTACATTAATATGAGGTCACTTTGCCCCATACATCTGTGACAGTTGCTGATTGGTTTTTTGCTTGAGGTCACTTTTGCCCCACACGTCTGTGACAGTTGCTGGTTGGTTTTCTATTTGAGGTCACTTTTGCTCCATTCATCTGTGATGGTTGCTGGTTGGTTTTCGGTGTGAAGTCACTTTTGCCTCATGCATCTGTGATAGTTGCTGGTTGGTTTTCTGTTTATGGTAACTTTTGACCCATTCATCTGTGACAGTTGCTGGTTGGTTTCCTGCATGAGGTCACTTTTGCCCCATACAGCTGTTACTGTAACAGTTGCTGGTTGGTTTCCTGTGTTCACATTCTTGCAGGGGTCTACAGTTATCCTTCATTTTTATTATGTCTTTCTTTGTTGACTTTTCATGTCATTGTTATCATTTCTCTTATGGTAAAACATTAAGCATGAAAATGTGCACAGTGATTCAATAAAGATAGTTATGCACGTCCTTTCTATTGACTGTGATTCAGTAAAAGATAGTTATGCATGTCCTTTCTATTGTCTGCTACTGTTAGTTATTTGGTTGTTTGAAACCAAACTCTTCTGTTGTGTCAAGTTGTAATTTATTATGCCTGGTCACAATTTTACCATAATAATGCTGGACTGTTCTTCTGTACTTAAGATCAATAAATCTGACCAGATGCTACAACTATTATTTGTAATTTTAAGAAAAAACTAAATAGTTTTGTACTAGTTCACCTTAATAATGAATATCAAAGCAGCTAATATCTGACATTAAAATTTTTATTCCTCATAAATTATTTCTGTAACATGAAAGAAGAAACATAATGCATTATTATATTATTTAAACCAAATCCAATTCATTTTGTTTACTAAAACTTTGAAATATCTTCCTGTATTCTATGTAGATAAGATTATATTGTAGTCAAACTTTTGTCAACTATGCTACATATGACTACTTTTGTATACAGAGAATATGGCATCCGGAGATGCTTGTGGCAGGGTAAATGAAATAAAATAATGTGAGACTTTAGAAGAATTTTTATGTGATGCCAGTATTGGTGGTAAAGGTGCTATTGTGAATAGTACAGAGAACTTTGTTTATTAACTGATTTACCATCTCGGTTTCAGTTTCATTGCCAGAAAATGAAATTGTAAAATTAAAATCGCTAGAACTGCTAACTTGCAAGGACAGAGATATGCATTTTGTACAATCTAGAGTTGATTTTATACACTAATCTTGATATCTGCTATTTGAAAGCAGAAGAATATGTTCAGATAATGATAATACTTGATTAGTTCTAGATATTTATTTATTGATTCATCTATAAAATGAGAAAGAATAGTAGTATTTCTGCTGCCATGGACACTTTACCAGTAACTAAAAAAAATGGTTGAATTTTATGCAATCAGTATTATGTGATGTCATAGAGAAGCAAGCATAAACATGATTAATTTATTGAGAAGTTAAGATGGGATGGGTCTTTTAAATTCATTTTTGTACAGCTAAAATGGGATGGGTCTTTTAAATTCATTTTTGTAAAGCTAAAATGGGATGGGTCTTTTAAATTCATTTTTGTAAAGCTAAAATGGGATGGGTCTTTTAATATCATTTTTGTAAAGCTAAAATTAAGTTTTTAAGATAGGGCATTATGTTTCGGTTTTCATTTCATTGACGATTGTAAAAATATAATGTTTGCATGTCTCTTGATTGCCTAATGTATATAATAATAAGATTACTGATTTTGTATTGCAAGTTCATTGGACACTGTCAAAACAATGATTTGTACTGCATGCTCATCAACCACTGTCAAAACAAAGATTGCTTTTGTATTGCAAGCTCATTGACCACTGTCAAAAAAATGATTGATTTTGTATTACCAGCTCATTGACCACTGTCAAGACAATGATTGCTTTTGTATTGCAAGCTCATTGACCACTGTCAAAACAATGATTGATTTTGTATTGCAAGCTCATTGACCACTGTCAAAACAATGATTAATTTGTATTGCAAGCTCATTGACCACTGTCAAAACCATGATTGATTTTGTAATATAAGCTCATTGACCATTGCCAAAACAATGATGGATTTTGTATTACCATCTCATTGACCACTGTCAAAATAATGATTGATTTTGTATTGCAAGCTCATTGACCACTGACCAAACAATGATTGATTTGTATTACAAGCTCAATGACCACTGCCAAAACAATGATTGATTTTGTATTACCAGCTCATTGACCACTGTCAAAACAATGATTGATTTTGTATTGCAAGCTCATTGACCACTGTCAAAACAATGATTGAATTGTATTGCAAGCTCATTGGTCACTGTCAATTCAGTGATTTATTTGTATTGAAAGCTCATTGACCACTGTCAAAACAATGATTGATTTGTGTTGCAAGCTCATTGGCCACTGTCAAAACAATGATTGATTTTGTATTGCAAGCTCATTGGCCACTTCCAAAACAACGAGTCCATATTAATATTTTTCATCACAAATTCAATGACATATATGAATGATGTAGATGAAATGAGTTTTGTATTTTCACTCTGTCCATGTGGGTTCGAGTCTTGGGCTCGGCCAATGTGGTTAAGTGAGAAAGCTTGCCAGTAGCTTCCCGTGGGTCGGAGGTTCTTCCTGGGATTTTTCCAGGTTCTTCCTCCAGCAGATATACTGGCTGCCATGTATAGCCTATCATGTGCTGAAAAATGGCGTTAAACCCATAAAACCAACATGTATTGCAAGCTTATTGGCCACTGTCAAAACAATGATTGATTTTGTATTGCAAGCTCATCGATCACTGTCAAAACAATGATTGATTTGTACTGCAAGCTCGTTAACCACTGTCAAAACAATGATTGATTTGTATTGCAAGCTCATTGGCCACTGTCAATCCAATGATTCATTTGTATTTAAAGCTCATTGACCACTGCCAAAACAATGATTGATTTGTATTGAAAGCTCATTGGCCACTGTCAATTCAATGATTCATTTGTATTGCAAGCTCATCGACAACTGTCAAAACAATGATTGATTTGTATTGTAAGCTCATTGACCACTGTCAAAACAATGATTGATTTGTATTGTAAGCTTATTGACCACTGTCAAAACAATGATTGATTTGTATTGTAAGCTCATTGACCACTGTCAAAACAATGATTGATTTGTGTTGCAAATTCATTGACCACTGTCAAAACAATGATTGATTTGTATTGCATGCTCATTGGCCACTGCTAAAACAATGATTAATTTGTATTGCAAGCTCATCGACCATGGTCAAAACAATGATTGACTTGTATTGCATGCTCATTGGCCATTGTCAAAACAATGATTGATTTGTATTGCAAGCTTATTGGCCACTGTCAAAACAATGATTGATTTGTGTTGCAAGCTCATTGGCCACCGTCAAAACAATGATTGATTTTGTATTGCAAGCTCATTGGCCACTTCCAAAACAACGAGTCCATATTAATATTTTTCATCACAAATTCAATAACATATATGAATGATGTAGATGAAATGAGTTTTGTATTTTCTTTGACACTGAGACTGATGAGAGCAATTTATATATAGATGACACCATCAAGTTGAAAAAAAATTGTACTATACAGAAGTCTGTTAATAAATCCTTTTTTAGCAAAATTCTAGGGTATGGATAGAAACTAAAATTATTTTCAATGGAAACACTGTACAATATAACAGATTTAGTGCTCAAAATGCCAGAGCTGAGAAACTTCTGACACTTTGTTGAAGTTGACAAAACATAGAAGTGACTGAATTATAATAACTAAAGGTAAAGCTTTAAGTCCTGAAATGAATTCTTCATTCTCTCAATTATGTCAATAATTTTTTTTGTTGGTACAGTAAAACTTGTATTGAGAGACCACTGCTATGAGAGATGACCTGTCATGAGAGACAACCTGCCTTGAGAGACCATTATGTTTAGGCAGAAAGATTGGTCTTTCAAGACAGGTTCTACTGTATAAATTTTATATATGTAACAAAATAGCTAATACATATATCTGTTCTCTAACATGGAAGGTTACTCTGCCAATATGCAGATCAAGCAATAGAAATTTCGCACACAAAGTTGAACCTGTTGGTGCATAGTTCATCATTCCATAGGTGGTCAGAGTCCTTATTAAGGGTCACACACTGAGATAGGGTCTCATTTGGTTCCATAGAGGCCCACTTGATGAAGGTAAAAGGTCTCATATACAGCTGGGATGTCCACATCCACTGCTTTGTCTTTGAGACAAAAGTCCCACTTGTCCACCATCCTGATGCATCACGATAATCTGCAAAAAGACATAGATTGGCAGAACTCATAATTATATACAGATACCAAAACACTTAAATTCTTATGTTACAAATAACCTTTCAATATTTATTACTTAATGGAAAAATATCCCCATGCTTTAGTTTTAGGGATATTGTGATATCCTCTGACCATCCATCCATAACTGTTTTCCTTCTAAACCGCTGGGTGAAAATTCACCAAGCTTGATAGATAAGTTGCCCATATAATAGCCATATGCAAGAGAGGTATAACTTGTGGCCCCCTCCCCAGGAGTTATGGAAGAAGGTCCAAGGTTAATTGTGAAATACACAACAATTGCAATTACAGTAACATTTTTAAATATTATTTGATTGAAAAATTATACATATGTCCCCTGGGTCACAATCAAGAGGTGGGGGGGGGGGGCTGGGGGAGCAGGACTATGTTATACAAAGAATGATAAAAAACATGGGCATTAGCCATGCTAGAAGGCAAAAAATGCTTGCCTTCATATCAGATGTTGCTCTGTGATTGTGTATATGTATGTGTGTGTATATATATATATATATATATATATATATATATATATATATATATATATATATATATATATAGAGAGAGAGAGAGAGAGAGAGAGAGAGGGGGGGGGAAGGGGGTTAAAACACATCAGTACAATAATGGCTATATAGGGCAAAAGTAAATTTAGGTATAAAAAAAGCATAAAAGGGTAAAATCCTTAAAATACAAAGTCAGACTTTTTATTTAAACTATACTCTTTTAGAAAGATCATGATCTTCTCAGCTAGAACATCAGTAGATGAACCCCAGGCAAAAAGCATGACTTCTTATGACATGCAGGAGAACGCATCTGGCCTATTATATATCCCAAAGCCCACAGGGGGAGAAAATCTTCAAATATATTATTTAAACAGATTGAAGATTGCAATTTTTATTTGGTTACCACACTTATAAAGAAAGGAACCTCCAGAAACTATAACCATTATGTAACAAATAGCCATCTGTCCATCTTTCATAAATCTATATTTTAGTATGTTGAACTGTTTTATTCAGTGTGTCTCTGTCAATTGACCTTGCTTACTGGTATTCAACTATAATATGAAAATACAAGCAGTTTATCCCTTATTAGAGGTCATTTTTTACTAATTGTAAGGATTTGAGTTGAGTTAATGAGAGCATACATAAGAAATATATTTATAGAATTCTGAGATAATCAGCATTTTTTGTAAATATGTTACAAATAAAACAAATGTCTTTCGAAAGATAGTACACTTATTGACTTTAGTGTACTTTTCATCTCAAAATAACAAAGTTTGCTTTGCAGAAGAATGAGTTTATATTTTTTACCTGGATTATTCTTTATTAGAAATGTTACAATGTAATGTTCCTTGAGTGTATCCAAGGTGACTAAGTCACCATCAAAGGTAGCACAATAGTCCCGGGCCTCAAACCAAGTTGTATTGAATGTTGAAAATAAATAACAATATGGCCATTTCTCCACTGTCTGAAATGTGGGAGGACATATACCATCATTTTGGCTTTCACTGGTCCGCTTTGACTGTTTATTTAGGACATCATCAACAATGGTTTCCATTTTCCGAATACCCCTCAACACTCTTGTTGACAGATCTTCCATGTTTTTGGACAATTTGTGATCCATCCTCTTAAGTTTCTTCAAAATGGCATCATTTTCAGTGGAGGCTGCTGTCAGCTGTACTGTTTCTGTTGATCTCTTTCTTCGAATTTCAGCATGATCCTCTGTCAAATTAGTAAGGTCACATTTGGGATCTCTTGTCACTGTTAATGTATAATTGCAGTTTGGCGACAGTAGAAGGCTACATGTTTGTTGTTTGACCAAACTGTTATCAATCTCAATGTTATTTCCAAAACGGAATGAAAATACTAGCACAAACAACGCTGTTAATAATTTTAACAGCTGATCCATTTTTCTGCTGCAGACTGTGCTGTTGATGTAGATATAAGCTCCAAAATCCTTCACAAAACTCAGATACAAAGTCTATATAAATTTATGTTCTGCTCTTAATGAGTTTAGCTCATGTTACTTTTAATTTGTTTAGAGTGAAATTGATTTATCAGTGTTCTGGAGTTTCATAATTAAGTTTCATTCTGAACACTATTGCACAGCTGGTCCACAAATAATTCATATAATACTTGCCATTCCTTAAAAATCAATTTTTATACAATTTCAAAAACAATCTGTTTCTTCTTGCCACTGAGAGCAAAAAGGAAAGCTGTACATTCCGTGTGGGTATTTAAATGTTCCAAGGGGAGAACAACTTGTAAACATGTTTTTCTGTTGAATTTGTTTCACATGATTTGAATTTAATCATACAGTTAGTGTTGGTCTACTTAGAACCTGTAGAGTATGTCACTCTTTACTACTTTAAGCAGTATTACCTTTGTCCAACTTGACGTGAATTGTAAAATTTAAATTAAATGAGATACATTAAAGTTTACCATAATATATTGTAATAGTAACAGCTGGATCTATGTCTTTTAAACTTACATTGAAGACACAGTTTTTGCCAGGTATATGGTAGAAAATATCAATTTGTCCCTGTTTTCACATCTTTTACTGTCACATTTCAGGGACAACATCATTTTGCAATAGATATTCAAATCATTAATGCAAAAAAAAAACTTTAATCCTGTTTTAGCATTCCAGTGTGTGTTTGGTCAGGGTGATTGGAAATTCCACTCATCTAACAACCAATGTTAGTAGGAAGGATGTGTAGAACCATGTTTAGGTATGTACCGTAAGTACTCATGTACAAGCCCATGCCAACTGCAAACTGCATAGACCCAGATCTGCAGTCGCATAATGCGTCGGCAGATCTGGGTCAATGCAGTTTGTAAGGACTAATCAGTAGAACAAACAACATAGACCCTGATCTACCGGTGCTTTATGTGATGGCAGATCAGGGTCTATATTGTTTGCATTTGGTCCTGGCTTATACATGAGTATATATGGTAGCTCTTCAGGCAAAATATCCATACCTCCATAATTGCCACACCTACTTCAGTGTACAACACTAGGAAAATACAGCATTCCTGTAGGACATCATCTGTGTTGCACATAGGATCCCAAGAGCATGGAACACAGTGTCCCCTTCCCTCCAAATCTGCTGGATACACAACATTTTACAGGGACAAATGAAAATAATAGTACATAATGCACTAATAGTGTTATAAAAATGTGATAATCTTGGTTGTTTCAACAGATTTTCCACCTTAACTTTGTGCTCTGCAGTGTACTATTATATTTTCCTTGAACATTTACAATATTGCAATGAATGTTTTATCATGTGCTCAAGTAACTTGTGAAAACATTATCTGGTTAACCTGAAATGAGCTGCACCATGGAATTTTGCATTCAGGATCTTGCTCTCTCATTTAACTTTAGTATACACTCATTATCTACCAGCATTTATTATGATAAATGCCTTTTTTCTGAATTACTTATCTTTCCAAATTAACAGATCAATGATTAAATGACAAAGTTTTATATATTTGCACAAATTTAGACACTTTTGTCAACCACAAAGTAAATAATATCTTCCTTGCCATAGCGAGTAACTTGTGAAAACATTATCTGGTTAACCATGAAAATCTGTTACACTAATGGCCATCAGACACTTTACATTGCAACTCAGCAAACTTTGAATGTTTTCATTGCCAGATACATTGTTTTAAAATAGATATTCATTGTCATCTTACAGTTTTATCACCTTTTGTGACTATGGACATTGCTAGCGCCAACAGAGACATAGGTGGACATCCACTAATGAAAAGTTGTAGGCTTATTTTTCGATTTTATTGTGACAAAAAAGCATGTCCAGGAGGGTGCACAGTTTAAGATTTTGGGGACATTGGACACAAAATTGCCTGCACTTTATGTGCAACACCGTGTCATGTAAAGTCCGCTTAATGCCAGGAATCAACCTATGAATAAGCAGGTGAAATATACAGCTTTATATGATTCACATCAGAACAGGAAAAAGACAAGAGCGTGTACTATATGTACCTTTGTATGCACATTCAGTTGTGAATTGTACAGACCCAGATCTGTCTTTGCATAATACACTTGGTCCAGCAGATCTTGGTCAAAGTCATTCACTTTAAATCATTTAATAGAACAAACTGCAATGATCCAGATCTGTCATCACATAATGTGACTCGTCCAGCAGATCTGGGTTAAAGTTATTCACTTGAAATCATTTAATAGAGCAAACTGATAGACCCAGATCTGTAATCACATAATGGGACTGGTCTACCAGATCTGGATCAAAGTTATTCACTTAAAATAATTAAATAGAACAAACTGCATAGACCCAGATCTGTCATCACATAATGTGACTGATCTAGCAGATCTGGGTCTAATTTATTCACTTGAAATCATTTAATGAAACAACCTGTATAGATCCAGATCTGTCATCACATAATGTGACTTGCCCAGCAGATCTGGAAATCATTTAATAGAACAAACTCTATAGACCCAGATCTGTCATAACATAATGTGACTAGTCCAACAGATCTTGGTTTAAGTTATTCACTTGAAATCATTTAATGAAACAAACTGTGTAGACCCAGATCTGTTATCACATTATGTGACTAGTCCAACAGATATTGGTCTAAGCTATTCACTTGAAATCATTTAATAAAACAGTGTAGATACAAATCTATTGGCACATTATGGAATATTGCAGGTCAGGGTCTTTGTTATTTGCAGCTGTGTGCACAATATATACACAAGCATATATAGTAGTCACCAAGTCATGAAAAGGTGTCTCAATGTTCACAACCATTATTTTGGTGCCCCCACCCCCCAGTTGGATACCTTACAAAACAATGTTAGGATGTCATGACCTAATTTTCTTCTGTTTCCTTACTTTTGAAGGAAAATTTCATCAAATTTGCTCTAGAAGAATCTGAATTAAAGTTAGTGGTATAAGTAGGTGGCAAATTGTTACTGAATTCCAAAATTTTGCATTTTATGATTTTGTAAAACTGTGTGTATCAGTTTTAAGGAATGAAAGAATTCAAACAAACATGACATAGTAAATATCAAGCAAATATTTCTTCAATTACTGTGATGATTTCTTATCAAAACATGTTCTTTTTTGAAACCATTTAGGTAGATGTAAGTATTCATGCATGAATTGTTTATATTGAACTAATTTTTAATTTAAGTTTATTGCATTTCCAATTTTATTTGTATATACCATCAATACTCGCGTATAAGCCGATACCAACTGCAAACTGCATAGACCCAGATCTGCCATCGCATAATGTGTGCAGCAGATCTGGGTCTATGCAGTTTGTAAGGCCTAATCAGCAGAACAAACAACTTAGACCCTGAACTGCCGGCACATTATGCGATGGCAGATCAGGGTCTATGTTGTTTGCACTTGGACCCCGCTTATATGCGAGTATATATATATACACACCTCTCATCTCTTTGGTTGCATGCAGCAAACTGCCCCCTTGCCAGTTCTGATTTCAGCTGGACATAAAGATCAGTTTAGTTTCTGGCATAAACTTTCGTTAACTTGTCTCCATGCAGTAGAAGTAATTATATCATGCTAAATTTCACAGGCAGCCATTTTCTTTACCATATGAATAATGCTAATCTTAGTGCAAAGGGAATAAACCCAGATCTGTGCATGCATTAAGCACCAGTAGATTTTGGTCACTGCTGTTTGAAGTTGACTGTGACATGAGCAAATACATTATTAATTACTGTATGTATCTGATGATAAGCCAATGTTTGATCATAAGCCCGTCCCCTGGACTAATCATTGGAGAAATGCTGTACTCCCCTTGCTGTTGACATGGTTTAGATGTACTGGCATTCAGGTAATTGTTTCTTCCAGTAAACAGGTATATGTCTCATTCAGTAGGTTTGGGTAAGTAACATACTCCCTTGCTGCCTGCTGTGGTTTAAATGTACTGACATTCAGGTCATTGTTTCTCCCTGTAGACAGGTATGTCTCATTTTAGGTAGGTTTGGTTAAGTAACGTGTATCAAATTTCACCAGTCCCTGATTAAATATGCTGTTTTTTCAGGTTGATGCAACATACTTTTTACAAAAAAAAAAAGAATCAGGTTCTGTCTACTATAGGTTCAATATTAATGTGTCACTGTTATCAACTCTGGTAGACTTGATTTGGTCATACCTGTCATATCCAGCATTTGCTGATCAAGAGTCTTCCTCATTTTCAACCGATGTCCAGCATTCCTACAAGGGAGACAAAATCTCCAGCATTTGCTGGTTGGGGCTCTTTCTCATTTTCAACCTATGTCTGTCATTCCTGCAAGGGAAACAAGATCTCCAGCATTTAACACTAAGTGTGTCTACTGCAATTTTTTTCAAATATATTTTTCATTTTAGATTTTAAAAAAATGTTATGGCCCCTATTTAGAGATACATGTACCTTCTCCACATTTCTGTCTTATGACTGGGAATGAGGTTAAGTCATTGTAGCATAATACAAGCTTGTTGGTGCTTTCATCAGTGTACATTTTATGACATTGATAATAATCAAATCAGACAATTATGGATAAAATTTGATCCTTGGAAAAATTCTCCAACATTTGTATCCAGTCTCCAGCATTTTAATATCTAATCTACAGCATCCAGCTCACTAGGCTATATAGCAGGTATATTTGTGAAAATTAAATATTTTTTTTTACCTAAACTTGTTACTATTTGGATCATACCCATGATACAATTTCGTGCATGTATTTCCCACGACACTTATGCTACACACCTTAGTTTGAATTCCGCCAAAATATAACAAGTGCTCAAATTAAGGCTCCAGATCCTTTTATCCTGCTGGAATGAAGATTGCTTTCAATTTATGTTACTGCTCCACAGTCTTGTGTTTGGCATGTAACATGGGAATCAAATCACACTTGTTCATTAAAATTATAAATCAGTTCATTGAGGAAATATTTTGACACTGTAGTGAATTACAATTGTAAATCAGTTCATTGTGGAAATATATTGACAGTGCAGTGAATTACAATTGTAAATCAGTTCATTGATGAAATATATTGACAGTGCAGTGAATTACAATTATAAATCAGTTCATTGTGGAAATATATTGACTGTGCAGTGAATTACAATTGTAAATCAGTTCATTGTGGAAATATATTAACAGTGCAGCGAATTACACATGTACTTTCAGTACGTAAATCTTGTAAATGGTTCAAGGAGAGGTATTATAGTGTGTGATCTCATCTTGCAAAGTTTTCCACACTTTTTAAATAATACTCTTGAACTTGCAGTATACAAACATTATTTTATAGTCTTGTAAAAAAGAAATTGTATCTTTTCTCTTTTTATGCTGATTTATGGTGATGGTTTTGGTGCAAATCTTCTTCAATCCAAGCCTTTTGCTAGAATTTGATTTTTGTATGAGTTGGTTTATTTTTATAATAATGATAGCATACATGTAATTGTACTGGCGGTAGGACAAAAATATAATTTCAAATGCCACCTATGACACATAGCATTTTATAGTTGAAATCTACCGCTTTTGAAAATTAAAAGATTTTGTAAAAAGTTAAAGGAAAAAAAATGGTATTTTTTGTGTTCTATCCACAAATTACAGAAACCAGCCAGAACCAGTCTACTGGGGACTGGAACTGTTATAGCAATGCAATGATGCATGAATGAGTAATCAGATTGAGAACGCTAACATGTGTAAACAACAAACTGTTAATTAATTACCTTATTGTTGTAATCTGAAGAGTTTAAGGCCAAATGAGGAATGTTTTTTGAGGTGTTTATAAGTAATAAAGGGATCAAAGTTGTCCAATTGATGGCTTATGAGTCTTTGATTAAAAAAACTGGCTCACCTTTGGCAGAGGAAAGATAAAAAGGAGAGACTGACCAAAAATGATTTTGGCAGAAACATTTGAGTAAGTATTTTTTTGGTTGTTTTTTTTTTTGTCTTGTTTAATTGTTATTGCATTGTTCAAGATGTTTTAAGAGGAATATTTTAGGACAGTTCTTAAATTTTTGTGTTCAATTCATGTCAAAATGCTAAATTGTGCACTTTCTCCCAATGCAAAAAAACAACTGGCTTAGAAATATGAGGCTCAGGAATACATCTCAAGTCCAACTCAGGAACTTCCTCCTCGGGGTGAACTTAGCTTGGAGGAGTACTGGAAAGCAATCAGCAGCCTTAAAAACCCAGCCACGGGAAAACTGAAGTTTGAACTTCTTTGCAGCTGAGTGTGGTTTTTTGTCATTGCCACATTCTAATGCTGATACAGAGTGGACATTCTCCATTCTTCACAAAATACAAACTGATTCAATGGGAAATCTGGACCAGAAGACTTTTAATAATCACAATGAATGTCATTAGTGATCACCAGTCAGTGATCTTGTGAAGGAAACTATAAATGCTTGTGGATTTTATAAAAACAATCTTCGCAGTGACTATGAGATATACAACTCGTCCTTTTTCATTTTATTAACAATACACTAACTCATATTAATTTATTCTTGTAATATTTTCCATCAGAATCTGATTCATGTTGAAAACTTGCTGTTTTATTATAGTATAAAGAGAATACAAATTATGGCAAAAAATACACTTGTTTTGTTTTCAATCCCCTTAAAACATGTAAAATTTATTTCGATAAAAAATCTACAGGTTTAGAAGTCAATCTACTGATCAAAATTTGTAAATCTCCTGGTTTGAAATCCTGGTTCTGTCACATGTATGATGATAATAATAATCAGCATTGCCCCACTAGTCAGGGCATGTTGCTGGTTACCTTTAGGGGCCCCACTAGTCAGGGCATGTTGCTGGTTACCTTTAAGGGCCCCAATAGCCAGGGCATGTTGCTGGTTACCTTTAGGGGCCACACTAGTCAGGGCATGTTGCTGGGTACCTTTAAGGGCCCTACTAGTCAGGGCATGTTGCTGGGTACCTTTAGGGGCCCCACTAGTCAGGTCATGTTGCTTGTTACCTTTAGGACCATTTTAAGCATTATTTACCAAATGCTGTGTATTAAACCTGTGAAGATTTATGACAAGCAAGCCCCCATGTAGGATAGGGTGCAGCACCCTCTTTAAGCAGGCTTGGGGACAACACTAATACTGAAAGTGTCACTGTTGGACAAGGTACTACATAAATGTACCTGGGGTATATAGGTGTGTAGATCAGTGTACCCTGTGTACTGTCATGTATACTTGGGTGGACACACTTTTTAATAATTGTACATCTATTTTCAGTTGCGCAAAATTTCATTGACATATATCGACAAATAATCATTTACTATTTGAACTTAATACAAATTAGAAAATGATTACAAGCAAAGTTTTTTTCCCTGTGGTTTTGAACAATGTAATAGGTGTATGCTTCATCGACAGTAATAAATGGACACCTCTGCTTATAAAATACATGCCTTTAATATTTTAGTCAAATTACAGCACAGCAGACAGTTATGAATCATGTTATGTATGGTAATTAAGATGACTTTCCATCTGAGACTTTAATCAGCTCTTTCTGTTACCTTTCAGTAGACCTTAATTATGACAGTCACAAGCAAAACATAATAGATACCAAATATGTGAATGATATAGGACTAAAAGAACATGTTTTGAAACTGTCAATTTTCTTTGAGATGGTGGCGATTGGGGTACATTTATGCAAATCAGAAAAATGGGGCAAATTGGTTTATACACAGATGCATCCAGGGTACACTTGTGTAGTACCTTGTCCAGCAATGACCCTTTTAGCAACACTAATAATAATAATAATAATAATAATAATAATAATAGGGGAGGCAAAGCAAACTTTAAGTACAGATCTTAATAAAATTGAAAGTAAAGCTAAATTTTGACATGTCAAACTTCTCAGCTTGGTGTATCAACAATGCTGTGTGCATAAACTCTCAAACAAACAAGGTTTCACTGATCAGCATTACACAAAGGAAAAGGAGACTGCAAAAGGATCTTTCTATATCCTGTGTGAGTGACAAACTTGAATGTGTCACTCATGACAAACTTGTACAAGTCACAGTTGATGACACTCTATCATGGAATAAACAAGTCAACTCTGTAGTTTGCAAAATTTTGTTTGGGTTATTTCATTTGAAAAGAGTCCAGCATCTTTTAACATGTTTCATGTTATCTCATTTTGATTATTGTTCCAATATTTGGGGACATTGTTCTTATTATCTTTTAAACTCACTGAATGCCTGGAAAAGAATGTGGCTTGGACTCTTTTAGTTTAAAAATAGTCAACACCCAGTGAAATTTTATGACTTAGTGACACTTTATTTAAAAGCTGAAATGGTCACCTTTTAAAGATAAAGTAAAATTCATTGAATTAGTTCTCATGTACAAATTTCAAAAAACAACCTGGCACCAGATCTCCAACGTTCATAGTCAAATCAGCACTCTTTTACTAAACACCAACTTAATATCCTAAAACACAAGACTGAAATGTTTGAAAGGAGTTTCTGGTGTTTTAATATGGAATATTTTACCTAATGATGTTAAATCACACACAACCCTCGCTACTTTTAAGCACAAATGTAAAAAAAATCTGTATAGCCCCAAATGTAATTTTTTTTTAGTTTTTTTTTTACGAACCTACCGTATTGTATTGCGTCCATTCTGTGATAATATTTAACTTATGTAATTCATGTATAGTATTGTACATAATGTGAATACTGTAATACATCTCGACCCTTTGTGAGATCAGCCTAGTCCATCAAGAATAAATAATGTTGATATTTATTATTATTATTATTATTATTATTATTAATATTTGACATGAATATGTTGGTAATTGAATATTTCTTTTAATATTTGAGTGCAAATTGATCAAGTTAGATTTCTCTTCTCCAACAGTATTTTGGCTAATGTGGCCAACTGAGAGTTCATTTTTGAGACGTATCCACAAAGACATTATTGCCTCACTAATTATTCTTTTATTTCAGAGACATATTCTCTAATTAATGTAGACTCTCTCTTTATTATAATTGTTGTGAGTCATACAATAAATTTTGAATAGTTACGCCATATTGCATTGATAAGAAGGAATCATGTTATTCAATATTTCAAGCTTCTGGCCAGTAATACGAAACAATACACATGATATACCTATTGTGTTTACATATTACAAATGTAAAGTTCTTTGTGACTGGTTGAAAGAAATTCTCAAGCTCAAGGAGGTGCTCTACAGATATTATTGTACTTCTGAGAGAGTGACAGGTGTAAGATGAAGTTGTTTGAATTTGCAACATGCACAATGAAGAGAATGTTGGCATACCTCTATGCTATTTTCATGTACTGTAGCTGCAATTTCTTTACATATTGTACTTGTGGAAATTGTACATGATCTAAGAACACAGCTGACAAAAATGGCTGCTCCCATTTGCTCGAAAAATCCAAATTTGCTCGAATTAGTCCAAAGTACACTACTTTTAGCAGTTATTAAAATACGGAAAATGAATTTGGCACGAGTAGGCAAAGCCAGCTTGTGAAAGTACAATAATTGAATTACAAAATATATAAAAAGTAAAAAAATTATCGGATCTTTTTTTTACAATTTACCCCAGGAAGTGAAAATGACCAAGCAGAGCTAGCAGGTTTTTGATAGGTGCACATCTGAAGTAAGACCAAGCTGTATATTCTATAACCCAAATTCCACCCATCAATCATACACCAAAATAAAGAGAATTAAAAGTTCTTTTAATATACTCTAAATATGGAGAAAAAAATTAATGTATATCTCATCCTTTTTATGCTTTATCTGTACTGACTGGGCACCATTTTGTTTATAACATATTCTTTGTCTAGTTACAATTGTGAGAAAAACAATCTTTTAGTATGCATCAGTGTTGGATAGAAAAATCCATCCTCTGGACCAGAATTTTGCAAGACACTCGGCAAAGCCCTTGTATCTGGAGCAAATATGTCCCTTGGGTGGGATTTCCTATCCTTCGCCAATGTATATGAAGGATTCCAAAATAGTGGTTGACACAATGGCCAGATTTCCATGTGCTTCATTAAAGTGGATATTTTGGGTAATTTTACCATGAAAACTATACTTCAAACATTGCCAAGAGGAGTTAGTGATTTCTGGTTTACTATGAATAGAAGGGGCATTGGTTTAAAATTGTAGCATAGAAATGTAATCTGTAATAAACTAAAACCGATTTCATTTCATGCAGTTACATAATGATATTAATAACACTTTCATAATATATTTTTTTCAGGCTGGAGTGGGCCGTCTATCATTTGCAAATGGTCAGCGTTATGCATACATTGAAATTACCATCATCGACAACAACTTACCAGAAGATGATAAATTCTTCACCATCAGTCTTCTCAACCCAGGAGGTGGAGTTACACTGGGGTTGGGGTCAATTGTTATAGTGGTGATTAAGAGTTCTGATGGGGCATATGGTATATTTCAATTTGCAGACACATCTCTTGGTGTACAGGCAGAGGAAACTGGAGATAGTGGATACAATCTGGTCAATCTACAGGTAATAGAAAGTGTTCTAAATGTCTTCAATTTTCTAATTAAAGTGGGTTTCTCTTTATAAAGTACCTCAATATAACACTGTCCCTGATATAATACTAGTATGATCATTGATCCTGTCATATTGGTTTACTCTGTTTTCATGTACTGTACCCCAGTATAAGGTGCCCTTTCATATAACACTGTATAATGTTTCCCAGTACAAGGTGCCCTTTCATATAACACTGTATAATGTAGCCCAGTATAAGGTGCCCTTTCATATAACACTGTATAATGTAGCCCAGTATAAGGTGCCCTTTCATATAACACTGTATAATGTAGCCCAGTATAAGGTGCCCTTTCATATAACACTGTATAATGTAGCTCAGTATAAGGTGCCCTTTCATATAACACTGTATAATGTAGCCCAGTATAAGGTGCCCTTTCATATAACACTGTATAATGTAGCCCAGTATAAGGTGCCCTTTCATATAACACTGTATAATGTAGCCCAGTATAAGGTGCCCTTTCATATAACACTGTATAATGTAGCCCAGTATAAGGTGCCCTTTCATATAACACTGTATAATGTAGCCCAGTATAAGGTGCCCTTTCATATAACACTGTATAATGTAGCCCAGTATAATGTGCCAATTCATATAACACTGTATAATGTAGCCCAGTATAAGGTGCCCATTCATATAACACTGTATAATGTAGCCCAGTATAAGGTGCCCTTTCATATAACACTGTATGTTTGTATGGCTCCCCTGAACAGCATTATAATGAGAGACCACTGTAACTAATCTATTCCTTTTGTTGTAAATAAAATTTTGAAGATTAAACAGTTCTCATTCTGGACAATATCAGCAAGAGAAAGATTCTACAAAATAAAAAAAGATCAAAAATCATATTGATATTTTTCTAGTAATGTATTAACCTCTAATAATAATATAAATGATTGAGCATTCTATATAGACCATCTCAAGATCGATAAGCCCAAAACCTGTTACTATTAAAGAACATCAGGTAAACCCCATGGTAAAATAAACCTGTTTCATTTTTGAGTAATTACCGAAAATACTCGCATATAATTTGGGTCCAAATGCAAACAACATAGACCCTGATCTGCTATTGCATAATGTGCCGGCAGATCAGGGTCTATGTTGTTTGTTGTACTGATTAGTCCTTACAAACTGCATAGACCCAGATCTGCCAGCACATTAGGCGACCGCAGATCTGGGTCTATGCAGTTTGCAGTTGGTATCGGCTTATACGCGAGTATGGATGGTACACATTTTTACCAAGCTTTTGTAGCAAGCATTTACATTGGTTAAATTTGCATCATGGTATCAAGAACACTAGAAGTTATCAGTTGATAACATCAGAAAGGAACTACTTATGTATTCATGTACCCTTCTTGTGTATGTTCTACAAATTTGTTAACAATTGTTAAAATATAGTTCTGTTGTTATTATTGTTTGGTTATTGTTTTTATTATATTATTTTGTTATTAATTATTATATACTATTTGTAATTATAGGAATTCAACATCATATTTTACAGGATTATTGCCATTTATTCTGTGTGTGATCAATTGTTAAGCTTTGCGGTTTCATGAATCCTGTAAAATATGAAGTTCAGTTCTTAAATGACTTTGCACTTGTAGAATCTTCTTATTCACAATAATATAGAAATAGACGGAGACATTGAAATCTGACAAAGAAGAATTGACTTTATCACATGACTACTGTGTTATACAGGTTAATAAACCCATATAATATTCTTTTTTATATTGGATAATATAATAACACCACATGATGCCATAAATGATTTATAACATTGTAGAAGGCCTTAATTGATTTATAACATTGTAGAAGGCAAAGTCATAATCTGTCAGGCATCCAAATGTATTGCAGAGTCATTCATTCCACTATACTATACAGCGGTTATATTGAATAAAATCATATCATAAACATTCTTACTTGTGTATTTATGGAACTCAAATAAAATCATATAATAAATATTCTTACTTGAGTATTTATGGAACTCAAATAAAATCATATAATAAACATTCTTACTTGTGTATTTATGGAACTCAAATAAAATCATATAATAAACATTCTTACTTGTGTATTTATGGAACTCAAATAAAATCATATAATAAATATTCTTACTTGTGTATTTATGGAACTCAAATAAAATCATATAATAAACATTCTTACTTGTGTATTTATGGAACTCAAATAAAATCATATAATAAACATTCTTACTTGTGTATTTATGGAACTCAAATAAAATCATATAATAAATATTCTTACTTGTGTATTTATGGAACTCAAATAAAATCATATAATAAATATTCTTGTGTATTTATGGAACTCAAATAAAATCATATAATAAATATTCTTGTGTATTTATGGAACTCAAATAAAATCATATAATAAACATTCTTACTTGTGTATTTATGGAACTCAAATAAAATCATATAATAAATATTCTTGCTTGTGTATTTATGGAACTCATTGAATTATTTCAATATTTTGTTTTTCAAGGCTGACAAAAGATAGATTGCTCGACTTCTATCTTAAGTGTAATTTAAAATGATCACTCATCAGAGATCCTATTTGTATGTTAGTCAGTGCTTCTGAAAGTTTTGCTGATCCTCAATGTTTTTGTCAGGTGGTCAGACTAGGAGGTATGATTGGAGCTGTTGATATCACATGGCAGTTGCTAGGCAACCAGGTCAGTGACATTGTGGACAACAATGGCACTGTCAGTTTTGCCAGTGGCCAGACAACTGCCTTCCTGGGGATAAAGGTCAGAGGGGACACAGCCCCAGAGTTAGATGAGGTTTTCCAAATAAAACTGATCAGCACCACAAGGGTAAGATAGTTAAACAGGCAGCTTGTTTTAAATGAGTTAACAGTGTCTATTCTGGACCTAAAAATGTGGGGGAGAAATTAACCCCACCATTTGAACAAAAGAGGGGAATTTTCTAAATACAGTACAGATTTAATAAAGAAATATAATTATGGTTTACAAATATGATGCTTGATTTTTGCACATTCGGATGATAAATTAGTGTGAATCTCATAAGTGTGCATCCTAGAATAGACCCTGTGTTAAAACAACCAGTTCAGTTAGGTTTGATCATTGACTACACCAGTCAAAACAGTAAAGTTCTACTTATCACATAGGCACAGATGGTGATTCAGGTACAAATTGTACTTATCACATAGACATAAGTGGTGATTCAGGTACAAATTGTAATTATCACATAGACATAAGTGGTGATTCAGGTACAAATTGTACTACTCACATAGACATAAGTGGTGATTCAGGTCCAAATTGTAATTATCACATAGACATAAGTGGTGATTCAGGTACAAATTGTACTACTCACATAGACATAAGTGGTGATTCAGGTACAAATTGTACTACTCACATAGACATAAGTGGTGATTCAGGTCCAAATTGTACTTATCACATAGACACAAGTGGTGATTCAGGTACAAATTGTAATTATCACATAGACATAAGTGGTGATTCAGGTACAAATTGTACTACTCACATAGACATAAGTGGTGATTCAGGTACAAATTGTACTACTCACATAGACATAAGTGGTGATTCAGGTCCAAATTGTAATTATCACATAGACATAAGTGGTGATTCAGGTACAAATTGTACTACTCACATAGACATAAGTGGTGATTCAGGTACAAATTGTACTTATCACATAGACATAAGAGGTGATTCAGGTACAAATTGTACTTATCACATAGACACAAGTGGTGATTCAGGTACAAATTGTAATTATCACATAGACATAAGTGGTGATTCAGGTACAAATTGTACTACTCACATAGACATAAGTGGTGATTCAGGTACAAATTGTACTACTCACATAGACATAAGTGGTGATTCAGGTACAAATTGTACTACTCACATAGACATAAGTGGTGATTCAGGTACAAATTGTACTTATCACATAGACACAAGTGGTGATTCAGGTACAAATTGTACTTATCACACAGACATAAGTGGTGATTCAGGTACAAATTGTAATTATCACATAGACATAAGTGGTGATTCAGGTACAAATTGTACTACTCACATAGACATAAGTGGTGATTCAGGTACAAATTGTACTACTCACATAGACATAAGTGGTGATTCAGGTCCAAATTGTAATTATCACATAGACATAAGTGGTGATTCAGGTACAAATTGTACTACTCACATAGACATAAGTGGTGATTCAGGTACAAATTGTACTTATCACATAGACATAAGAGGTGATTCAGGTACAAATTGTACTACTCACATAGACATAAGTGGTGATTCAGGTACAAATTGTACTTATCACATAGACATAAGTGGTGATTCAGGTACAAATTGTACTTATCACATAGACATAAGTGGTGATTCAGGTACAAATTGTACTTATCACACAGACATAAGTGGTGATTCAGGTACAAATTGTAATTATCACATAGACATAAGTGGAGATTCAGGTACAAATTGCACTACTCACATAGACATAAGTGGTGATTCAGGTACAAATTGTACTACTCACATAGACATAAGTGGTGATTCAGGTACAAATTGTAATTATCACATAGACATAAGTGGAGATTCAGGTACAAATTGCACTACTCACATAGACATAAGTGGTGATTCAGGTACAAATTGTACTTATCACATAAGTTCCGTTCTACAGTTTCGTACTTTGCATAGGGTTTTATTTTTAAAGAAAAAGAATTTTCCAGGTTTTCCTCACTGGTTATCCTGGTTATTTAATAAAGACAGACCGGTTATAATTTTGGATTAGTTTTTATATACATTGCATACAGATAGACTGGTTTGAAATTTGGAGTAGTATATATTGACATTGCATATAGATAGACTAGTTATAAATTTAGAGTAGTAAAGATTGACATTGCATACAGATAGACTGGTTATAAATTTAGAGTAGTATATATCAACATTGCATACAGATAGACTGTTTAGAAATTTGGATTAGTAAAGATGGACATTGCATATAGATAGACTAGTTATAAATTTAGAGTAGTATATATTGACATTGCATACAGATAGACTGGTTATAATATTGGATTAGTTTTTATTTACATTGCATATAGATAGACTAGTTATAAATTTAGAGTAGTATATATTGACATTGCATACAGATAGATTGGTTATAATTTTGGGTTAGACTGCATACAGATAGACTGGTTATAAATTTGGATTACTAAAGATAGACATTGCATACAGTTAGACTGGTTATAAATTTGGATTACTAAAGATTGATATTTCATACAGATAAACTGGTTATTAATTTGGATTACTAAAGATTGACATTGCATACAGATAAACTGGTTATAAATTTGGATTACTAAAGATAGACATTGCATACAGATAGACTGGTTATAAATTTGGATTACTAAAGATAGACATTGCATACAGATAGACTGGTTATAATTTGGATTACTAAAGATAGACATTGCATATATTAGTTACATACTATACATCTGATAGGGGATCTACATCTCTTTAAATGGAAGTTTAGACATTTCACTTTATTATATATTAACATTCACATCCAAAAAATATTTATATGTAATCTGTTTGAACCTGTCTCAGTTAAAAATGTTATGTATCACAGTATGCAATAAGTTAGGATTATTGTACATTGTCCCTGTTTTTATTTGTTTCATAATGAGTTCTTCAGCTTTTTCTATCAGATAAATCTTGTGTAAGTGGAAACAATACTCAAGGTAGACACGAGTTTTATGCTGTTAGTTGGAATATTGGAATGAAAATTAACAAGTGTACAAAAGAAAAGATATATTTCAAACATCATTAGTAAATAATAGCAGACTTGTTCACTTGTTATGACTAGTGTAGCTAATTAACTATTAGGTTTTCATAAATTTTACAAGTAATAATTTGAGTTTTCAATGATCTTTATTGTTTTTTATGTAATTTTAGGGTGAATTGGGTAATCCTGCCAAGTTGACATCAGAGATAACAATTCTTGCTAATGATGAGATATATGGTGTGTTTGTAATCCCAGACACACAGAGACCCAGGCGTGTGGAAGAGAAGCTGCAAGGTGATGAAACAATGCAAAGATTGACCTATCATACCATCATTTAGAGTAGCTTGCATGCCATGGATCTGTACACAATTTATTAGTCACATAGATAAAATAATGCTGTACATTAATAACACCAAGACACATGCTGTTATCAATCAGTCAGTGTCCATTACACTAATCTCATCAGCACATATGCTGTTATCAATTAGTCAGTGTCCATTACAGTAATCTCACCAACACGCATGCTATTATCAATCAGTCAGTGTCCATTAGATTACTCTCAACTCTCACCATGTCCATTACATTAATCTCACCAGCACGCATGCTATTATCAATCAGTGTCCCTTGTTAATTGATTGTACGGCTTTTCTCAGTAAAACCGTGGCAGATAATGTATTTTTTTACAATATTGTTTCAGTAGGATCAGAGCTTTTTTTAGGATTTGACAATGGAAGTTCAGGAATACATTCACAGAGTCTGAGAGTCTGGTATGTACAAAACGGTATTCTAAGAGCAAATTTTGAATAACAAGGATCCAGAAGTGGACGAGACACTGAAGGTCCTGGAAGCAGGGATTCTCACTACAGAGAGGTCTGAGGATTGCAATAAAAAAGTGAAAAGTCCCCAAAATAAGTTACCCAGACTGACAATGTCAAAGTCATCATGAAGGCTTTAAAAATGGGGTTTCATTTGGAACATTTTGAAAACTATGTACTTAGACATTGTAACTTTTCCAGCAATAATATTGTGCTGTGTGCACTAGGCCATGATAGCCATCATAATTATAACAGGGATTAAGAAGATTGATTATAGTGGTTTGAACCTGGACCCTACCTAACGCCAGAGTGGACACCAACCACATTCATAGCTAACTTACAAAACAATTTTAACAGTACAATCTGTGTTGTGCTAAAGTCCTCAATTCTTTGTTTAACATTTCAGATGTGACAGTGACAGTCCAACGGCTGTTTGGAACATTTGGCACAGTAGATGTGAATGTATCGACACTGCTACCCAATGAAACATATGGCTTCATACCACAAACCTTTCAACGTGCTGATAGGAATGATTATGTTGTATCATCAGAGGTGATTAGGTTTGCCCCAGGTCAGGGTATTGGCACATTTACTGTACGAATTTTGGAGGATGACATTCCAGAACCAGATGAAGCAGTCTACATCAGGGTGGTGGGTGTTTCATTGATAGAGTCAGCACAGATTAGACCAGGTAGGTAGATGTTTCAGGAGCCACAAAAATAGAAATTCATGTGCAAAATATTTGCCTCTGTATGTTATACATTATAAGCAAGTTGATAGCTATTTGTCAGTACTTCATTTGGAAAAAAACAAGTGAAGTAGATCATGATTATTTTTACATAATCATTGGTGTAACCAGGATTTTGTATAGAAAAGAATGCAATTCCATTAAAATGCAAATGAAATTTAAAACAAGGGGTATGGCTACATTATGTTATACAAACAAAAAAAAGACAATACAGTATTCCCTCATTATACTGTTGTTCATAGGAGCCATAAAAGTGGAGTTCCTTACAGGTGAGGTCACCAAATATTGAGGTGTTTTATACATAATATTACATCCATGACCATACCCACCTTATAAAGGGACTGTCTTATACTGATGTGCCTTATTGTGAGGGAGTACTGTACTATCAAAGGTTATATAATAATCTACTAGGAAGATTAATCTGTCTTGTACAGAGGTGAATTTGCTCATGCAGACCACTGTACTTGCACTGTTCATGAACATTGTAATACATCAGCAGTTATGAATTATGCTATCTCTAGCACCTATAGTTGCTAATTTGATCAGTTATTACCTCATAAACAAAATTCTAGGAGTATAATTGGGCTGTTATCAAGATAAGATATGAAATCCAATAGTTCTATTACAAATTATTCAATTTTTTTAGCATAACTAACTAGATCATATGACTTATAGGTGTATGTATAAGTAAATCGTATGACAACTTGCAATACATAACTGGGTAAAACAAAAAGACAGACAACCTCCACTTCAGAAGTTAAAATGCAAATATTTCATTTATGATGCAAATATATAAAATGATATTATTATATATAGAAATGTGTTGCTGTATGGTCTATCATCAGCAGAAATTATCCCACAAAAGAAGGCTAGATGTTCAGGGTTACATCTAAGACACATGATTGTGCAATTCATTCAAAGTTTGAAAATATGCTACAAAATTGCCATCTCCTTGCATTTAAATTGCCCCCCTCCCCCCCCCCCCCCAAAGCATTGTTCTCAAATGTATATAAATCCTGCACGTTTTTCATGTTATTCATGAAAGTCAATGCTGGCTTTGCCTGGAAAAATCAAGACACTTGTCAATGATGTAATTGTCAGATGCTATTTTCTGACTGGCTGTCTTACCTATGCATGCCTTGTGCCAGACCTGCCATGTAAAAGAATGGATAAATAGCCCAAACTTGGTACACTTTTTGATTTTTTGAGAGAGATAATTCCAAAGAAAGGATTGAAAGTGTTGAGGATGAACAACAGGAAAGTTGAAAAAGTGAAGAAGTTTTCAGTGCTTTTATACCAGCACTATTTGAGTTTGTTGGGTCCGTTTCCTGATGATTGATGGACTAAACTGATTCACTTTCCCATTTTTATAGGCATGTGTTAAGATCATGTATTTCATTCTTATGAGCTGCAAATACCAAAAACCCATTTTAAAAAAAAAATTTGATAAATTGTTTCATTCATTCTGCTGCTTTGTTAAACCATAAGCATTTCAGTGACTGGGAGGATGCTTGTGATAACTGAAATCAATGCAGAAAGTGATGAATTCGATGTCAACCAAGCTGTTAATTGTTTTTGTTGTTGTTACTTAGTATATGCCAACAAGAATGTTTAATTGAGACTGAAATATTATTTATGAAGATTGAAACTGTCCATTAATACATTAATTAATTAATTAGTACATGTGATGTGGACTTTCATTGCAAGTATTCATGTTTGTGCTTGAAAAATAGTTGATCCTGAACATATATATGTGCTTAAGAGATTGTTTTTCCTTGTTTCAATATTTTGGGCAGAACACAGATTTATACAGTTAGGTTGATATTTTGAGTATGATGAAAACTAAAGTCTTATTAGGGCTGTCAGTTGTTCTTTAACATGGCTTAGAAATCTGATTAAGGCTATCAGTTGTTGTTCTTTAACATAGAAGTCTTATTAAGGTTGTCAGTTTCTGTTCTTTAACATGGCTTAGAAATCTGATTAAGGCTATCAGTTGTTGTTCTTTAACATAGAAGTCTTATTAAGGTTGTCAGTTTCTGTTCTTTAACATGGCTTAGAAGACTCATCTACAGAATGTGTCTGTCATTGTTAGGAATAAAATTATGTAAGGCATTTAATAGTACTTTGTTCCATCTATCTATAATCTGAGAACTTAAATGAATATCATAGTTCCACAAAGATTTCATGATACAATTCTTACTATTAGATATTCGTGTCATCATTGTAAACACATACTTTCTCATTAGTTCTTCAAAACTAAATACATTATAGTTTACAAACATGGTAGAGGCACTATTCCATCTTGGAAGGCTTAGTAGTAAACGAAGACTATTAATATAGCCAATAACTAGTTTTCTTTTCATACATTCACTAAAGTTTGTCCACAGAGGAGCACAGTACATTGTGCAACAATAAGATTTGAATAATCTAATCTTTATATTCACAGAACAATTTCTAAATTTACGTAAAAGCATGTTTGTTCTAGTAAACAGAAATCTGTAATGTCTTATCATATCTTCATCATCTGACCGGTTGGATTTTAGCATATGACCCAAATACATATAACTGTCGACATATGCAAGAGCATGGTCGTTAAGAAGTACAGAGGGAGGAGATGGTAATTTGAAAGAAGTTGACTGAAAAACCATGCAGACCGATTTTTGTGTATTATATATGATGTCATTCTCCAATGTGTAACGCTCAAGTATCTTTAATAATTTCCATAAACCTGCGATAGAAGGACTTATCAATGACATATCATCAGCTAAACTAAAATTGCTAAGATATGACGCATTTAGTGTCAAATGTATCCCCACGTGACACTGTTCCAGCTTACAATTTAAATCGTCTATGTATATATTAAATAATAAAGGCGAAAGAACACCTCCCTGCCTCACCCCATTGGTTACATGAAAGGAATTGGATACTGCACTTCCCCAATGCACATAGTAAAAAATTGTTTGCCATACCAGTTAACTAGAGTATGAACAATGTAAACGGGTATTTGATTGTCGAGCAACTTTTTATACAGTGTCCAATGATTAACCCTATCAAATGCCTTACTAGCATCTAAAAAACATGCAAACACAGGGCTACCATGTTGTAAATAATAGCTGACAGTTTCCTTAAATGCATAGAGGCATAAGACTGTTGAATGTTATTTTTTAAAACCAAACTGATTATCAGAAATTGTTACTTCACATGGTTGTAGTACAATACATTAAAATATTTTTGAAATAATTGTCTTGAGAGCTATAGGTCTATAATTATTTTTGTCTGCCAGATTACCAATTTTGCTTTTCAGTAGCGGGATAATTGTAACTTTTGTGAAATCATCAGGAACAAAGTTTATGTACAAACATGCAATTAAATAGAATCATTAAAAGAACATGGAGTCTATTTGATGAAAATTTATTAAGGCTATCAGTTGCTGTTCTTTAACAAAGCTTAAAAGTCTTATTAAGGCTATCAGTTGTTGTTCTTTAACATAGCTTAGAAGTCTTATTAGGGCTGTCAGTTGTTCTTTAACCTGGCTTAGAAGTCTTATTAAGGCTATCAGTTGTTGTTCTTTAACATGGCTTGGAAGTCTTATTAAGGCTGTCAGTTGTTGTTCTTTAACATGGCTTGGAAGTCTTATTAAGGCTGTCAGTTGTTCTTTAACTCATTAACCCCGGGAGATTCTTTTCATTTTCTTCTGAAATGGGGGTAGGAAATGCATTTTTGGGGTTACTTCTGAATGCAGCAAAACACATCTGCTTAAGAAAGTTTTTTGTTTAAAAGGATGCTTCGGTGTATAATAAACATTGTTTTTGATGGGCTATTATGCTCGCACATGTGCAGAAGGGTAAAAGTTGGACTTTTTTTTTTCTTCTTTTTTTCGTATTGGCCCCCCGATTTTGGTGTCCTGGCCCCCTTTTTACTCAAAATCTCAAACTTATCCTACTTTTTGCAAAGGTTCATATGTCTGTGTGCAGTTCGGCCAAAAAGTCTAAAATCTGGACACAAACTCTGGTTCCGAAACTGGCAATTTTCGACCTATAAAAATCGGGTCTAAAAAAATGCATTGTTTTCGCTGTATTTTTTAATGCGAGTAGAAAGTCAACATATTTGGTATCTTTGTAGAGCTACATCTGTCTACTTTCCTGCAATACCATCCACTTTAGTGTATCTTCAATGGTGTTGATGTTACAGAGCTTGGAAGTAGGGTACATCCTTATGACGTGTAAACGTGGCGCTAGGGGTTAATGAGTTAATTAAACAAGTTTTGGGAAATTTCTTAGAAATTGTCCAGGAATAGCTATTTTTGTAATTTATGTGCAATGGTAATGCATAAATGATCAAATAGGCAAGGAATATTCAAATTTGGTGACATTGTCGAAATTCACCCATTAACATGGCTTAGAAGTCTTATTAAGACTATCATTTGTTCTTTAACATGGCTTAGAAGTCTTTTTAAGGCTGTCAGTTGTTCTTTAACATGGCTTAGAAGTCTTATTAAGGCTGTCAGTTGTTCTTTAACATGGCTTAGAAGTCTTTTTAAGGCTGTCAGTTGTTCTTTAACATAGCTTAGAAGTCTTATTAAGGCTGTCAACAGTTTCTGTTCTTTAACATGGCTTAGAAGTCTTTTTAAGGCTGTCAGTTGTTCTTTAACATGGCTTAGAAGTCTTATTAAGGCTGTCAGTTGTTCTTTAACATAGCTTAGAAGTCTTATTAAGGCTGTCAACAGTTTCTGTTCTTTAACATGGCTTAGAAGTCTTACTAAGGCTATCAGTTGCTGTTCTTTAATGTATGTTATAAGTAGTGAAGATGATTTTTATAGTGCACAAGCCATGTCTGCAGAGTTGCATATATGTGACAGGCTAATGATTTATTTTTCTCAATACAATCTTCATTTCCAGCAAGTTTTTCATAATGACCACTGATCCCTCTACTTCTCTTGGATGGTCCCCCTTTTTCTAAAGATTATGGAAGACATGGCCCGTATTCGTAAAATCCTAGATGCAACCCAGGGTTTTCATTTAAACAATGCTGATTCATCAATAATTTGGCAGGCTTTTTTATCCAAGGGAGGTAACTGCTACAACTAGCTTGCTGTTTGTAAGCAATTGTCTGCATATCCTACAATGGCCACTGAGAAATTTGCAATGCAGACTAGCAATAAAGGTTTTGTGAGGTAACAAATTCATTACATTTAAGTTTACCAGGGTGTACAGAATGTCATGATCGCCTGGAACCCCATACACCCTGAGTCAAATGGTTCAAGATGGTTATAACATTCTGTACACCCCAGTAAACTAACATGTAACT
The DNA here is from genome assembly GCA_029931535.1 of Margaritifera margaritifera. NCBI lineage: Eukaryota > Metazoa > Mollusca > Bivalvia > Unionida > Margaritiferidae > Margaritifera > Margaritifera margaritifera. Next base: position 912,195 of record JAQPZY010001176.1, read on the forward strand.
AAAAATACTTCTGTTGGCATGCCAATTCATGTTAGGTAGTTAATTTGGGGACATCAAAATACCAACATGATCAAAGATGGCTTGGACGCTGATTTACTGGACTAAATCCACATGCTGAATGCATATTAATGGTCTTAAGACAAGAACCATATAGTGTCAGAGTTGAAAATAATGTGTTACATTCAAATGAAAGTAGAAAGTATATGTTTCATAAACACATAAATGTTGTAAAATTATAATTTCTTACTTGTTTCAAATATATAAAAGATTTAGATATGAAATTGTCAGATATTATTCATCACAATAATTGGCTAAGTACTCTTTTGTCTCACATTTATAAGCATGGCGAGATCACCTGCATAAGCATGGTGAGATCACCTGCATAAGTGTGGTGAGACATATTTATCACGTTTTCAGCAGCAACAGCTGCAGCATCAGCATTAAAGAATTGTCGGATACAGGGGTCAGGAGTTTGGCGTGTGTATTGTAGCATGGATGCAGGTGAGACATAGGTAACACATTTCCAGCTGTAACATTGGCAGCATCAACAGTAAAGAATTGAGTTAAAATTTTGTTACATTTTTGCTCAGATACAGTGGAGGTGTATATCATAGCATCTATGCAGGTGAGACACCAGGTTCCACAGAATATTTGTTTAATAGAGACAGAAAGAAAGTGAAGGTTTTATGAAAAAGCAATATTCTAAAAGGAAACCTAAGGGGGTTTTAGTTTTAGATACATACATCTTTAATTTGATTCTCTCTTATTTCAGTTGCTAACTCTCCCCGTATTGGCCCAGAGTCGGACAGCTATGGTCTGATAGTCATCAGCAGTAATGATAATGCTAATGGGATCCTAGAACTATCACCTTCCTCTCCTGTAGTGCCAGAAAGCACTAATGAGACTTTTCTATATGTAGTCAGGACAGGGGGAAGTTATGGAGAGGTAACTTTTAGGAATTTTGACACAAAAAATGTATTATTTAAGATGAGCAGAGTTTAAGCTTTGGGCAAAATCATAGATGTAAAATGAATGATGTATTCAACACTGTTATTAATACAAGTATCAGAATTATGAAGAGTGTCACATTTTGCTGTACTTTTTGTCTACATCAAGAAAATTAGGTATTTTCATGATCATGAAACCTTATGTAAAACAAGTTGGAAGTGTGACTCTTGTTAAAAACATCTTGTTTGTGAATTATTGTTTTGCGTTTTTTTATATAGTAATCTTTGTGTTCATCTGTTGTTCCTTCTGTCCATTCTTCCATCCAACACTTATTAGTGCAACTAGTCTTGCAGTTTTTTATGGATTGCCATGAAACTTGGATCACCTAAAGATGCGCATATTGACAAATCACTTTACTCCTGCAATTTTTTGTTAGAGTTATTGCCCAATTTGTCTTGTAGCAATGTCTGATACAATCTTATTAGCACAACTAGTCCATCAGTTTTTGAAGTGTTGCCATGAAACTTCTGAAATATTATGGTCATGATCTGAAGATATGCATACTGACAAATCATTTTGCTCCCACAATTTTTGTTGGAGTTATTGCCCTTTTTATCTTGTGGCTAAATGAAGTGTTTGATACAATTTCGTTAGTGCAACTAGAAGTGCAGTTTTCGATGGATTCCCATGAAACTTAGTAAATAAGATGCACATATCAACAAATCACTTTGCTTTTGCAATTTTCGTTTGAGTTGTTCATTTTGTCTTGTAGATTAATGCTGTGTATGATGCAATCTTGTTAGCACAATTAGCCCTGCAGTTTGTCTCGCAGTTTTGTTTAGATTGTTGCGAAACTTTGTACATATTAGGGTCACCATCTCAAGATGCACATATTGACAAATCTTTGTGCTTTCATCATTTTTGTAAGAGTTGTTGCCATTTTTGACTTACAGCTGGACACTCTGTATGGCAGAATTTTGTGCATGCAACTACTTTACAGTTTTTAGCTGTAGTGGTCATAGACCAGAAGAGTTTATAGGATGGCCAGTTGTACATCTTCTGTTATCTATCAATCATCCCTTCATCATCTGTCCATCTGTTAGCACAAGTTTATTATTGCTGCTTCTCTTTAACTACTTGGAGGATTGCCATGAACCTTTACATGCACGTTGATTCAAAGATCTTGTTGGTCCTAAATGAAAACAGTGTTGATCAGACATACAGTATGGCTACCATAGAAATCTTGTCCTTGCAGCTTCTCCTGAATGAAAACTCACATCAGCAAGGAATTTTCACCAAAAGGCTTCTTATGATGTCCAGTTGGTCCTAAATGAAAATGGTGCTCATCTGAAATCCAGTTTGGCTGCCGTTGTTGCCATCTTGAAAATATTGTTATCACTTGTCCTCCTAAACAGAAAGTCATATTGACGTGGGGTTTTCACTGGAAGACTTCTTATGGTGTCTAGTTGGTCCTAAATAAAAAAGATGCAGATCTGATATTTAATGTGGCCACCATGGTGGCCATAATGAAAATCTTGTTATTGCTACTCCTCCTGAATGGATGGTCATATTGACTTGGTTTTCACCAAAAGACTTATGATATCTAGTGGATCCTAAATGAAAATGGTGTCAATCTTACAAATAAAATGACAGTCATCTTGAAAATTGTGTTATCGCTACTTCTCCTGAATGGACATTCATATTGACATGGGGACTTCACCAAAAGACTTATTTTGATGTCTAGTTGGTCCTGGCGCCAGACTTACATCCAATAAAAAAGGAACAGTCTTGTCTTGGATTCATGGAAATTCTTTTTGGCCAGTAGAGCATCAGTCCTTTCAAGGGACTATTATTAATGGATTGTTATGAAACTTAGTACATCTTATGGTCTTCATCATTAGATATGCATGTTGACAAATCATTATACTCACACTGTTTTGAGAAGAGTTATGTGCTCTTTATAACTATAGATTCATCTCCATCATGGGGTAGGGATTGATGTAGAAGTATATTTACATGAGCATATTGCTCACCTTTACTCTAGATCTTTTTGAAATTTCATGTGACAGGTGTGCTTTACAAATAGCTTAAATATTTTGTTTCAGTATGTAGCAAGTTCTGTTAAATATTTTTTTTTCATTGTCCATCAAGGTGACAGTCACATTCTCTATACAAGATGGGACAGCTAGAGTTGGAGAGGACTACTTGGTCCTGGCATCCCAAGTTGTCTTGCTGGATGGAGAGAAATCTAAACCTGTCCCAATCAGGATCATTGACGATTACATCCCAGAGCAGGCAGAAACATTTGCTGTGCAGCTATTGAACCTTATCACAGGGGGTGCTGTACTAGGTTCCACAGTCTCAGCAATGGTTTTGATAGAGGCCTCTGATGATCCCAATGGAGCCTTTGGTAAGTAGAGTCGTAATTCAGAAATAGAGACCTTTGATGAACCACATAGGGCCTTTGGTAGGTAGGGTCTTAGTTTAGAAATAGAGGCCTTTGATGATCCAAATGGAATCCTTGGTAAGTAGAGTGTTAGTCCAGAAATAGAGGCCTTTGATGAACCACATAGGGCCTTTGGTAGGTAGGGTCTTAGTTTAGAAATAGAGGCTGAGCACAAAATTTACACAAATTCATTTATATTTCACAGGTTTAATATTTCTTGGTTTTTCAATTAATTTCATTTTGATTTGTATTTGAATTTTTTAATGTGCTTCTCACAGAAATGGCATTAATGGCAAAATACATTTTTGCTGGGTATCTATTTATGATTTTGTAGCAACCATAAAATACTCAAAGATTGGTACCCCATAAATAAAAGTGAATTTACCATACTTGTTAGCCCTGACCATATTTGATAATGAAAGCCAGACATGTAGTGTTTTTCCTGTCATTATTGTCTGTCCGTAATTGTCCATATGTCAATCCATACATTTGTCCATATGTCAGTCCATCCACAATGGACAAATGCATGGACAGACATAGAGACAAATATCAGTCCATAGTTGTCCATATGTCTATCCATGCATTTGTCCATATGTCAGTCCATACGTTTGTCCATATGTCTATCCATGCATTTGTCCATATGTCTATCCATGCATTTGTCCATATGTCTATCCATGCATTTGTCCATATGTCTATCCATGCATTTGTCCATGTCAGTCCATACATTTGTCCATATGTCTGTCCATACATTTGTCCATATGTCTATCCATGCATTTGTCCATATGTCTATCCATGCATTTGTCCATATGTCTGTCCATATATTTGTCCATATGTCTCTCCATGCATTTGTCCATATGTCTGTCCATACATTTGTCCATATGTCTATCCATTCATTTGTCCATATGTCAGTCCATACATTTGTCCATATGTCTGTCCATATATTTGTCCATATGTCAGTCCATACATTTGTCCACATGTCTGTCCATATATTTGTCCATATGTCTGTCCATATATTTGTCCATATGTCAGTCCATGCATTTGTCCATATGTCAGTCCATACATTTGTCCATATGTCTGTCCATATATTTGTCCATATGTCTATCCATTCATTTGTCCATATGTCAGTCCATATATTTGTCCATATGTCTATCCATGCATTTGTCCATATGTCTGTCGATGCATTTGTCCATATGTCTATCCATGCATTTGTCCATATGTCAGTCCATACATTTGTCCATATGTCAGTCCATACATTTGTCCATATGTCTGTCCATATATTTGTCCATATGTCAGTCCATACATTTGTCCATATGTCTGTCCATATATTTGTCCATATCTCTGTATACGTTTATGCACATGCTGTGTCAATTTACTTGCCTCCATTAAAGAACATGAAGGAAGACAGTGGAATGTCATATTTCTATTCAGATTTAGAGATCTTAATATTTGTTTCCATCAGCATTGTAAATGCAACAGAAATTTTTCTATATTTATCATAAAACACTGAAACAGTCATATTTACATTTGTAATAACTTTTTAAAGGGTGTTTACAAAAATATAAAAAAATTTCATGTACGTTGCTTGATTTTTTGGCTATGAGGCATGGCATTAAAAAGATAAAGAAGGATCTATGACAGTGGAGTAAAATGTCATTATATGTTACTCTTCTGTATGTTTCAGAGTTTTCTGTGAATGGTCAGTCAGTGCTGGAACCAGAAGGGGGAAACCCTACCATGATCCAGATCACAGTGTTCAGGACTGGGGGTACACAGGGCATTGCTGTGGTGGACTGGGAGGCCAGATTAGATGGTACTACTTTATTTGTTGTGTATAATGTACACCCCCATCAATGTTCAGGACTTGGGGTACACTCGGCATTGCCATGGTTTACTGGGAGGCCAGATTAGATGGTACAACTGTATTTGTTGTGTATAATGTACACCCCCATCAATGTTCAGGACTGGGGGTACACAGGGCATTGCCATGGTTTACTGGGAGGCCAGATTAGATGGTACAACTGTATTTGTTGTGTATAATGTACTGGGGATACTCTGTGGTGGACTGGGAGGTCAGATTAGATCATTCTATTGTATTTGTTGTGTATAATGTACTGTAGGTACACAGGGGGTGGGGGTGGCCATTGTGGACTGAAGGGCCAGATTAGATGGTACTACTGTATTTGGAGTGTATAATGTACTGGGGTACACTGTGGTGGATTTGGAGGCCAGATTAGATCATACTACTGTATTTGTTGTGTATAATGTACACCCATCAGTGTTCAGGACTGGGGGTACACTGGCCATTTCCATGATGGTCTGGGAGGCCATATTAAATGGTGTTATTGTATTTTTTGTGTATAATGTACACCCATTAATGTTCAGGACTAGGGATACACTGGGAGTGGTGGTACTGGACTGCAAGGCCAGATTAGACATTTCTATTGTTTTTGTTGTGTACAGTGTACACCCATCTGTGAACTCAATAATACACCAGACACTTAGCTATTAATGATTGTTGTGGATAGTGTAAACCCATCTGTCAATTCCATAATATACCAGGCTCTTAGCTATTAATTGTTGTTGTTTATAGTTTACACCCATCTGTCAGCTCCATAATATACCAGGCTCTTAGCTTTTAATTGTTGTTGTGTATAGTTTACACCCATCTGTCAACTCCATAATATACCAGGCTCTTAGCTTTTAATTGTTGTTGTGTATAGTTTACACCCATCTGTCAACTCCATAATATACCAGGCTCTTAGCTTTTAATTGTTGTTGTGTATAGTTTACACCCATCTGTCAACTCCATAATATACCAGGCTCTTAGCTTTTAATTGTTGTTGTGTATAGTTTACACCCATCTGTCAACTCCATAATATACCAGGCTCTTAGCTTTTAATTGTTGTTGTGTATAGTTTACACCCATCTGTCAGCTCCATAATATACCAGGTTAATAGCTATTAATCATTGTACTTATTATTTTAATTCGACAAATCTGGATTTACCCATTCATTAATCAATGGCAGATCTGAGTCTGCTTCCATTATATAGTGGAAGATCTGGGTCTACATCCATTATACAATCACAGATCTGAGAGTCTGCTTCCATTATACAGTGGCAGATCTGGATCTACATCCATTATGCCATGGCAGATCTGGGAGTGCATCTATAAGAGAATGGCAGATCTGGGTTTACAGCCATTATACAATGGCAGATCTTGGTCTACATACAGTATACAAATGCAGATCTGGGTCTACAGCCATTGTGCCATGTCAGATTGCGGTTTACACCCATTATACATTGACTGATCTGGGCTACATCCATTATACAATGGCATATCGGGGTCTTCATACAGTATACAAGTGCAGATCTGCGTCTACATCCATTATGCTTTGACACACCTGGGTCTGTATCCATTATACTATGGCAGATCTGGGTCTATGTCCATTATGCCATGGCAAATCTGGGTCTGCATGCATTATACAATGGCAGTTCTGGGTCTACATACAGTATACAAGTGCAGATCTGGGTTTACATCCATTATACAATGGCAGATCTAGGTCTGCACCCATTATGCCATGGTAGATTGGGGTCTACACCCATTATATATTGTCAGATCTTTGTTACATCCATTATACAATGGTTGATCAGGGTTTTCACTGTTCTCTTTTGGATGTACATTATGCATTGGTAACTACTGTTTATTCATGACTTATTGTTGCACCAGCCTTGATGGAAGCTTCGTATAGCAATCACTTTGGAATCCATGTACATGTCCACCCATCTGTCTGCCATTACTTCTGTCCACTCCGTAGATTAAGGTAAATATTAACATTTTTACTGTCTTCATAAATAAAAGGCAGCCTTGACAGAAATGGAGTCTCTTGTGTTTTTAAAAGAGGCATCTCTCAGATACAGACGTAATTAATAGCTCAGTTGGTTGAGTGTTAGACTCATAATCCAAGGATTGCAGGTTCGGTACCCACCTAAATCAGCCTCGGTTGGCTGCCTTGGTGTGTCCTTAGGAAAAGACACTTAGCTCCTATTACTTTGGCATGATATAGCCAATAACATGTTAAAAGTGCCATTGAAACCATCCACAAACCAACTTTAGGTTCTTGCATTGTATTATGACATGATTCAAAAGAGAGATGATTCGTTATCAGATGACAAGATGTCAAGTGGTTTGTGATATTTCATCACACTGCACTTTTGTAACATCATTGATAATCATGTGATGTTATATTTTTTGTGGTGTCATGCAGCTGCACTGGTATTTTTTATCCCCTCACCAGCAAAGTTGGAAAGAAATATAGTGTTTTGCATGTTTGTGCATGTGTTGCTTCATTCATATTTTCTTTCATGCGCATGTTCATTTGTTGTTCATTCATTCATTCATTCTTTCATTCATTCATTCATTCATTTATTCTGCCCTTAATTTCTTGGGCCCTATTTTACTTACTCTCATGAAAATTGGTATGTGGATACATCTCCAAAAGAGTAACTCACTCATGCCAAAACCAGGTCACTAAGACCTAATTTTCATGCTTAAGTGACTTTTGTAATTTTGGCTATTTGTTTATTATACTCTCAATATTTTGGACCTAATTTCACCAACACTCTGGAAAATTGATATGTGGATGCTTCCTAAGGAGATTAACTCAACCATACCAAAACTGGGACACTGTGACTTAATTTTCAAGCATGAGTACATTTATGTTTGTTACATTCTCTGTATCATTCACCCTATTTCATCTAATCAAACTTGTTTTGATCCTACACTAATGAAACTATGTGTGTTGATGCATCTTAATGACAAATATATTTTAGTGTTACTTTCTTCCTCCATATTGTGTCTCATTTGTTAGCTAAGACTCACAGGTCAGGTCAGGCATTGCCTGCTACCATAAGTAACAGTAGACGGTACTACCTGTGACTGTTGACCCAGACTGGACAGCTTCACCTGGCTCCCTCTGGAAAGTCCTTTTTGGTGGATCAGGTGGCCAAGCAGATATGCTTATCCCCTGGATGTGATTGCAGATGGGAAGAGCTGTGTGGACAGTACAGGGCATCAACTCAAGTGCAGAAGGAACTGATTGTCATCTGCTGCATCTGGATTTGTCTCCAGACATCTTGACGTTGTCGTGCCATTGGATTCAGACAGGCCTGGACAAGAGAACGAGGTCGACTCTGCACAACTTTCCCTCATTTAAATCCAACTCACACACGTCATGACACTATTGCCCTCCATCCACCAGATATCTTCAAGTCCTATGGTGATGGGCGAGTAGCAAAGCAGCAGATGTGGATACACTGGGAGCTGTAGCTGCAGACTTGCACACAGGCAGCTCAGGGCATAGGGTAGCTTTTCACTGGACCAAAGCAGCAATGGAACTCAGCAGCACCCTGGGTGGCTGAGCAGCCCTTTTTAAGATCATACTGCTCACCTCCACAGCATGAGGAAGGGGCTAGAAAAGGTGCCCTAAACATTGCTTGCTTCACCTTAACCCTGGTCGGCATACTGCGGCTGATGGAGATCCCACCATTGAGGTCGAAAACCTAACAAGACAATGGTGACGCCACTCACTGTCAGTGCCTGGAATGTATGCACACAAATGGACAGTACATCAGCAGATAGACCAGAGATAAGAACAGCTCTAGTTAGTAGAGAACTGGCCCAATTCAACATCCAGATAGCAGCCCTGAGTGAAACTCACCTAGCTGAGGAAGGACAACTCACTGAAGTAGAATCCAGCTACACCTTCTTCTGGAGTAGCCAAAGTAAAGAAGAATGATTTGAAGCTGGTGTTGGGTTTGCCATCAAATGACAGCTAGTTAGCAAACTCACAAATCTCCTAAAGGGCATGAATGACAGACTGATGCAAATGAGACTCCCACTGTCTGGAAAAATACATGCAACTATCATCAGCGCATATGCACCCACTTTGACCAACCCAGATGAGATTAAGGACAACTTCTATGAAGACCTGGAGTCTCTTATTGCAGAAGTACCAAAGGCAGACAAGCTCATCATCCTTGGTGACTTCAGTGCTAGAGTTGGTACAGATCACCACACATGACAAGGTGTCATTGGCAAAAATGGCTTTGGCAGATGCAACATCAATGGACTGCTCCTACTGAGGAAATGTGCTGAACACGACCTCCTAATCACGAACACAGTCTTCCGCCTGTCAAACTGCAACAAGATGTGTTGAATGCACCCATGCTTCAAGCACTGGCATCTTACTGACTATGCCATTATCAGGAGAAAAGACAGGCAGGAAGTCCGAGTGACAAAGGTCATGAGAAGTACAGAATGCTGGACTGACCACAGGTTTATAGTTTCTAAGCTCAATATCCGGATTCAACCTAGCAGATGACCACAAGGCAAAAATGTGCCCAAAAAGCTTAATGTCGCCAAACTGAAACAGGAGAATGTGAAACAGGCATTTGTCAAAGAACTATGCAGCCAACCTTATACAATCGATATATACTCTGAGAATGTCGAGGAAAACTGGGCATCCTTCAAAGACTCTGTGTACTCAACTGCATCCAAAACCCTCGGTCCCACCACATGTAAACATCAAGATTGGTTTGATGAGAATGATGCTGCCATACAGAGACTTCTGAATGAGAAACATCGGTTACAGAAGGCCTGTGTAGAAGACAGCACTTCATCATCTAAGAAAGCAGTCTTAAAAACATCAAGAAAACTGTCCAATGCAAACTCAAAGAGTTGCAAGAGTCATGACTGACAGGAATGACATGAAGAACTTCTATGATGTTTTGAAGACAATCTACAGGCCACAGTCATCAGGAACATCTCCAATACTGGTTGCTGACAGTGCCACACTGCTCACTGACAAAGAAAAGATACTTTAAAGATGGGCAGAACACTTCAACAGCATCCTCAATCAACAGTCATCTATCAGTGAGGAGGCAATTGATCGACTCCCCCAGGTGGAAATCAACATATCACTGGCTGATCCTCTAATGCTGACTGAAACTGGGAAAGCAATTGACCTGCTGTCAAATGGCAAAGCACCTGGAGCAGATGCTATACCAGCAGGAGTCTACAAAGCTGGATTCTTGCACATGGCACAAAAATTGACTGAACTCTTCCAGTCAATGTGGACTCAGGGAACTATACCCCAGGAGTAAAAGAATGTATCCATCATCCACTTGTACAAGCAGAAAGGCAACAGACAATCCTGTGACAACCATTGGGGCATCTCCTTGCTGCCAATAGCCAGCAGAATCCTTGCCAGAATTCTGCTGAATTGTCTTAACAATCACATTGATCAAGGGCTCCTGCCAGAGAATCAGTGTGGCTTCAGGAAAGGATGAGGAACCACAGAAATGGTGTTTGCAGCTTGTCAATTCCAGGAGAAATGCCAGGAATAGAACTCCAACCTGCACATGACATTCGTTGACCTGACATTAGCCTTTGCCACAGTCAGTCGTAGCGGCATCTGGAAGATTATGGCAAAATTTGGTTGCCTAGAGAAATTCATCGTGATCATTCGGCAATTCCATGATGGCATGCTCGATGATGTCGTGGACGATAGCAAGTCATCTGAACCATTCCCAGTCACCGATGATGTCAAGCAAGGCTGTATGTTGGCCCCAGCCCTCTTCAGTATGATGTTCTCTGCCATACTTACTGATGCCTTCCATGACTATGACACTAGAATCGACATCAGATACCGGACTGATGGCAAACTTTTCAATCTGAGGAGACTACAGACAAAGACAAATTTACAGGAAGTCACTGTTCGTGATCTCCTATTTGCTGACACCTGTTCCCTGAATGCCAAATCTGAGTCTGACATGCAACACAGTATGGACCATTTCTCTTCAGCTTGTGACAATTTCAGTCTCAGTATCAGGAAGACAGAGGTGATGCACCAACCTGCAATAGGAAAGCCTTACGTAGAGCCTATCATTACAGCAAATTGCTAAACCATCATGGCAGTGGACAAGTTCACCTGTCTTGGCAGCACACTGTCACATGCAGTCCACATCAATGATGAAACCAATGTTAGAATTGCTAAAGCAAGTGTGACCTTTGGCAGACTATGTGCAAATGTGTGGGAGCACAGAGGCATCAGTCTACAAACAAAACTTAAGGTCTACAAAGCCATTGCATTGCCAACCCTGCTGTATGCTTGTGAAACCTGGATGGTGTACAGACACCATGCTAAGAAACTGAACCATTTTCACATGGGCTGCCTGAGGAAACTGATGAGGATAAGATGGGAGGACAGGGTCCCAGACACTGAGGTTCTCACACGGGCAGGCTTTCCAAGCATCCACACTCTGCTGATGAAATCACAGATGAGATGGGCAGGCCATGTCATCAGGATGTCAGAAGAGCGACTACCAAAGAAGATCTTCTACAGCGAGCTGAAGGAGGGAAAGCAATCTCAGGGTGGTCAGAGGAAATGCTTCAAAGATTCCCTCAAGTCATCCTTGAAACACTTCAACATTGACTGTGTGTCATGGGAAGATCTCGCACAGGATCGCTCCACCTGGCGTAGTCTCATCCATACTTGAGCTAAAGACTTTGTATGGAGGAGAATTGCAGAAGCAGTGCAGAAGCATGAGCAGTGTAAATCTCAGAACTGCAGCACGTCCTCTATTGATCAAGTAAACCCAAGTGGCATCTCCTGTCAAGTGTGCCACAGACAGTTCAGAGCACAAATTGCCTGATCAGCCACTCACGTACTCACAGAAACCAAACTAGTTTGTGATGTCATGGTCATCTTCGAACTCAAAGGACGAACAACATAAAGACTCACAACCATTGGGTAGCTGGTTAGAATCCTGTCCAAACCAGGATTGATCAGTTTATCTCTATATATGGCACTTGAATCCCATTGCCTCAGCATCAATCCTCCTAACCAGTCTGTATATCATTGGCTAATCCAAATGTACTGCTGTTGGCGAGGGGATTTGGTGTTACAAGTAAACACTTTATCCAAATGTACTGCTGTTGGCGAGGGGATTTGGTGTTACAAGTAAACACTTTGTAACTATTTTGAAACAAGCAAAATTCAAGTTTTGCACTAAATTATGTGATAAAACAATTATAGACCTTTGCTTTGGTGAATCTGAAGTTTTATGAACCAGTAAACCTATCATATTGACCTCTGCTTTGTACTGGTCAGTATGAGATTTGCAGGTTTATAAAACTTCATATTTACCTCAGCAAAGGTCTATAATTGTATATAATTATCCATTTTGGTACATTCATCTTAAGGAGCACACTTCACTGCTAGCAAACCATGTCAACCTATATATTGGGTTGGGTTTAGCCTAGGATTAAGTGTTAGGGATCTATCAGCAATGTATTCTGCAAAACTTGTGTGGTTCCTGTGTTCTAACTTCTGTATTCATGTTCTGTTTAATTGACAAGTATATTCCTGTTTTACTTTATTGGTCCATACTTGCTTTCTAGGCATGGCCCACATGTTCTGTTGCACTATATATGTATGTGAACAGATCAGGTTTCATACAAAGTAAAGTTATGTTCAATGTTTTTTCTTCTTTAAATTTTGGTCCCAGTGACAAACTAAATCAGCCACATGAAGTTAATTATACTGCTAATCTTAATCCAGCATTTTTCTTCAGATAACTATATCAGTGATAAAATGAGGAAGTAAATTGATTGCATGGTATTAAATGTATAGGTCACCTGTAATTCATAATGATAAATAATATATTAGCAAAAGGTGTTAAATACAGGAAACCTTTCCATCCTGATTGATAAAACTCTTGAAAATGTCAGATTATTGTCTGAATCTTTAGTCAAACTCCACCAATCTACAGGGCTCTTGCGTTGTTCTGTTGAATTTACGGCCCGAGTCAACACGTCTGTATCTAACATGAATGAATGTATGACATGGAAAAGTTGATCTGAGCACAATTTAATTAAAATAATTAATAAAATGGAGAACACGCACTCCAGACTGCATGTATATTTACTCTTCTCTAGGTCAGCTTGCCTTGTATGATGTCAGCCCAACTAATGGTTCTTTATACTATGTCAGCAATGAGGCAAGCAGAAATATCAGTATATCTATCCTGCCAGATGATATTCCTGAATCTACAGAGGTAGACGTTTCTTTCTTTCTTTCTTTCTTTCTTTCTTTCTTTCTCTTTCTTTTTGCTGGATCAGATGATATGAGATTGACTTTTAGAGGCCAGCAGAGCTGTATTTATACTGTGATGGATATTTTTCTTTTTTTCTTTCTTTCTTTCTTTCTTTTTTTCCTTCTTTCTTTTTGCTGGATCAGATGATATGAGATTGACTTTTTGAGGCCAGCAGAGCTGTATATATACTGTGATGGATACAGTTTCCAAGGTGTTGAAGTAGGCTTTGTTTTTCAGTTGTTTTGTTTGTCAATCTGCAGATCTGTTAACTGTCTATTTTTCTGTCTGCCTATTCCCAATAAGACTAGAAGAAAAATAGGAAAATGGATGTGGCCTTGCATTTTCTTGTTAGATTTTTAATGTCTTATGTGATAAAATGTTGTCGTGTTTGAGGTAAGCATGATACATTTGCACAGACAGCCTGCATTCTTTATGGTGTGACTTTCTAAAGTTTAACATGTATTAATTTTACAGGACATAAAGATCACCCTGCTCCGGACAACACAGGGAAGGATTGGAAACCGTAATGTCTTCACACTTACCATTCCCAGCAATGACAATCCTCATGGCATGGTTCAGCTTTCTGCATCAGTGTACACAGTAGAGGAAACCCCTTCAAACAGTGTCCAGGATATAGGACTAATCAGAATGTAGGGTATTTCAAACAGTGTCCAGGATATAGGACTAATCAGAATGTAGGGTCTTTCAAACAGTGTCTAGGATATAGACTAATCAGAATGTAGGGTCTTTCAAACAGTGTCCAGGATATAGGACTAATCAGAATGTAGGGTCTTTCAAACAGTGTCCAGGATATAGGACTAATCAGAATGTAGGGTCTTTCAAACAGTGTCTAGGATATAGACTAATCAGAATGTAGGGTCTTTCAAACAGTGTCTAGGATATAGACTAATCAGAATGTAGGGTCTTTCAAACAGTGTCCAGGATATAGACTTGTCAGAATGTAGGGTCTTTCAAACAGTGTCCAGGATATAGGACTAATCAGAATGTAGGGTCTTTCTGTAGTAATAATAATTACATATCCATGGCCATAAAAGCTTAAAGATTCCATTGATGATATATTTAAGCTTCAAACTGGCAAACCTTGTCAATAAACCTTGTCAATAAACCTTGCCAGTTGTCTGACACAACACTGCTCCACCTGCTGTGTCAATTTCAAAGCCAGTGAAAGAGAGAATGTAACTTTTTGATTAGCCTGCACATTTCCCAGCCATGTTGTCACAGCTAGATGTAGCACTGATGCAGCCAGCCCATACATACATATCACTTGGTATTTCCTTAATAAATCAGGGAATTAATGACCAGTCATGTAATGTTTGAATATTAAAGAAAACCAAAAAAAAGTTTGACTTTGTGTGAAAATATATGCATTGCATCAGAGAGAGAAAGAGGAGAGGGAAGAGAGAGTCAGTCAGTAACAAATTTGAAACCCAAATTCAAGTATAACACTTATTAGAAGCTGAATTTTACACATATTTTATAAATACAAAGTACTTGCAACTGGTTGTACAACTTTATGCAAATTTCTAAGAACCAATAAGATATATTAACATGAGGTATTTAAATTATGTAAATTATGGTACTATGATAAATCTTTAATCAAACAAAATAAAATTCAATAATAGGAACTGGTCTTTTAAAGTAAAGATTTTATTGCTATTGTTATTGTTATTGTTATTATTATTATTATTAATAAAATTAATTCTTTTTATTGCTTCCAAGAATCCATCGCAATTTACATTTAAATTTAGACCATCCAACATTTATTTTCTGTGGTATAGTAAGTAAAGAGGTTGGTATACTTTGTGTGAACAACATCTGCATCTTTCACAGTGAATTTATTTGTATTTTTGCATTTTTTTACCAGTCATTATTGTCCACGTGATATCAATCTGTAACACTCAAGCCGAGAAGGCCATAAGTGACAGTGCCTGGGAATCAGTATGCCATATTGCCAAGGTAGTCAGTAGGGATGCTCACCACACAGAAGTGACAATGCCTGGGAATCAGTATATGCCATATTGCCAAGGTAGTCAGGAGGGCTGCTCACCACACAGAAGTGACAATGCCTTGGAATCAGTATATGCCATATTGCCAAGGTAGTCAGTAGGGATGCTCACCACACAGAAAACTGAGACTTGTTATAGGCTTGAACAGACTCAATCAGTTTATTACTGCGTCAAAATTCAAGATGGAGATGGAAAGGTCTGTCCATCTGTGTGATGCAGTGAATTTGCAATCAATCTCGACCTGTCTGACATGTATTTCCATATACTTGTTCACACAATATCATTCAAATACCTTCACTCTGGCTACTGTTGGGCAGTGTACCAATTCCGCGCCTTTCCATTTGGCCTCAGTCTCAGCCTTAGGGCTTTCACCAAGACATTAGACTTCACCATAACCCACTTCAGAACAGCCTCCTCCACAGTGATGATATACTGCAAAAACATTTGGTAAGTTCGGTTATGGTTCATGATATGAACAACCTTCTCTACCTCTTTTGCAGTTTAGGGTGGATAGCCAATGTGAAGAAGTTGGATCTTGTCCCTTACCGACAATTTGTTCATCTAGGTATGGAGTTTCGAACTCGTATCAACCAGGTTTGTCTTCCTCCCAAATGCATAGACAGTATCGTTCATGTGTCAGAGAAGGCATCTGCCTGGACATTCATTTCATCTAGGGAGTTTCTTCAACTCCTTGTCTGCTTATTGCAGCGCTGGATCTGTTATATTTCAGTTGCCTTTACATGCGCCCTATGCAGATGGCATTTCTGGCACAGTGGCGTCTGATCTCAGGTCATGTAGATTACCAGATTATGATCTCAACCAAAATCAAACACTTCATTCTTCAGTGGGAAGATGAAGTGGCTAGTGACTGGAATACCTTTAGAAGCCTCACAACTGGAAATCACAATCTGTTAGATGGCAGTTGTTGGGTTGGGGTTGCACTTGCTGTCTGACTTTGTGATGGTCAGCGGCAAGTGGACTCTGCTAAAGAAGGGTCTTCACATCAGTCTCCTGGAAATGAAGGCCTTTCTCAATGCCTCTCATGCTTGGGTGGAACACATCCAAAGGAAGATGGTTCTGATAATGTAGGACAGTTCGGTCACAGTGAACTACCTCTTCAAACAAGGGGGTATGATATCACTGGACCTTTGCATTATGGTATAGGAGTATTTTTGTTGGTGTGCCCAATATCATATTAACATACCAGTCCGACACTTCCCAGGCAGGCTTAATGTCCTGGCCAACTCATTATCAAGGAGAGGCCAACTGCTCCTATGGATTGGTCTCTCCATCTGTCCATCTTCAATTGAGTCTTCATCCTTTGGGGCCAACCAGTGCTAGACCTATTTGTGATGAGATGGAACAACAAACTGCCCACCTTCATCTTTCCATTCCTAGACCCAGAGGCATGGGCCATCAATTGCCATCAACACCCTTTCAGTCAGCTGGGAGGGAATATGGGCATATGCCTTCCATCCAGCAGGTTTAATACTGAAACTAATCCAGAAAATGAGGGGCAGGGCTTGCAAAATAGTTCTGATTGCCTCTCTTAGATGGGATAGATCCTGAATCAACAATCTGCTTGATTTGGCAACAGACATACCCGGGAAAATTGTAGCGACCTCTACACTGCTCAAGGAGCCGAGGTTACCATTGTTCTATTCATTGTCCAGAGAAATTACTCATTCATTCATGGTTATTGGCAAGGATGCCTTGCACAAAAAGGAGTTGGGCATTTCAATTGTGGAGAGGATCTCAACAGCTAGATGGTTCTCTTCTTTGAAGGCATATGAGGGGAAGTGTCAATTTTTCAAAGACTGGTATCATGTTAATAATGTCACATCACTCTCTGACTACATCCCCTAACTATCTAACTTCTTTCTTTTCATATTTGAAGGCAAGAAGCTAGCCCCTATCACAATTAAGGAATACTGTTCCATGATCACAGACACGTTCAGACAGCACTGAAGAGATGATATTGGCTGCAACAAGGACCTTTCTGACTTGCCCAGTTTCAACATATCAAGACTCTACTCACTCACCTTGTTCCCAAAATGGAACCTGTCCTGGGTCTTGACGTGGTTCAACTTGTCAGAGTTCAAGCCCCTGTCTTCCTCCTCATTGAAGCAGTTATCATACAAGACTTGTTTCCTGATAGCACTAGCTTTAGCTTGCAGTTGAGTGAGTTGCATGCACTGTCTGTGGATCTGAACTACACACAGTTCTGTTTCAACAGCTTAGTCATACTAATGATGCAACCTGGTTTTGTTTCTAAAAATAGGTTACTGTCGCTATGCAACCAACAAAATAACTATCTGCTCTCTCTCTTCGATCAATCTGTCAAGAGAGGTGAAGCTGCAGGACTTGATATGTGCCCTTAGATGCTATCTGAGGTGCATGGAGAATGTCCGTGGTGGCCATCAAAGGCTCTTCCTACCGGTTAGGGCATGAAAGCAAGACATAACCCCACAAGCACTGGCCAAGGGGGTTATTAGATCAGCATACTCTGAACTCTTACAGAATCAAGTATGACTGATTTTGGCTCACGAATTACCTGGACTTTGAATGTAATGTCTCAATTCTAGATATAATGGAGTAAGTTGGCTGGCACACTAGTCTATTTTCTGCAGCTTCTATTTGCGTGACATGACCTTGCAAAGGAGAGAGCTGAATCTTGTCGGGCCACTAGTAGCTGCACAAACAGTTACCATGCCCCGTTTATGACAGCACAGCCTCAGACCTGGTCATGACCTTGCAACTTTCACTGAATTCACCTGGGAAACTTTTAAATGTAAGGCAATGGCCAAATGCATGATTCCACATTGATTGCCCTCACACGTTTTTAAACACATAATCTTAATTTGTGCTAACTTCACTTTCGGAGCATCCTTTCAGTAGAGCAGTCATCATGCTCCTACTTGGTGATGTAGGTAGAGGTTTGATGCTCAAGCATTTCCTCCTCCTTTTACTAATTCACCTGATGTTAATATGTTTGGATAATGTATCTGACGCAGAAAGGAAATTTTTTAGTAAATTATATTTCTCCAAAAATACTTGTTTGATCACATTACCACATTACTATTAATCCCTCCCACACTTCTCCGCAAATGGTAAACATCTGGGATACAGGTGGCCATACAAAGGGAGTTGATCTGCAAGAGTTACTTCCCTTTATATATATATGGAAAGACATTATTTCGTCTTTCAGGACAGACTGGAATCAGAGGTAATAGAGAATAATTTCCTAATGTTAATGTGATCAGGTAAGCATTTTCAGAGAAACATAATTTACTAAATAATTTTCTTTTTGCATTGAAAAAAAGATCTGTAGTAACACATTATTGATACAGCAAAATATTTCAATGTATCTTTGACTTCTCTCCATAGATGTTGTCTGCAGTATGGTAATAAAATGTCTTCCCTCTGCAAAATATGCAGCTTCAAAAATGATTTATCCATGTATTTTCAGTGTTAGATTCAATAAATATGTGGTTCAAACAGCATTTTTATGCCAAACACATGCTTAAAAATTTTGATTGCTGGAAAACATAGTGTTTATCTCTCTTTCTTTCTCTGTGCAATTATAAGTAGTAAATTTAACATGACTTTTTTAATAATTTTGTAAATATTCATTACGGAAATTACTGAACAGAGCAAGGTCTAGCATGTGACCTGTATACATGGGCTAAATAGAATAACAAAGTCTAGTGGCTTCACTTGCACTTTATTTAGCTGTAAACAACTTTGGCTGGAAAATAGGTGGGTTAACCTAAAAGTTACTGTGTTTCTTTCACCAGCTTTGAAATTACTGTGTTGGACAGAAGAATGCTGTATCTACCAATAGGCTTTGGTTTGGTTTGGTGTTTTGCAGCACAGCAACACAAGTAGGTAATTTAGTGCCAAGGCAATTGGAGTAAAGTGCCTTGCCCAAGGACACACCACGGTAGGCCAATAGGCAAGGTGTATTGACAGGGTATACCAGTTTGAAGATTGAGTATTTGGAAATTTAAGCATGATGCAGTATTGAACATCCATAGCATTGTCAATGAATTCTTCTAGCTTTTATGGCAAATGTAAAATAATAATACATGTAATAATAATAATAATAATAATAATAATTATTATTATTATTATTATTATTATTATTATTATTATTATTATTATTATTATTATTATTATCCTTATTATTATTATTATTTTTTATCTATAGAAGATAAATTGGATAGAATCTCTGAAGGAACTCTCATAGAATATTATAAATGTTCCACAGCTAACAGGAAATCTGCTATATATACAAGACTGTACTATTATTGTACTGTACAGAAAAGCAATGAACAGATAACAGAAAGTCTCAGAACAATTGTATTTGCAGTTCTTGCAGGTTGAGAAATCTTTTAAGGATTCATTTAGTATACAAATAGGAGAAAATTTTGTGGCAAAAGTCAAAGACACACTTGACAGATCTTAAGACTACAGTAAAACCTGTCTTGAGAGACCACCCCTTCTGCTAGCAAAAAGCAGTCTCACAAGACTGGTGGTCTCTCATAACAAGTTTGTGTAAAGGGTCGGTTTCCAAGGTCGAAATTCAATGCTGTTTAAGAAGGAAAAATACCCACAATCACTGTACATGTATTGTATTCTTTATTCATAGTTCTTATTAAAATATTCATGTATTGAACTGAAAATAATTTTATATAGCAATATAGATATACATCTATCATAAAACATTCACATTTATATTGAAGATCACATGTACATGTATTGGCATAAGAATTGCAAAATTAAGCAAGGTTATATTTATATACCCTGTTCATAAGTTAACTTCACTTCTTTCAGTTAATCAATTCCTTCTGCCAGTGTTGGAATTTTAATTTTTTCTATTGGAGGTTTTGCCATTGTTATCAAGGTATTAATGTTAGCAGTGATCAATTGTAATAATGACTGTAGCGGTTTTGATCAGACTTTGGGTAAATATGGAAAATATATATGTACCAATGATTGAAATCAAAAGACATACATAACTTATCCAGAAACATAATACATTTTTTTAGAGACAACAGCCAAAGGCTTAATTCATTGATGACAAAAATGGATTAAACAAAGGGTGTAACTTGCTGCACTAAGGTAAACAGATGACAGCCTGGTGTGTGGGTTGTAATCACTGTAACATCAAAAAAAGCAACAAACAACACAATCCTTTCCCAGTGACAATCAAATCTGGAAAACAGTTAGCACTTACTAGTATTAAAGATGAAGACAAAGACCTCATTCATCACAGGCATTATAGATTATCTCCAAAGACAAATGATGTACTCAACCCTTACATTGAAGTTCTTTAAAAAGATTTCTCCTCATTATGACATTATCAGTGTTGTGTGGGTTTTTACAAAAGATAAACAATAAAAACCTTTGAACTGACTATGTACGTCCATGACTTTGAAGAAACAATGGTTAATCTCAATGGGTATTCACATGATTTTGGCATTACAATGGCAGTTAGTGACACATACTTTAGTTTGGTTTACAGTCTACAACAAATGACACTACCTGCATGACCTGTAAAATTTAAGAAAGCATTAGCTAGCCTCATTTTTTTGTTTGTTTGTTTAGAATAGTCTTCACTTTTTAAGAAGTTGCAGTTACAAAGAATTAAAAAAAGGTCAGTGGTGTTTGTCTCTGTATTTGTGATACAGTCATTCATAGCAGTGTTGTTTAGAACAATCTGCATTTTGCCTGCAGACCCTCCTAAGTGCTCATGTTTACATGGATTAAATCAAGATCAGTGGTGTTTATAGGCTTTTGTGAAGCGGTCATTCATAGCAGTGTCAAAAATGCATATTTTGTCTAAAAATCATGGTTGCTGGTCACATTCTGCAGGTGGTCTCTCACGACAGTGTGTTTGTATAATAAAATTGATCCATGCATTATGATTGTCCTCATAAATGACAGGTTGCCGCTCATAGCAGAGGTCACTCAAGACAGGTTTTACTCTATTTACATGAAAATCCATTTTTTCAAATGTGCTTAATTGTGGCCTTATTTTGTTTCAATTCCATAACACAAAGACATAAATATGGTAATAAGTCTTATTCCAAGACTGGTAATGTATATTTTGTTAATTCCAAAAATGTAATTATTGGTTTTATTTGTGTTAGTTGATGAAAATCTGTACCTGTTTTTCAGTGGTGGCAGTTTTGGTCAGCTGAGGGTGTACTACAACACTGAGAGTTACAACGCTTTGGCTGATCCTGGACAAATTCCAGGCAAAGCCCGGGATTACTTTCTAGAACCCCAGTTTGGTAGCCGAGGGATCGAGGGTATACAAGTGGTTGTTCCTGAGGGCCAAGAGCCTATTGAAGTGAGTCTGTCAGGTTGTTGATTATTTATACAATGTAAGCTCTCTTAGTCAACCAAATGAGGGAAAGTATACTTTATTTAAAAGATGTGATTTAAATGTTTAAGAAAAAGTGGGAGAGAAAACCATGAAAGTGAGCTGTTTAGGAAAGGTGACCTTTTTAGGGAGTTGGACTGATTTTTAGTTCATCTGGTCACAATGCCAAGTACACTTACGGTATGGACCTGCATGTGGTTTATATCATCTGTCATCTGTCAACATTTGCTATTTTTAACTTCTTGGCAAAAACCACTTGGCTGATTTGTACAAGTGATGTTTATCTGCCATAAAATATGGCTGCTGTTGCTAAAAATGAACATTCACTATCTACCGTGTATACTCGTTTATAAATATGATCCAATTACAAACAACATAGCCCCAGATCTGCCATCACATAATGCACCAGCAGATCAGGGTCTATGTTGTTTATTTTACTGATTAGTCCTAACAAACTGCTTATACCCAGATCTGCCAGCACATTATGCAATGGCAGATCTGGATCTATGCAGTTTGCAATTGGATTAGACTTATAAGTGAGTATATACAGTACATAAAATGTCCATAGGTTGTTAAAATGTCCATAGGTTGTTAACTGTTCTTCTGCTTTGTTAATCATCAGGTCACTAGAATCTGGGACCAATATCCACTGGATTGAAAACTCGTGTACTCATCATATATCATCATTTCCATTTGACACTCAAATGAGAGCATTTAGAACTTTAGATCACTGAGATAGGAAGCTTATGTACCCCGTGAGAAATCATCCATTCCCATTTGACATTTGACCTGACTTATTGGCAAGTATAGATGGTACTTCATATGGTAGATACTAGTTCAGTAGATACTAGTTTCCTTTTACAAACACAAGCTGTTAGATCCTAATACATACATCGGGCATTAAACTTGTTCATCATACAGTATTTAGAATTTAATTGTAAAATTCCAGTACTGGTAATCATGAGTGGGGTTAGGGTCATTTCTTCATTTTGCTTGCACTGATATTGATGAAACATACCTGTTAGGTGTTTCTGTGGATGTTGGCTCAGATACTAAGATACCTTAAGTGATAGAGTACATGGCTAGAGGGTCTGAGGTTTAGAGTCTAGTGATAGAGTACATGGCTAGAGGGTCTGAGGTTTTGAGTCCAGTGATAGAGTACATGGCTAGAGGGTCTGAGGTTTTGAGTCCAGTGATAGAGTACATGGCTAGAGGGTCTGAGGTTTTGAGTCCAGTGATAGAGTACATGGCTAGAGGGTCTGAGGTTTTGAGTCCAGTGATATAGTTCATGGCTAGAGGGTCTGAGGTTTTGAGTCCAGTGATAGAGTACATGGCTAGAGGGTCTGAGGTTTTGAGTCCAGTGATAGAATACATGGCTAGAGGGTCTGAGGTTTTGAGTCCAGTGATAGAGTACATGGCTAGAGGATCTGAGGTTTTGAGTCCAGTGATAGAGTACTTGGCTAGAGGGTCTGAGGTTTTGAGTTTAGTGATAGAGTACATGGCTAGAGGGTCTGAGGTTTTGAGTACATGGCTAGAGGGTCCGAGGTTTAGAGTACATGGCTAGAGGGTCTGAGGTTTAGAGTACATGGCTAGAGGGCCTGAGGTTTTGAGTATAGGGACACAGCTGCCTCTACTTTTCCCATTTAACTTTTATTAGCAGAGCATAGTTCCATGTTTCAACCCTAGTACTTGATGAAGGAAGTTGTCCTGTAAGGTAAACATGGTGAATGAACAGAGACACTGGGATGTCTTTGAAGAGCAAGTTGAGTGTTGCCTAGTTACCAGTATAGACTTTGGCTTGGATAACTGGAGTGATAAAATCTCCAGACAATTTAGCCCCAGGTTTCAGTCCATGTAGTGCTGTGCTTACATCGCCCCTCTGACATAAGAATCATGAATGGTAATATCTATATGCTCTTTAGATTTAAGAAATAATGACTTGAAATCAGGTATCTATTTCTGGTTGTGAATATTATTACATTATTTTCAATGTTGCTGTTGGTTACATGTAGCCTCAGTCAAAACAGGAATCTATTGTGTAAGATAAATTCTTGTTTCTGTCCATGCATTATATAAGGAGACAATATAGATTCATATTAGAGTTACTGATTCAAAACTTTAATAATTTCAGTTTTTTTCCTTTGACATGAGTAAGCAAATTAATGAAATAGTTTTCCTCCCTCCAGGTTTGTGCTAGAGAGTGTTTGATACAGACCACTTGCATGGCTTTTGAGGTTTACATCAGTGGAACAAGAGGGACTTGCAAATGGTACACGACTGTAACTGCCCAGCCACTGATCTCCACATCCAGCATACAGTACTTCATCAAGAATCAAGCCAAGGTTAGTTCTGTAATATGTTATAATAAAATTTTAGACTTTATTTATTTTACTTGGATTGTGGTAGCAGAGACGCCAACCATTCTGGAGTTTAAGGAATTATTAGGAATTTAAAGTGAAAATTTCACATTTCATGTTTACTTTACAAAATTCTGCGAAATCATCATTTTGTGAGATAAAATGTTGAGGAGTTTTTTTTATAAGACCACAGGTGTAAGGATATAAAAAGAACTGCAGCACTAAGACTTAAAGTGGAAATACATTTGCCTTTTTTCTTCAAACTATTGTATCTAATTGCTAGACTGGTACACTGATTTAATTGTAACAATATGAAAGCAGAATGCACTTTATAGTGAATGAAATAAATAGGATGTTTGCAGTCAAAGCATGGCAGCAGAAATAAAGAAGAGACAACAACTTAGAACATTGTTGAGGACAACTCATGTTTATTGTCATTACTGTGGCCTTCAAAATGGAAATTACTTACATGCATTAGAGATTGGAGGAGTGGATACAGCATAAATTTATCTGTAAGACCTAATACATCTATGAATTGGTGCCTGATAAGTTTGAAAAGCCATTGTGGAAGTTTCTTCCATTTGTTGAAACAGTTATAATTCCATAAAACGTGTTCAGATTGTGGAAAATGTATGCTGGTATTCCTAATAAGCATGCTAATGGGTGGCATCTCTGCAGTTTATTCTAACAACTGATACAACACAGTCTCAGTGATTTAAATATTGGCACGAGGTGTCTTTTGTATAAGTAAAACTGGAGATCCAAGTGAAGCCACTGCTTTAAATGGGTGATCATGCCCTTCTTCACGTATTGGAACTAGGGATCAAATACAGGATTATAGAGTGCAGAGTGACCAGGTTACCGCTTTGCTATCCAGGTATATTATGTGCATATAAGCCGATACCAACTGCAAACTGCATAGACCCAGATCTGCCATCACATAATGCACCAGCAGATGTTGGTCTATGCAGTTTGTAAGGACTAATCAGTAGAACCAACAACATAGACCCTGATCTGCCGGCGCATTATGTGCCAGCAGATCGGGGTCTATGTTGTTTGCATTTGGACGAGGGTTATACGCTAGTATATACGGTATACTTTGTATAAGGTAGGTCAACTGCAGTACTTCATTATCTTTACTTGTAGGATGCAGTCAGCTGAGGACTCATTCTGAACTGAGGTCAAACATATTTAATGTATTGCTCCGTTTCTTTATGTTAACATAAAGCATGGTGTTCATAGAGATATGACTGCTAAATGTGTTGTAAAGTTGTAAAGAATAGCTCAGATGCAAAAATCCATTTTGTAAAACTCACTCCAAATGTTGCTACAAACATAGGTAGATGTATGTGTATGATGCATTTATTCCACTAAATACTTGTAGAGATTTTTAATTGTTTACAGTTCTTTCTTGTACCCTGTTTTCTTACATGTATAGATGAAGAAAATAAAACTTGAATAATGTCCAGAATTTTATCATTATGAAACATTTTCAGTTTGATCAAAAGTGTTGTCAGGTTTAGTACAAGACAGGTTTAGTACAAGTCATGTTGTCAAGTTACCAACTTCAAAATAAGCTTAGTTGAATTGAAGAAACAACTGTCTTTTGTTTAAAGATGATAATGAAATAAGCATCAGCTTTCCAAAAGGCTTGAAGGCCATGCAATATTTAATTCATTGTTTGTATAGAAAGAAAAAAAACCTTGTTTAGAAAAAAAACTTACCATATATACTCAAATATAAGCCGAGTCCAAATGCAAACAACATAGACCCTGATCTGCCGTCACATAATGTGCCAGCAGATCAGGGACTAAGTTGTTTGTTCTACTGATTAGTCTCTACAAACTGCATAGACCCAGATCTGCCGGCGCATTATTTGCAGTTGGTATTGGCTTATACACGAGTATAGACAGTAAGTGGTAATGGGCAGGAGAAGTAGGTCATATAAGCTATTTAAAGCTGGAATATTCTAGACATTATTGATAAGTTGTGAGATTTTGTGTTCATATTTATAGGTTACTGCATTTGTATGGGAAAATATGAACGAGTTTTTTTGAGCTATACTGGCTGACGTCAGGAGTGCAGTATAGCTCAGAAAAACGAGTTCATATTTTCCCATACAAATGCAGTAACCTTTTTATTATATACTCATTTAGCTTTTCTACCTAAGGCTGAATAAAAAAAAGAACACACTACAAGAAACAAAGTAACTGAATTTCTGCTATATTCTAAAGTAAATACACAACCGAAGTTAAACCAATACACAGTAACAGTATTCATGCGCACATGGCACCGCCCAGTGACCTTTGAACTTGGTTGAGTAGCACGCGCTCTGTGATTTGTTTCAAAAAGAAATCTCATTTTGGTCTACTTAAAATTGAAATTTTGAGTCATATTGTGAATGACTGCGCCTTGGAACAACTTTCCCAGTTGATCTGGAATGGAGGGATTTTGTTTTTATGTCGATTCAGCTAAATTCTGCTCTTTTAGTTTTTAGCTGGTTCTATTATGTACGATTTACATGTAGCTAGAGGGACTGGCCTCGACAGCAAGCTAGCTTACACATGTGTTACTGTCCTGTCATTGATAGTTTGGAATCATAAGGTGGACAAAATATGAAATTCTTTTAAGTGAAATTCTCAAGAAGATGCAAGATTAAATATTTTTTTAGGGAATATTAAATTCATTTCGTTTTGGAGTGCAGTAAATTCTCCTTTGGAATGTGATTTCTGTTGGAAATGTAGTCTAGATTGCAGTGCAATTTCGCGCCGTGGATCAGAAAGTACATTTTGAAGAAATTCAGGATGCAGAAAAGTAAGTACATTTATTGTCATTCTTATTACCAGCTATAGATGACATATTTATATGTACTGTCACTATTTATCCAAACAATTTCTCAAAAAAAAAAACGCAAAATTGCAAAGCGGCTGGGGGGTGAAAGCCCATTTCGTCAGCGCAAAATAAGGCTTCTTCGTTATCGTGGCTTCTTGGTTCTGAGTCACTTGCTTTTATACCAAAACCCGCCTTCTTTAGTTGTATTTTTTCGAATTTAGTGCTTGGATTGACTTGTAAAATTGGCGGTCTCTGAGAGAAACGGGATATCATTTGGTCATAAGATGCCTTTTTATGCTATTTTTTTTATAGACTCTAGAGAGCACGGTTCATAGTCGGAACCATCGGCTAAATAAGTGTTTAAATGATCAGAATGATATTTTCAATACTGCATGCCTCACGTTTGTTGTCATAAAGCTGCATGCCTCACGTTTGTTGTCATAAAGCCACCGCTGTACATTGTGAATATCATGTTCACTCACTTGCTTGGTTGAAAGATTCTTTTGTGACTCAATGAATTCATCCACATCGTCAGATTTATCATCTCTAGTCTCAAACAGCTTGTTTAGTTCATCCACAGACAAATCTAATAAAGCAAAAGCTCCGGTGTCTGCTTCATTTGCGTACATTGTTTGTTTACAATATAAAAAAGTAGTTCCTAAAACGCGATACTATTTTTAGACACACGTGTCGTGCAGTATGAAGCCGTGCAGTATGGAGAAATACTGCACGATTCTGACAATGCAAAGTTAACGGAGAAAAAAATGAGTATATAATAAGACTACTTATGGGGGTTTCTGTACTACCAGAAAAATGGGAAAAAGTTAGGAATGAGAATAGTTTTTTTCCTGACTGGGAAAGCCCTATATTTTTGCAAAATAATTGGTCAAAGTTGGTGAGAAGCTGGAGATTTTCAGAAGCTACTTTGGATGGATCATTTGCAGAATCAAATATAATAAAATTCATTATTGAACTGGTCGTGAATTTAGTGTGTTGTGTTAAATTATAGGAATTTTCTGAAGTTGATGGACTGAAGAGACCATCCGATCAACTAAATCACATTCATTTTGGAAACTAAATCACATTCATTTTGGAAACTCCAAAAATGATGTCTAAGACACATGTCCAAATGATTCTCTCCTAGCACTGAGCAACCAGTAACAGGAAAACACATGTAAAAATAATGTGGCAAAAATATTCTTCATATTCTCTGGCAAGAGTATTAAGAACAGTACATGGGGACAGTTTCAAACAATTTGATGATGCTTAACATTTCGTGTAAGGTTCCATGAAAAAAAAAAAAATTCCCACCTTGCAGAATCACTATTTCCAAGCATGTTTCTGTCTATAAAAGTCAAGTGAAACTAAACTTAATGTAAAAGTTATATAACATTTCCCTTTCCTGTTCAACTTTGTATGCAGGTTATTTGCTATTATAACGCCATGAGATGTCACCCAGTTTAAAGCACTGTGTTCCAATAGGCGATACAGTTATTAATTTTGGAGTAGGCTTTTTATGTCCCCTACACGTATGTTACAAGAGACATTCAGGATTGGATTTATCAGTTGGATAAGCATGAAAGTAGTGTTGAATGGCAATTCGTTTGGTGTTACTGAAGTATCCCATATTAATTTATTAATTTTGGCAGCTAAAGCTAGATAAAATTGTAGCTAGAGCTAGATAAAATTGTAGCTAGAGCTAGATAAAATTGTAGCTAGAGCATATTGTAGCTAGTGAAAATTGCAGCTAGAGCTAGATAAAATTGTAGCTAGTGAAAATTGCAGCTATAGCTAGATAAAATTGTAGCTAGAGCTAGATAAAATTGTAGCTAGAGCTAGATAAAATTGTAGCTAGAGCATATTGTAGCTAGAGCTAGATAAAATTGTAGCTAGAGCTAGATAAAATTGTAGCTAGAGCTAGATAAAATTGTAGCTAGAGCTAGATAAAATTGTAGCTAGAGCTAGATAAAATTGTAGCTAGTGAAAATTGTAGCTAGTGAAAATTGCAGCTAAGAAGACAAAAGTCTTGAGGAGTATCAAATACATCAGGGTTAACTAAAGTTGTCAAACTATGTCAGCTCCTGATGACTACAACTTGCAGGTAACTTGCATTAGGTTTTATTTTATCTCTCTCTCTCTCTCTCTCTCTCTCTCTCTCTCTCTCTCTCTCTCTCTCTCTCTCAACATATAAATGTTCTCAGTTTTTATACATTTGACAACCCTATTAATGGCTCCCCTCTCCCAAGGAACAGAGACAGATTGGTTTCATGCTGTTCATCCATCAGTCCATGACACTTTCTTGTAAACAAGATAGTTGAAAAACTTTTGTGCCAAACCAGACCAAATTTGATATTTAGAACCTTGGGTGGGTCCCAATACCTTTTTAGGTTCTTATGACTGTAATCTTATTTTTCTTTTTTTTTTTTTTTTACACATTTTTGAACTTGTTTGACATTGACTTTTTTGCCAAAAACCTTATAAGCACATTTAGGTAAACAAATTACTTGAGGTAGACAAATAAAATTTGGTTTTGTATATTTGTATTAATATGTAGATGACCCAGGTAATTAATGCAATTTTCCAATTTGTTTTTACAATTTATTTTTTTTTTACATTTTGGACTTCAACATTTTTTGATAAAAACCTTGTAAACATGATGAAGCAAAAATCACTTGTGGTAAAAATTTAAATTTGGTAGCCATCTTTGTATTAATATCTAGATGACCCGATTAAATTTTCAGGCCATATTTCCAGTTTCTATATATATTTTTATCACAAATTTTTAATCTGGTTGAACTTGTACTTATTCTTTTACAAAAACCTTAAGAGCTTGATTAACCAAAATGATTAAGACAAATGAAATTTGTAGGCTTATATGTATTATTATGTAGATAAGCTGATTAGATTTTCAGGCCAATTTAAACATTATTCCATTTTTTAATCACGTTTGTGAACATTTTGGATTTGACTTTTCGGACAAAAACCTAGTTAACACAGTTTAGGAATAACCATTTAAAAGTGGATCCAGGATCCCCACATCACTTACCTCTAGATTATTCAGTATGATGATTCATACAACATCTGCAAATTTCAACTCCACGTGATCAACAGTTAGCAAAATATTTAAGTTTAAATGTACAGGTGAAAATATTGCCCTAGGCTATGTACTACTTCAGCAGATTCCGTGATTCAAGTCCATTTGATGTCACTGGGGGAACCTCTCATTGCTAATCACCATTGTTCTACCATTGTTAAGTGTATATTTCTTGATTGTTTTCTAATTGCGTGCATTATTCAGCATGGGTAGGAGGTGTGTCATTGGTCGATGTATCAGTACCACTATGTCCTCACTGTCTCAACATCACGAAATATAGAATATAATGAACTAGTGATTTCATTCTCAAATCATCCAACTCTTTTGTGTGTGAGAGAGAGAGAGAGAGAGAGAGAGAGAGAGAGAGAGAGAGAGAGAGAGTGAGTGGTGGTGTAAGACTGTGCTCACAACTTCTGAAGACATGTAAATCCATTCTTATATTTTCGCAATACATGCAATTTCCCCCCCCCCCCCCAAAAAAAACTATATAAACAATACTGTATATTGGATGAGGAAGGTAGTAAAATATTGTTCCTTTCATAAGCATATCTTGGTAAAACATGATTCTGTTCACAAACATGTCTGTGTGAAGCAGATGCATCGATATTAAAGTCTTATTGTTTAGTGAGGATGTTTTTAGCTACATGTATATTAATATACATGTATTTACACATATATTTTACAAAAAATAAACCGTAGGTTCAGGTCACAACATGGAGAGAGAGATACCCCTCTCCCTCAATAACTCGCACACAGTGGGGTCCAAAAACATAGACCGCATCATAAGCGAGGGTGCGTGTTACTGAAGGATCTCTGAAAAATTAAGAAAGGCATGGACATCGATAGTGGGCAGAGGGGAGGTAAATGGTTGAATACTCATTTTATAATCATGTTGAGAATAATTGGTAATAAATGTTTTTTGTAATGAAATTGTTCACTTTTTTGTATAAATTACCTTTATTTTCAAGATAACCAATCTCAGAAAGATCCAGCAAAAACATTGTGTATTACATCACTGCTTTTTGCATGTGAATTTGGATACAATATGGTGTTATTGTTGATTCGGAATAAAATAAGATTCTTTTTTTCAAAAATGAGTGACAAATATTTCGAGAAACAACAACAACTAAACTCTTTTGTTTTCATTGTTCTATTAGTAAAATATTGATGCTGTGATTTCATTGCAAGTAATAGTGAAATTTATGCTCATCCTTGAGCAAACCTCTGGGTGCCAATTTGGAATTTTAAGTTTGCTACTAACTTTTGAACTCACCTCCCCATAATGAACCCTGTCTGTGAAACAAAACTTTATCATGCACTGAGTATGCCTTTCACTTGTTTCCCTTGCTATCCTTGATCACATATGTGAATGAGTAGGATCAACATCTGATTAATGTCAGATACTTTAATTATGTTGCTTGCATAATAATATTTAAAACAATTTTTGATTGCTCAATTGAAATAATTTGACGCAACACACAACCATGACTGCTAGCTCTCAGGTACGATTTGCATGCCTGTTAACTTTTCTTTATTGGTATTTATTTCTTAAAGTGTTGTTGCCAGTAGGCAATACTCACATTTTAATTGCACAATATTTTGTTGTATATTGTTATTTACAGTGTAATGAAAAAAAAATTTTTTATAAAGAAATTCAACAAAATATATGACTTGTTATTAAAAGTTGTTCAGGAGGTTTATTCAAATTTTCATGCACTAACCACAGTTTTCAATGATAAAACAAACGATATATCAAAGTTTAATTTGCCAATTTTGATAGTGATTTTATTCACATTCAGCAAATAGTTGCCTGGGGGGGGGGGGAGGGGGTATTTCTTATGAGAAAAAATGGGATCCACACCTGCTTTTTATGCTGTAGTGATCATAGGTATTCCAACTCAGTTGTATGCACAGGCTTGGCTGGTTAATACTACCGATATTGCAAGATACTTCCTTTACAAGTCTGTTGAAAATATATGTATATCCAATTGAAGATACCTCCTTTACACATCTTTGGAAATATATGTATATCCAGTTTAAGTAAATCTTACATGCATAAAGCCAGCATGTCATGCCTAAGCCAATATGAGACAAAGAAAATTTATTGCTGTTGTGTCAGTTTGCCACTTCGGCCAATCAGCTGTGCCTTCTCATATGGGGTTGATGTCAACTTACATAAAAATGTCAGAAATAACTTAACAAGATTCTGCACACCCTCCACCCCACCCACTCCTCCCACCCCAAATATTTTGGCCTGTTGAGATATGATACTTTTATACTTACAATCTGTTTCAGGCATCTACTCTTATGGGCAATAGGGCAACACCAGGGGAGGATTTCAATGTGGTCACTAATGGCTACATCATCATGAATGAAGGCATTACAGTGGGTTCTGTGCCAGTAACCATTCTAGCTGACATTATCCCAGAACTAGATGAAGTGTTTGTTGTTAGACTTACAAAGGTTGAGGTTGTTGGTGAAACTCCTGGACCAGCCAACTCAGCATACTTGGGAGAACTTAGGAATGCAACAGTAACAATACTGAAGAATGATGATGCCTATGGTATGTTCCGTATCTATAGTAACAGTCCCCAGGCAGAGGAGAATGGTCAGGTGTTGCCAGTGGAGGAAAAGCCACAGCTGGCAGTGAATATGGTTGTGGACAGGGAAGGTAGGTTTTGTCATGCTATATTGCCCTGGCCAGAAACTATTGCACAATTAACTTTTGGAACCTTTTTTTATCCTTTTTTTCAATGACAATAAAAGCCTTTGTCCAATTAGCTCTGAAAATTAATTTTGACCATCCTATAAAATGCATAAATTAAGATAATACAAAGTTTACATATTACTTTGGAAATTAAACTGATGACAGCAATATGAAGTTAGACTATTTATTGTTTTAGAATGAGACTCAGTCTCCAAATCATCATCTATGTCATAAAGTTAGACTATTTATTGTTTTAGAATGAGACTCAGTCTCCAATCATCATCTATGTCATGAAGTTAGACTATTTATTGTTTTAGAATGAGACTCAGTCTCCAAATCATCATCTATGCCATGAAGTTAGACTATTTATTGTTTTAGAATGAGACTCAGTCTCCAAATCATCATATATGCCATGAGGTTAGGCTATTTCTTGTTTTAGAATAAGACTCAGTCTCCAAATCATCCTATATGGCATGAAGTTAGACTATTTATTGTTTCAGAATGAGACTCGGTCTCCAAATCATAAATCTATGCCATGAAGTTAGACTATTTATTGTTCAGAATGAGACTCAGTCTCCAATTCGTCTTCTATCCTATGAAGTTAGGCTATTTATTGTTGGAGAATAAGACTCAGTCTCCAAATCATTATCTATGCTATGAAGTTAGACTATGCCATGAAGTTTGACTATTTTTTGTTTTAGAATAAGACTCAGTCTCCAAATCATTGTCTATACCATGAAGTTAGATTATTTATTGTTTTTCATTGAGTCTAAGTTTCCAAATTATCATCTATGCCATGCAGTTAGGCTATTTATTGATTTAGAATAAGACTCAGTCTCCAAATCATAATCTGTGTCATGAAGTTAGACTATTTTTTTTATTTTAGAATGTGACTCAATCTCCAAATCATCATCTATGCCATGAAGTTAGGCTATTTATTGTTTTAGAATTAGTCTCAGTTTCCAAATTATCATCTATGCCATGAAGTTAGACTATTTATTGTTTTAGAATAAGACTCAGTCTCCAAATCATCATCTATGCCATGAAGTTAGACTATTTTTTTGTTTTATAATGTGACTCAATCTCCAAATTATCCTCTGTGCCATGAAGTTAGACTGTTTATTGTTTTAGAATGAGATTCAGTCTCCAAATCATCATCTGTGCCATGAATTTAGACTATGCCATGAAGTTAGGCTATTTATTGTTTTAGATTTAGTCTCAGTCTCCAAATCATTGTCTATACCATGAAGTTAGATTATTTATTGTTTTTCATTGAGTCTAAGTTTCCAAATTATCATCTATGCCATGCAGTTAGGCTATTTATTGATTTAGAATAAGACTCAGTCTCCAAATCATCATCTGTGTCATCAAGTTAGACTATTTATTGTTTTAGAATTAGTCTCAGTCTCCAAATCATGATCTATGCCATGAAGTTAGACTATTTATTGTTTTAGAATAAGACTCCGTCTCCAAATTATCCTATATGCCATGAAGTTAGACTATTTATTGTTTTACAATGAGACTCAGTCTCCAAATCATCATCCATGCCATGAAGTTAGGCTATTTATTGTTTTAGAATAAGACACAGTCTCCAAATCATCATCTATGCCATGAAGTTAGACTATTTATTGTTTTAGAATAAGACTAAGTCTCCAAATCAACCTCTACTCCATGAAGTTAGACTATGCCATGAAGTTAGACTATGTCATGAAGTTAGACTATTTATTGTTTTAGAATAAGACTAAGTCTCCAAATCAACCTCTACTCCATGAAGTTAGACTATGTCATGAAGTTAGACTATGTCATGAAGTTAGACTATGTCATGAAGTTAGACTATTTATTGTTTTAGAATGAGACTCGGTCTCTAAATCATCATCTATGCCATGAAGTTAGACTATGTCATGAAGTTAGACTATGTCATGAAGTTAGACTATGTCATGAAGTTAGACTATTTATTGTTTCAGAATAAGACTCAGTCTCAAAATCATCATCCATGCCATAAAGAATATCTGGATAAGAAATAAATATAGACAATTTACACCTAATGATGTTAGATCAACTTTCTTGAGAATTTCAATTGAGTTGAAGGTTTCCTACAATTTTTTGGCAGGTGGCAGCATAGGGGAGGTGTCTGTGCGGTGGTCAGTAAATACCAGCATGTCCACAGCTGTCTATGGGAAGGATTTTGTTGCCGATGGTGCCACACTTACCTTTGTGCCAGGAGAGACAAGGAAGTGTGAGTCTACTTGTTCCATTTCACACTCACCTAATGTATTACATTAACCTGTACTTTCATGTCATGATAAAATATATTGTGTGTCTAGTAAGTGGAAACTTTTCATCTCACTCTGTAACATTATTGGTTCATTGGATAATGCTATAATTTAGGAGGAAGGTTAATCTGGACTTGTGATTTGTTTGTTTGTTTGACTGTCTGTCTGTCTGCTTATTTTCAACAAATGTCTTTTGTAGGACTGGTTTAAATAACATAGGCATTATGTTTCAACTCTGAAAGTCCACAATTGTAAAAAAGGAAAAGTAAAACTCCAAAACAAAATCATATACCATATGACAATCGCTTTTCTTTTATACAGTTAGCTTTGTTATTGCTAAAGGAGAGCACTGTAATGGTTACAACTTGCTTCTTTAGAATTCTGTAATATCTTTTCTGTAAATAGTACATGTATTTTGTATAAATACAGTCAACTTTGAGCTGTACTTTTGAAATAAGTCTTTAATTTCCATCATCATATCAAAATCAGAAACATTTGTAAATATCTGATAGTTTGCTTACATAATATACACTGTATGATATAATTCAAAAGGTTTAACTTGTTCCCTGATATGGCTCGGTAAATTATACAAGATACCTTCCAGATCAGATAACTTTGAAATTCTTAAATGTATTTAATCTGAAAAGTTAACTTGCTTCCAAATGTTTCAGTGGTCACTGTGACAGTGATGGATGACACAGAACCCGAGGACAATGAAACAATCACCATACAGCTTACAAATCCTACAGGAGGTGCAGACATTAGAAATGGCATTGCAAAGATCCTAATACTGGAAAATGACAATGTGGCAGGAATACTGGCTTTCAACACAACATCTTTTCTTGCAAGAGAAGGTCAATACTAAACATAGCATTTTAATTTTTTTTTTCTCCAGCTGCATTTGGTAACAGAGTTACATTATTGTATAGCATTCAACTCCAACATTTCTTCTCAGCATCCCACAGTTACATTACTGTACAGCATCCAGCTCAAACATTTCTCTTCAGCATCCCTCAGATAGTTACATTACTGTACAGCGTCCAACTCCAAGATTTATCTTTAGCACCCACTAGACAGAGTTACATCACTGTACAGCATTCAATTCCAACATTTCTCTTTAGCACCCACTAGACAGAGTTACATTACTGTACAGCATTCAATTCCAACATTTCTCTTTAGCACCCACTAGACAGAGTTACATTACTGTACAGCATTCAATTCCAACATTTCTCTTTAGCACCCACTAGACAGAGTTACATTACTGTACAGCATTCAATTCCAACATTTCTCTTTAGCATCTCACAGTTACATATATGTATAGCATCCATCTCCAACATTTCTCTCCAGCATCCCACAGTTACATTTATGTATAGCATCCGTCTCCAACATTTCTCTCCAGCATCCCACAGTTACATTTATGTATAGCATCCATCTCCAACATTCCTCTCCAGCATCCCACAGTTACATTTATGTATAGCATCCATCTCCAACATTTCTCTCCAGCATCCCACAAGTGTTTTTGATTGAGTTCTAATGTATTTCACTTTTGAGTTGTAATGTTTTGTTTTGTTTTTTTGCTTGATCATGAATAATTCTAATTGTGATGAACTGAATGTCTTTAGTTTTCTGCTGTGTGATTGGATATAAACGTTCACATGATACTGATCTGGAATTTTGTACACATCAGTAAATTCTGGGGATTACTTTTGGTTCCCAATCAGTTTCCAGTGCAATTTAGGTGAAGCTTTGTCTATACCTACTCCTTACACCATAATAATAACAACAACAACTCCTCCCCCATCCCCATGTCTTCAGATCAAAATTTGCAACCCCAGATAAAATCGCTGATTAGGAGTTCAAACAATGTAATCACACAGTCCTTCCTGCACTCCAACATTCACCTCTGTTGCCAAATAATGCACATGGTAGACTTTACGAGCCTTTCTACATTAATAAATTACAGCATTTTTGCTTTGACAATATGTTTCATTGGCTGTTATTGAAGGTCATGATCATATGACGTGAGAGCAGCGGATCTCACTATAAATGGACACGATATTAATTTTGAAAGATTGAAATGTGTAGAAAGCAAGAACAATGAATGCTTAAACAACAGGTGCTGGATGCACACTTAATGTTGAAAAATAGCTTTAGCCTGGTTAAAAAAAAATCATACTAAGTGACCAAAGTTCTTTAGATCACTGATATGCCCACTCTGACATATTGCCCTATCTATAATATAAGAGTCGATGACCCTTGTCTAGCCAAGATGGGTCTGGGTATTCTGGCACAGTGTGAACAGGCTTATAAAAGAAAACTATGAGTTACCTAAAATTGAATGCTTTGTTGATGAAATCCACTGATTTGACAACAGAAAGGAGGAAAATTGGAATTATAAGGATTCAATGATTATGGTTGGGTATTTATTAAGTGTAAATTGTTACCTAATCACTCAAAAAGTTAACACAAAGTCCTTTGAACTTTATTTACTTTGTGAGTGATTAGGTAAAAATGTACTCTTCAGCCATGATCATTTAATCCTAGAATAATTTTACTGCTAAAATTTCATAGGACATCAGCTGTTGCTGAGATAAAAATAAAAAAACAGCATACCAATATCCCTTTAAATAAAATGTTTTTTCTATGTTCTATTTAAAGATGTTAAGGAGAAATAAAGTCTCACCATCTTGCTTCATTGTTTTCCACATAATTCTGTGGCATGAAACGAGGATTTTTCTGTAATTCATTTTTTGTGGAAGGTTTCTTGTTTGAAAAATAACTTCAGTTGTGGAAACTAGTTTCCTATGTTGATTACAATATTAATAACTTTATGTTCCCTTCAGGAGATAATGTGACAGTCAGTGTGACAAGAACTATCCCAGCCCGTGGCTCAGTGTCTGTAAACTGGAACATACAGGGTCTAAACAATGCGAACCCTGCTATCAACTTCAACTTCTACCAGGGCACACTGTACTTCAGTGAGGTAAGCAATACTGTGCAGTGACCTCCTTCTCCCCTATGACCAGTCCATAGAGTCATGAAACTGACTGAGAACAAAAATTAAACACTTGCTCAAATTTCCTAAATTGTAATCTTCTACAGTTTCATTCCAAATGTGTTTAAAATCAAATTTGGCAATAACTTCTTGTTTGTATCTCTACATACAAACTTAATTTCCATTATAGCAAGAGTTTTTAATATGATTTTTCATTCAGAAGTTTGAAGTCTGTGTTCAGAATTTGTGCTCAAGACAGGGTGCATTTTATGATAAAACTTTCCTGAGTACAAAACTTGAGCTTAAAACTTCACACTTAGCAATGATAATTGTTTAATGACTGTGCTGATATAGGTAATTGTTTATTGACCATGCTAATAGAGGTAATTGTTTAATAACCATGCTGATAGAGGTAATTGTTTAACGACCATGCCATTAGAGGTAATTGTTTTATGACCTTGCTGATAGAGGTAAT
Source organism: Margaritifera margaritifera (assembly GCA_029931535.1). Taxonomy (NCBI): domain Eukaryota; kingdom Metazoa; phylum Mollusca; class Bivalvia; order Unionida; family Margaritiferidae; genus Margaritifera; species Margaritifera margaritifera. Next base: position 950,895 of record JAQPZY010001176.1, read on the forward strand.
TATTTAATGACCGTGCTGATAGAGGTAATTGTTTAATGACCATGCTAATAGAGGTAATTGTTTAATGACCATGCTGATAGAGGTAATTGTTCAATGACCATGCTAGTAGAGGTAATTGTTTAATGACCATGCTAGTAGAGGTAATTGTGTAATGACCATGCTAGTAGAGGTAATTGTTTAATGACCATGCTGATAGAGGTAATTCTTTAATGACCATGCTGATAGAGGTAATTGTGTAATGACCATGCTAGTAGAGGTAATTGTTTAATGACCTTGCTGATAGAGGTAATTGTTTAATGACCATGCTATTAGAGGTAATTCTTTAATGACCATGCTGATAGAGGTAATTGTGTAATGACCATTCTAGTAGAGGTAATTGTTTAATGACCATGCTGATAGAGGTAATTGTGTAATGACCATGCTAGTAGAGGTAATTGTTTAATGACCATGCTAATAGAGGTAATTGTTTAATGACCATGCTAGTAGAGGTAATTGTTTAATGACGATGCTGATAGAGGTAATTGTGTAATGACCATGCTAGTAGAGGTAATTGTTTAATGACCATGCTGATAGAGGTAATTGTGTAATGACCATGCTAGTAGAGGTAATTGTGTAATGACCATGCTAGTAGAGGTAATTGTTTAATGACCATGCTGATAAAAGTAATTGTGTAATGCCCATGCTAGTAGAGGTAATTGTGTAATGACCATGCTGCTAGAGGTAATTGTTTAATGATAGAGGAATCAGAGTAGTTAATATGCTGATAGTTCTAGTACTGTAACAGTAATATAAGTAGAGAGACAGAATGTCATAATTTTGGACCTAGAGTTCAAGCCTCAGTTTCATTTTCTAATTATTTAAAAAATAATTTGGGACAGTGTCTGATTTGGTCCAAGCAGTTGCAAGTTTTCTCCACATAAAATAATATATAGATATATCTATGAATGTTTATTGACTTAGAAAATCTTAAGATTTCATTCATTTTTGTTCTAGCTTATTATTTTTGACTCAGTATATGCCTTATAAATAGTCCTGTATTTAGTTTCAAAAATATGCAATAAAGAAACTTGTTTATTTCCATTAAATTACAATTTCTGCAGCTCCACATTGTCAGTTGTTATAATAATCTAAACATTTTATGTAGAATATTCAGGGAGGATGCTTTTGACAATAATTATTCATTTGACATTGTAAAGGTATTTGATTTTTAATTTTACAAGAAAAATCCCATCACAAAGAGAAACCTTGATACCTTTGAGTCTGCTATTCTCTTTCTACTCAAGCAACTTTATCTAGATAAGACACCTATGATATTTTTAGGGGATGCAAGGGCATTATTTTAGTGTACATTGCATGACCTTGTTATTCTCTGTGTTCTTGTATTACTATCAGATGGTGTTCAAAATTCACATGTTGAAGTAAAACACTGTTCTACCCAGTAAAGGTGCCATGCACCTAGTCTAAGACACACAATAAAAGATACTGTATATACTCGCGTATAATCCAGGTCCAAATGCAAACAACATAGACCCTGATCTGCCATTGCATAATGCACCAGCAGATCAGGGTCTGTGTTGTTTGTTCTACAGATTTGTAATTACAAACTGCATATATCCAGATCTGCTGGCGCATTATGCGACGGGAGATCTGGGTCTGTGCAGTTTGCAGTTGGTATCGGATTATACGGGAGTATATATGGTATACAGTGTTCATTTAATGATATTGGATCTATGACTTGTGTTTTTCCAGGGAGATCTGATAAAGATGCTAACTGTTAAGGTGCTGGAAGATAACATCCCTGAAGTGAATGAGGAGTACCAGATACAACTGACCAATGTCAGGACCACAGGTGTGGAATATTACTTGCTATCTGGCACCAGCACTTGAATTAGCTGTCTGCCCTCTATCCCACGGTCATTGACTTTTTTTATATCGCTGGCTATTTTTTCCAGTCCATATCCCATCTGGCTAGTTTATCTTTGAGGGAAATAATCTTTGTTTTTGTTTCATTGGTGATATTGAACCAAAAATTGGCTGAAAACTTCAACACACTTTCTTTTAGGGGTGTACATGTTGTGATTTTTGTGCTTATTCGTAGCATCAAATCTTGAGCTATTTCTAAGAGAGCCATGTAAGAAGCAGTGTGATTGGTCAGTAGAATCTAAAATGAACCAATCAGATCACAATTTCTGAAGTTATCTTTGAGTGAACTTCCTTCATGATTGTCTGCAAGATGATTAACATGGATCTAACAGTGTTTTGCAAGTTCAGTTCAACATGATTTCAGGAAGTCTCAGTCCAAAATTTATTGGTATTTTACCAATGCAGAAAACTTCAAAAGCAGTGAGAAAACTCCTAATGAGTGGAACTAAGATAAGGTACATTGACTCAGACTCAAAACTTCGAAAGCAGTGTGAAAAGTCTTAATGAGTGGATGTAAGATAAGGTACATTGACTCAGACTCAAAACTTCAAAAGCAGTGTGAAAACTCCTAGTGATTGGATGTAAGATAAGGTACATTGACTCAGACTCAAAACTTCGAAAGCAGTGTGAAAAGTCTTAATGAGTGGATGTAAGATAAGGTACATTGATTCAGACTCAAAACTTCGAAAGCAGTGTGAAAACTCCTAGTGAGACTGGACGTAAGATAAGGTACATTGACTCAGACTCAAAACTTCATAAGCAGTGTGAAAACTCCTTGTGAGTGGACATAAGATAAGGTACATTGACTCAGACTAAAAACTTCGAAAGCAGTCTGAAAACTCGTAATGAGTGGACGTAAGATAAGGTACATTGATTCAGACTCAAAACTTCTAAAGCAGTGTGAAAACTCCTAATGAGTGGATGTAAGATAAAGTACATTGACTCAGACTCAAAACTTCGAAAGCAGTGAGAAAACTCCTAATGAGTGGACGTAAGATAAGGTACATTGACTTAGACTTGGAGAATATGTCAGATCTGTCGTATATTGATTCAGTTGATATTGAATAAAGTTTCTGTTTTTACTTCAGTTTTGGTTTTACATGCCTGAGATGTTCAGCTATGTATGATTTACTAAAAATGTAACAAATTACAAACACCACAATAAATGTTTCATTCTTAAATATAAATCTTTTATTTTGGGGCATATTTTAGTAAATCTATAACATTGACAGGTGTGATAGTGGCTTTTTAGATGGACCTGTAGTTTTTGTAAGTACCGTATATACTCCCGTATAATCCAATACCAACTGCAAATTGCATAGAGCCAGATCTGCCATTGCATAATGTGCCAGCATATCTGGGTCTATGCAGTTTGTATGGACTAATCAGAACAAACAATATAGACCCTGATCTGTTGGCGCATTATGTGATGTCAGATCAGGGTCAATGTTGTTTGCATTTATACCGAGCTTATACACGAGTATATACAGTAGCAGGTTACCTGGCTAGCAGAATTTCAAAAATATTTTCAAACACTGCCTGGCACACCTTGACATATCTGACCAGGTAAAGAGAACTGTGTTTCTGCAAATATTTTGTTCATCATTCTCAAGTTAGTTCTAACGCATGATTGGAACTTGCACAAATTGGTTTTATTTCCATTAATCTGTGCCCCTTAGTGGTCTTATTTATTTTGTTAATCTTTTATAAACGAATGAAATTACATTTGATTGATTTTAATAAAATAAGTAAAACGTCGTACAAAGTCAAATAGAAATAAGCAAACTCAGAAGTGCATGTTCCAATTATCTTATGTGTGTAAATGATATCTCACATGTTGTTACATGATATCTCACATGTTATTACATGATATCTCACATGTTATTACAGTTTATTATTTCAAACCACAAACTATAACATGTATTTCAGTCATATTTAAAAATCTGATATTGGACTCTTATATTCTTTTATCTGGCAACTTTGCATAGGGTAGAGAAGTTTTCATCTCAGATATATGTGTGATATGTGTCCATTTTTTTTGGTCACAGAATGTATAGTTAAAAATTACTATGATTTCATGTCCCAACTTTTATAGAGCATAAAAAAATGATTTTTGAAAGTAATGAAGGGTGTCCAAACTTGTATAGCGTCCTAAGACTTATGTTCATTACAGTATATACTGTGAAGGAAGAAAATTTTGACAGGTATAAATTAAATTTTCATGAAGTGTATGGTATCAAGAAATCCACAATTTTAAATCAAATTAGTCATACACTCGTTATGAAAAGAGAAGGGAAAAAAATCCATCAAATTTCATCCTCATGAAATTACTCTCACATCAAACATTTCATTGTCCCACAAAATTGTTTAATTCAAAAGTACCTTAATACTGTTAGTATTTATACCTACATTTTACCTATATTTGTAGGGTAATTGGTTAGGTCATCATGCAGCTGCTATCTTGCTTAAAAACTTGCAAGGTTTATTTTCCATGCATTCTTTGTTATATGCTGAATATAGTGTTAGTTAAGCGGTAACATGTTTTTTGAAGTTGTGGAAATGATAATTTAGATTGAAGATTACTATTAATGTGTTAGACCAAAATTATATACAAACACCTCAGACAGTTCTATTTTACCATCTTTTATTTTTGTCTCATTATTTTGAAGGTGTTGGGCCAACAGGGGCAGCTACAATCAACCCCCAGTTTCAGACAGCAAGTATCACGATTGAGGGCAGTAATGACCCACATGGGGTGGTCCAGTTTTCCACCAACTCAGTGAATATCAGAGTGGATGAGGGGAACCGTACAGTGAATATCCAGGTGGATAGGAAATTTGGAGCCATTGGTACAGTTGATACATAGCATCTAATAACACATTCATTAACATGAGGAATTTTACCTATTGTCATCTTACACTTGTATTTGATTATGCAATGTCACCCTGTTACCTGTTTCATTTCATAGTTTGCTATCTGTTACCTGTTTAATTTCAGAGTGTCACTCTTTTGTTAAAAATTTTTCCCTGTTTCATATTACATTCTTTCAGCTGATACAATTCAGACTTTTTCCTTTTAATACATTCCACGATCACATTAATGTTAGGAAAATAAGCTCGCTACCTCCCAAATCTAGCCGTCTTGAAAAGATGAAAAAATTGTCTTTTCTCTCTATATACCATATAGACCCAGGGAAGAAACTCTTACCCATTACCTGTTCTTGACTACAACTAGGTGGTGCCAGTTTTAAGCTTCCGCTCAGTCCTATTGACATAGTCCTGCAAGACCTAATGAAAATCCTTAGAAATCTTCACAAATTCAAACCATTCATATAGAAAGTCTGTATTTTAGGGTGTAGTAAGGTTGTGAATTTTTTACACAGCGTGGACTTCGTTTATTCTGACCTTGTGCTTCAACATGGTATTGCTGGTATGTGTTGTTGGTTGTTATTCACACACACTGCATATATGTTTCTACTCGTTTAAATAACAAGTGTTCTTATTGTGATTTTGGGAACACTTGGGGCTGATTATTTCCAATTTTTTGTTCTTGTCATTTCAGTTGAACATGATGACAAAATGCAGCAATTGCAAGAAGTTTAAAGCAAGCAATGACACACATGAGATGTGCCTTGCTTGTACAGAGTGTTTTTAATCCTCTACATGCAATGTCTGCAGCCTTTTTCAGAAAATATCTGGCCCACAGTGTTACGAAAGAGTATCAGAAGCAAAGAGAAACATGTGAAGTCTCATCCAGAAAAATCTGATGTCTTGAACTTTCACCCTAAGATGGCATTAATTATGTGCATAGTAGTGACATCACATTGGTCCCCCCTCCACCCAAAATTGGGTGTACGATGCCGACTGCAACAATTACATCAGCAGATTTGAAGGAGCAAGGGGTTGTAGAGTTGCCATCCTCAAATTCTTCCTGCATGCTGTTAGAGCAACAGATGCATCGACAGGTGCAGGAAGCAACAATGCAGTTGCTAAATTCGGGGCAGTTTCTGCCTATACATCCAGAGCAAAACTCCATGGATAATTTGGATCTTATGGGGGAGTGTACCCCATTTCTAGGCAGCCTAGTGAGTGTAAAAACCCCCACATGTCTGGGCATTGCCTTTGGGCCTGTAAGTCTGAAAGCATGGGGTTTTTCTTGGATCTTGATGATCCATTTCAACATTCTTTCATGCCGTACAACAGCATTCTAACTGCCAACCAGCCAGTCCAGCCATCTGGCCAGTCAAACTTATTGTCTAGTGACCATAGATCCATCACTGTGCATAACCATGCCACATACTAGCTGATAGTGCCATGGTATGTGGAACCATATGGGGATCAGACTCACTTATCTGTCTGTTTCACCGCAGCTTACGCACAGACGGTTTTGAAACCGACTGCCCAGCTGACAGCCATGCATACTGTCCAGTCAGAAACTGAGCTGACTGTCCACCTGTCCATCCATCTTACTCCCTAGCCTTTGATACCAGCAAAACTCACTCAGCCAACTCAACCAGCAAGTCATTTGTTTACGGCTTATCCTTTGCGGTGATACCGTGATACATTTAGGGATGATGGCTGAGACATATTTCCACGTACCTATTCACCTGGCCATGTGCAAGTTCCTTTGATGTGCATACCATGGAAAAATGTCAGTTAGGAGGTGTTTTGGGCCTTCACCATGCACAGTCAACCATCTCAAGTTTCTATATCCAGGATTTAGCTTTGCAGAAACAAGATTTAAATCTGGTGGATCCAGTGGGTGCTGCCCAGATGACCACCAGACTCAGTTAGCATCAGCACAACCTCCTCATGGGCAGTAGCTTAGCTAGATTTGCCTGGAATAGAGTAAGATGAGTAAATTTCTTCTAAGCTGGATGTAGTTGTCACAGATCACATATTTGTCGGTTGTGCTGCTATCAAAGTTAGAGAGCGGGCTGTCCTTCAAATCCAACCATTCTTCCCTCAAAGGGTGCCAATGGTAGAGGGAGGATGCTCAGCATTCCCTCCTCCTATTACCTATACTTCTAATGTTAATGTGATCAGGAAATGTATTCAAAGGAGAAAACAAATTTTTTAGTAAATTATGTTTCTCTGTGAATACTTACTTGATAGCATTGCAAAAAATAATCCCAGAGAGAGAGAGAAAGACAGAGAGAGACACAAAAAAACCCCAATTTTTCATCTTTTTTTGGAAGACTTGATTCAGGAAGTAGCGATCTTATTTTCCTAATGTTAATATGATTGGGTAAGTATTCTTGGAGAAACATAATTTACTATAAAATTTGCTTTCTTTCCTTTTTCTTGCCACATTTTGTCACTTTCAGCAGGCCTTTCTCTTCTAACATTGCCATGTTCTATTCTGTCAACAAAGGTAAAAAATATTGTGCATGTTTTCTTGACTGTGGGAAACCAAACGTCATACACTGTATTAGAAAATTATCTGATCACTCGGAACTTTATATAAAAGTCTCATATATTATATTTTGGCTCAAAAATTATTAATTTTGAATTTGAACATTTTCTGTATCATGAAAGTTGAATTGCACATATGATTGTCCCTAAACTTGTTTAAAGCATCAGGGATATTGTGGTAACCTCTGTTTGTCTGTTACCATATATCTTCACAAACACTTTGGTGGAATTTCACCAAGCTTGATATTATGCTTGTCACTATGGTAACTATGTGAGAGAAGGTATTATTTTTCACTACCTCCCCATAGATCCCTTGAAGGGGGTCAAAGATCAAATGTACCCAAAATTCGGTAAATTGCATTTTCAAATTTTTTTGGACAAAACATTTACATGCAGTCATAGCAGGAATACAAATCTCTCGGTTATAATTGGAAGACATTGTGGGTCGTGTGGGGTGGGATAGTAGGCAATAAGTCAGTATTTGAAATCAAAGAATATAGTGTAGGGATTTGCAATGACAAGCCATTGAAATTGCTCTGGAGTATTCTCGCATGTCAGTTTTATATCTATACCTAAATACTTTGTAGATTTCAAATGTAGTCATGGCCAGATGTTTTTTTTTGCTGTCATTGTTTTACAGTGTTTATTATATGTCTTTAAAAATGACCATTTTTACAGTTCAGACAATGCATATGCATTGTGAGAAGTAATTCTTTTGGGCCTTCAAAATTTACACTATGACATAAATTATTTTCATAATTTCAAAGTTTTCTGGTCATCTTAAGAGAGTAATATATTTAACCGATGATAAGACAATGCTTAATGATAAGATCTCTCCCCCTTTTTATAAAATTTTGGCAAATATTTACTAAAGATATCTTTGTCTGAAATAAGACTACCCCATACTGTTTGATAAATTAGGTTGACCCCCTTGTCTGATAATAAGACTACCCCATACTGTTTTATAAATTAGGTTGACCCCCTTGTCTGATAATAAGACTACCCCATACTGTTTGATAAATTAGGTTGACCCCCTTGTCTGATAATTAGACTAACCCATATTGTTTGATAAATTAGGTTGACCCCCTTATTTATAATGGGAGAGTTACAGTATTTGGTTCATAAATGAAGTCTTTTTTCTCTTTTTTTTTATTCAGAAAAATGTCTTTATCATTTCAAGGTACCGTCCGAGTGGAGTATGAGATAGTTTCGGGCTCCATATCTGTGTTGAGTGGTGATCTGCAACAGGCAACCCCTAGCCAGGACTTTGTGGCCTTGAAGTCCTACATAGATCTTGGTGATGGGGTCGTAGCAGGCCCCATTAGCATTCAGATCTTGGAGGATAACATACCAGAGGTGGATGAGGTATTCATCGTCAGGCTAACCCAGGTTTCACTTCTCACCACTGGATCACCACCTCCCAGGCTAGGTAAATTTATGTGTCATAGTTTACATGCATCATTGTCTCCTGGTTCTGTATTATTAAACCATTTGAAAACCCAAACAGTCTTTATCTTGAATTATAATGAAATTAAAATGATTTAACATTTTAGGATTTTCTTCATTCAGTCCTTCTCCTAAACTGCTAAATTTTACAATACTAGATGTATTCCAAGTATAATGATAATATTATTAATAATAATAATAATAATAATAATAATATTAATAATAATAATAAAAATAATAATAATAATAATAATAATATATCTTTATTTAAAGAGGATAGCTCAATTAATACCAGTTGATATCCCATGAGGCTGTGTACTGTGCTAAGTATAACTGAAATAACATGCACAAATTCGCCATATCTGACAAGTGTAAACGACTGTTGCATATAATTCAGATCAAAGTCTTGGGTATATTCATTGGCTGCTCATACATTTTAAAGATTTACATGATATTAAATAAATAGTATGTCAGTAACATTCAAGTCACTATGAAACTAAACTTCAACAAACGTGTCATTATCATTCAAGTCACTATGAAACTAAACTTCAACAAACATAAGTCAGTGTCATTCAAGTCACTATGAAACTAAACTTCAACAAACATAAGTCGGTATCATTCAAGTCACTGTGAAACGAAACTTCAACAAACATAAGTCAGTATCATTCAAGTCACTATGAAACTAAACTTCAACAAACTTAAGTCAGTATCATTCAAGTCACTATGAAACGAAACTTCAACAAACATAAGTCAGTATCATTCAAGTCACTATGAAACTAAACTTCAACAAACATAAGTAAATTCAATGTATGTTGCCTGTACTCTCATCATTGGTTTTCTGCCCTAATTCAGGTTCAAGGCATCCATCTTTTCCACTCTTCCCTTATCATGGCTCTATGTTTCATGTTCACATATGAGCTATTATCCTTGAGATTGTCCAGTAGCATGATTCTAGGCTTTCCTCTTGGTCGCTTTCCTTCCATTCTGCCTTCTATAACTTCTCTTAACAGGCTTTCACCTCTTAAAATGTGTCCAATCCACTTCTTCCTCTTGAGTATAACATTCAATAGAGTTCTCTTTTCATCGACGAATCTTAGGACCTCTTCATTTGTCTTTCAGTCACTCCAGCTAACTTTCTCTATGCGCCTCCATATCCACATCTCAAATGCTTCTAGCCTTTTTTTTCTTCTTATCTCAGCGTCCATGTTTCTGAGCCATTCATCACTACACTCTGTACAATGGTTTTGACAATCTTTTTCTTTAGGTCTTTGCTTATTTGTTGTGTTAGCAATTCTTTCCTCTTGTTGAATGCATCTTTGGCCATTCCGATTCTTGTTTTTACTTCATCTTGGCACCTTCCATCATCTGAGATCAAAGATCCTAAATATCTAAACTTTCTCACTTGTTCTACTCTTTCTCCGTCGATTGCAATATTAAGATCTTAACCTCCTTCTCTGCAAACTCTCATGACCTTGGTCTTCTTCACATTGATTTTCATGTTGTATATCTTTCCATATTTGTTCAAGGAGTCCATCAACTTTTGCAAACCACTTTAAAATTCTGAAGTCATTCCTTGATCATCAGCGAACCTAACATCCTTCAGTAGTTGTCCTCCCACTCTAATTCCTTCTTCCACTTCTTCCATTGCTTCAATCATCATCATCTCAGCATAAATGGAAAAGAGTATAGGTGAAAACAAACAACCTTGCCTGATGCCACATCCAATTTTGTCCTGGTTCGGAATTACCATCTGCCACTCTTACTACTGCTTCCTGTTGTATATACAGTTTGGTAATGAGTTTCCTGTCTCTCCAATCCACGCCAATCTTCTTCAGAATTTCCATCAGCTTTTTCCAATTAACCTATACTCTATGGACAGTGAATATGTAACTTATCAGAAAAGTGACACATTAATCATAAAATTCAATGTTAATATTATTTATAGCTGTAAATGCATGACGAGTAAGAAAAATTAGAGAATGAGCATGAAATGAACTGTGTGACATAATATGTTGCAACCCATATGTTCCAAATAACATTTCACATATTATTAACCTCGAGTACAACTAGAAACACATATAATGTACTAGTGATTGTAGTTGACATACACTCGTATATATAAGAGGAACTTGTAAAACAATGTTGTGCTCAGATTCTTTGGTATATAGAGCGCAATTTTCATCACTTGTCATTTAGTGAGACCCTTTCCAGTAGTACACAGATAAAACTTTTCTCATTTAAACTTTAAGGAACAGCTGCTTCAAAGGCTACTCCTTTGTTCATAAAATAGAATATTTCATATTTATCCAAAAAATATATAATAACAAAATGTTAACAATAACAACAACACTTAAAGCTGACTCTTGCACACAATCAAGGTGCAGTTTCTTAAAACTATTAACAGAGCTGGCATTTTTGATATGGGTATGGATTGAATTCTTACTTATAATAGCAGAATACTGGAGACTACACTTTTAATTGTTCATTATTTGGCTTGAGGATTTTTAAATTTCCATGAGTGATTGACTGTAAAGAGTACTTGTTACAGTTTTTTTAAAGCAATTCTGTTATGTATGTAGACATACCCATGTCTCTGCAGTTATTATAAAGTACAGCTTTTGGAAATCAATTTGATTGTGAATTTTTTGCCATTTCAATTCTCTGAATAGAGTTCCAGATGGTATTTCAAGTAGATTCTAGTTTTGTGTATGTGGCACATTTTGGCATTTTTAGCTCTACTGGTCATAGACCAGAAGAGCTTATGTGATGGTCTGTTGTCTCCGTTGTCCGTTGTTAATTGTCCGACGTCCATTCGTCTGTTAGCACAAGTCTGTTATCACTACTCCTCCTAAAGTACTTGGAGGATTGCCTTGAAACTTTACACACACATTCATCCCATGTTCTAGTTGGTTGTAAGTGAAAATGGTGCTGCAGGGATATCCAGTATGGCCACCATGGTGTCTATCTTGAAAATCTTGTTATAGTTACTTCTCCTGAATGGATGGTCATATAAACATGGGGGTTTTCACTAAAAGACTTCTTATGATATCTAGTTGGCCCTAAATGAAAATGGTGCTGATCTGATGTTCAATATGGCCACCATGGCAGCCATCATGAAAATCTTGTTATCACTACTCCTGAATGGATGGTCATATCAGCATGGGGTTTTCACTAAAAGACTTCTTATGATGTCTAGTTGGTCCAGAATGAAAATGGTGCAAATCAAAAATCCATTATGGCCACCAGGGCAGCCATCTTAAAATATTTGTTACCACTACTCTTCCAGAATGGATAATCATATCAACATGGGGTTTTCACTAAAAGACTTCTTATGATGTCTAGTTGGTCCTAAATGAAAATGGTGCCAATCTGACATCCAATATGGCCACTAGGGCAGCCATCTTGAAAATCTTGTTATCGCTACTCATCCTGAATGGATGGTCGTATAAACATGGGGTTTTCACTAAAAGACTTCTTATGATGTCTAGTTGGTCCTAAATGAAAATGGTCCTGATCTGACGTCTGCTGTATGGTGGCGCTCTCCAGTTTCGTACTTTGCATAGGGTTAGAAATTTAAAGAAAAAGAATTAGCCAGGGTTTCCTCACTGGCTGTCCTGGCTATTTAAAAAAGACCTTGTATATCTTAGGTATTGTTAAAAGAACTTTGAATTCCCTTTATTTTGGTGTATGATTGATGGGTGAAATTTGGGTTATAGAGTACACAGCTTGGTCTTACTTAAGATGTGCACCTCTCAAAAAACTGCTAGCTCCGCTTGGTCATTTTCACTTCCTGGACTTCAAAGGTAAATATAAAAAAAAAGAGCCGATAACTTTTTTTACTTTTTGGATATTTTTTAATTCATTCATAGTACTTTCAGAGGCTGGTATTGTCTGCTCTGGCAAAATTCGTTTCCCTATTTTAATAACTGCTGAAAATAGTGCACTTTTGACTAATTAAGGCTGATTTTTTGAGTACTTTGGAGCGGCCATTTTGTCCGCTGTGTGCTTAGATCATGTCCAGTTTCCACAAGTACAATATGTAAAGAAATTTCAGCCACAGTACATGAAAGTAACATAGAGGTATGCCAACATTCTCTCCATTGTGCATGTTGCAAATGCAAAATACTTCATCTTACACCTGTCACTCACTCAGAAGCATGTATTATCTGTAGAGCACCTGATCTGACGTCTGCTGTATGTGGAAGAGGACAGGTATAGTGCTTTTCCCATCTTAGAGTACCATCAGCATACAATTCAAGGAGTTTTTATTCCCTGCCACAAATGTAGTCGGAGTATAGTCTTACCCTTGTTCTTCCGCCCATTGCACCTTAGTTAAATTTTATGTTCTCAGGTATTGTAAGTCCCAGAGCCATGCAACTTTATATGTAGATGTATTTTGGTGAATATCACACATATCAATTAAAAGTAGGTCACTGGGACCCTAATATTTTTGCTCCAGCGATTTTGGTTAAGTTTGGTATTAGGTCACTGTAACCTACATTTTGCATTTCAATGACTTTGGTTAAGTTTTACATTTAGGTCTGTTTCTCAGGTATTATTGGCCACAAAATCATGCAGCTTGGTATGTAGATGCATATTGGTCACTTCTACAGCACTGTACCAAAAGTAGGTCACTGTCACCTATTTTACATGCTTCAGTGACTTTGGTTAGGTTTTACATTTAGGTCATTTTCACAGGTATTATTTGCCCTAGAGGCATGCAGCTTAGTAAGTAGATGCATCTTGGTGAGTACAGCTCCACCCTGCCAAAAGTATGTCACTGTGACCTAATGTTCATGCTCCACTGACTTTGGTTAAGCTTTGCATTTAGGTCAGTTTCTTGACCATTGTTTGCACCAGAGACATGCTGCTTGGTATGCAGATGCATCTTCTTGGTATGCATACATCAGGCCAGGTCACTATAACCTACATTCTGCACTTCAGTGACTTTGGTTAAGTTCTGCATTTAGGTCAGTTTCTCAGGCATTATTGGCAACCGAGTCATGCAACATATTGGTCAGTACAACATCATCTTGCCTAAAGTACTTAACTTTGACCTATACTACATGCTTCTTTGGTTTTGGTTAGGTTTTACATTTAGGTCATTTTCACAGGCATTGTTTGCCTCAGAGACATGCATCTTGCTATGTAGATGCATCTTGGTAAGTACAACGTCACTGCAACCAAATTTCATGCTCCACTGACATTGATTAAGTTTTATATTTAGGTCACTTTCTCTGTCATTGTTGGCCCAGAGACATGCAATTTGGTATGTAGATGCATATTGGTCAGTACAACATCAGCTTACCAAAAGTAGGTCACTGACCTATATTACATGCTTCAGTGACTTGGTTAATTTTTGCATTTAAGTCAATATCTCTGGCATTGTTGGCCACAGAGCTAACTTTGTGTGTGGATGTAATACCCAACCAAAATTGTGTAACTGTGACGTACATTTCATGGTTCAATGACTTGGATTAAGGGTTGTGTTTATGACAATTTATCAGGAATTATTTGTCAGTTATCCAACTTAGTATATAGGTTGATCTAGTTGAGTACAACACTATCTAACCAAAAGTTAATCACTGTAACTTATATTTCATGTTTCAGTGACTTCAGTTAAGTTTTGCATTTTAGTCAATTTTTCTGGCATTATTGGTCACAGAGGCATGCAACTTTTTGTGTATATGCGATTTGGTGAGTGCAATGCCACCTTTCCAAAATTAGGTCACTTGAATCTATATTTCATATCTCTGTGACTCTGGTTTTGTTTTCCATTTATATCAGTTTCTTATTACAAAGGGGGATGGTGGGGCATTCATGTTCCATGAACACATGTCATGTTCTTCATGTACATTTTTAATCTACTCCTCACCAAATTCAAGATTGAAATCTTTCTTGTTCATTCTAGACCGTTTTTGGGATTACAGTAAAAACAGTCTTGGGAGACAACACCTTCTGCCAAGAAAGAGTGGTCTCTCAAGACAGGTGGTCAGTCATGACATGTTTGTGCAGGAGAGCCAGTTTTCAGAGTTGAAATTCAACTAGATTTAAGAAGGAAAAATACCCAGAATTACTGTACATATATTTTATTCTTTATTCATATTTCATGTTAAAATATTACATGCATTAATAAAATACAGATACATTGATCATAACCATTGTCATTTTTATTTGAAGCTCACATGTAGTCTTTTAGCATATGAATTGCAGAGTTAACTATAAGGTAACACTTACCCAATTCATAGTTCGTAAAGTTTCCAATGTAAAGTTTCCAATGATAACACTTACTCAGTATATTTATTTATAGCCATAAGCCAAACCCTAAGTCACCCACAATATAAAAATTAAATAGATCGAGTCAATAAACAGAAGGATGTAACAGATGTCCCAAGTTGGACAGATGACAATATCTCTGACCATGGCACATTCAGCATTGTTGTGCAGGTTTTAATAAAAGTAACAGTGATAAAGCAACAAAGCCATGAACCTTTACAATAACTGTAGAATGAACTCATCTGGAAAATGCAAATAACTTATAAAGAGAAGAAAAACAAAGACCTGATCATTATGTATTGTAACTCCACAAACAAACCCTGCAGTATCCATCATACTACAGGTAAAGCAGGGTAAGAAGATATCTCATTATGCCATCACAATAGGTAAAATAAAATATGAACCTTTGAACTGACTGTGTGCATTCATGACAGCCTCTATTAAAGATGTAATGGTTAATTGTAATAGGGATTTAGATGACAATGGCACTGCAATGGAAGTTTTGACATGTACTTTAGCCTGGTTTATGGTGTGTTGCTTTCAACTCTGCCTTATAAATTTACAGAAACTGGTAACCAGACTCAACATTTTTTTCCCTCATTCTTTGTGTGCATCTTGGTTCAGAAGAATCTGCATTCCATCTACAGACTCAGCTCAGCAATCATGGTTAAAATAAATTAAATAAAGAGCTGTAGTTTTTATATCTGGATTTGTGGTATAATCATTAATAGCAGTGTTGAGACATATTTTACCAAAAACTTGTGGCTGCTGTAAGTTAGTGTTTAGAAGGTGGTTGCTGATAGTGCATTTTTTTAATCAAAATCAATTCATGCATTATAATTTTGGTCATAAATGACAAATGACATAGCAGAGGTTTTTTAAATCATGTTTTATTGTATCAGCAGCATACATATTGTTTTATTTCTCTTATTACTATCTTGTTCATCTGTGACCATTTTTGTACATTTTCCAAATCTGAGTTTAGTGTCTCTTCTAGACTGTATATATCAATACTAATTACTGATAGATTTACATCATCAGCAAACATAATCAGTGTTAGTGTTAGCAAATTCAGTACAGAAAAGAAGATCATTTATGAAAATTAAGAAGAGTAGAGGACCTAGTTGTGTACCCTATCAAACACCGCTCCATACTTTCAGACACATTTCTCCAACCTTCTTCTGAATTTTGACTTGTCTTGAGTGAAGTCCTTGGCCTTTTGTCTCAAATAGAATCTTATGTTGATTCAAATGTGGTTGAATAAGGCACCATCTAAACTACTGTCCAGAGCCTCTATGATTCACCACTTGCACAAGATCTGCTTTCTGGTCAATTTGGTTACAGCAGGCAGAATCAGTAAGATACATGGCTTATCATTTGACCCAAACTATCTGATGTTCTGCTATTATGTTTTTTTTTCTCATGACAGCTTCTGCTTTCATTGCCAAGAACATGTTTCTGCTCTTTGAGGAATCCTTTGTCTTAAAACCCCTGTCTTCTTTGGACCCTTTGTCTTAAAACCCCTGTCTTCTTTGGACCCTTTGTCTTAAAATCCCTGTCTTCTTTGGACCCTTTGTCTCAGTTGCATCTGTAAGACCCCATCAGGGCTTTGAAGTGGTATCTGAAGCAAATTGAGTCAATCAGAAGAAGTAGATCTCATTTGTTGTTACCACTCAAGAAAGATAGGATGATATTTCCACTTAGTCTGTGTCATCCTGGATACAGTGGATTCTCCACTCAACTTACAAGGAACTAACCTAAGACCAGATGAAATTCTTATGCATTTTGGCTCACAATTTTATAGAGTAGTCAAAGCTATAGCTTTCAAGCACAAATGCTCCTTAACTGACAGCTCATTTTTCCCTGGTTGGATGTATATCGGCAGCACATAATGCTACTTTCCTAAGTCATTCAGTAGCTTCACAATGATGTGAATTACTCTACCTCCACTTGATTTGCTGGAGTTAAAATATTTTCTTGAAACCATGTACATGCATTTGCTAACCATAGCCTTATTTCACATGAAACTTGAAGCTACTTACTGTTACAAGACTGGAGACAGTACAAACTCCAGGGGATGTAACTCACTTCTCTTACCTATTCTCCTAATGTATTATGATCAGGTTTTGTATTCGAACAAGCCAAGTTTTAGAGTAAAATATGTTTCTTAAATAATAATTACCTGATAATAATGTGGGCGCACCCTCCCAAACCCTCCTTGCAGTTACATCCTTGGAAGAGCATGCACATCTGCTCAAGTAGTAACCCATAATTGACAGGATTTAGTGCCAATCCCTCCAGTCTGACTTATGCCTTCGCAAACAGATGACCATTTAGCATTTTGTTGTTCAAACAAACCAAAAGATATGGTGAGAACTGGATTAGTGAGGGAGTTTATTATGATTGAGTAAGAATTATTGAAAAACATTTTACTTTAAAATGTGTTTTAGCCAGCTCCGTAAACTTGACTTTGTGTCTGGTTGTGCCATGTGGGGAATAAAGTACCATTGGCAGAAGTATAGGGAGGTGGCACACTTCCCCTGGTATGGACTTCTGATATGTTATAGGTCTTGTACATGTCAAGCATGATTAGGAGATTTTGGACCAAAACAAGTGGTATTGAATCAGATAAATTTTAACATTTTTATCACCAATATTTTATGTCTTTTTTCAGCATCCACTGGTATAGTGTCCCAGGTGATCATTAATGCTAATGATGGGACCAAAGGAATTATCAAGTTTGCACCAGACTCTGCTGTGTAAGTAGTTTTCTGTCAAGCCTGTAAAACAAAAACTCATTGGAATTTTATATTTTATATTCACCCTTATTAGGTTCGATACACACACAGGCCAGTCCGGGTCAGCTGCCTCATTGTGTCCCTGGGAAAGGCACTTAGCTTTCATTTCCTTGGCATAATATACCCAATAAAAGTGTTAAAAGTACCATTAAACCAACCAACCAATCAATCATGATCATTATAAGTGTCATGAACTGAATCATGTCAGTTTTTTTTATTGAAGTTATGTATATCCATCTTAACATGAACATAACGCTCATCATGTTTACTTTACATGTTACTGGTTTGGTAAAGAAACTTTATTTACTTAATTAATAATTAATATTTAATAATAATAATAATAATAATTAATATTTACTTAATTTCCAATATTAATTACCGTATATACTCTAATATAGGCTGATACCAACTGCAAACTGCATAGACCCAGATCTGCCATCACATAATGCGCCGGCAGATCTCGGTCTATGCAGTTTGTAAGGACTAATCAGTAGAACAAACAACATAGACCCTGATCTGCCAGTGCATTATGCGATGGCAGATCAGGGTCTATGTTGTTTGCATTTGGACTCGGTTTATACACGAGTATATAATGTATACAGATGCCACTTCACCTAATGGGCACAGATAATCCACATTTTGGTCATACAGACCAATGAAATGTCCCTCAAATAGATGACTTATTCTGTATATAGTTATCAGCTATCCAAGCAACTAATTCTTTGGATAAAATCTTTGTCTCCCAATAGGTGCAGGTAATCAATATTTTCATCATACAGCTTACAGACCAATGGAGCATTCCTTAAATGGTGTGTTTTGGTGTTTTATGGCACAGCAACACAAGTAGGTTATTAGTGCAGAGGCAAATGGAGTAAAGTGCCCTGCCCAAGGACACACTACAGTAGCTGACCCAGGCTGGTCTGATTGTAGGATTTGAACCTGCACCCTTTTGGTCAGGAGTCCAGCACACTAACCTCTGAGTCACCTACAATCCAAACACTTATTCAGTATAAATTCATCAACAATCCAGACAACTAATTATCAGGACAGAATCCTTGTCTTCCAATCTATGTACCATATATACTCGTGTATAAGCTGATACCAACTGCAAGCTGCATAGACCCAGATCTGCCGTTGCATAATGCGCCAGCAGATCTGGGTCTATGCAGTTTGTAAGGACTAATCAGTAGAACAAACAACACAGACCATGATCTGCTGGCACATTATGTGATGGCAGATCAGGGTCTATGTTGTTTGCATTTGGACCCGGTTTATCCGCGAGTATATACGGTAGATAATCAACATCGTACTGTTAATAATTATAATAATAATGATGACTTAATAGAGCGCTTATTCTTTTAAAAAGCTCCAAGCGCTTTACAACATAACGTTAACACAGTTTGCATACAGACAACATATAAAAGCATGAAAATATCTCACAAACAATATCAAAGACAAATGAAATATTACACACAAAAACAACATGAAACATGAATTTACAATGCAGTTTCAATCTAACACTAATGGCCAATGGTTGAATGACAAATTTATTCTTGCTGATGGAAAAGCTGTGTTTTTAGAGCGCTCTTGAATGTGATCGTGGTCTCTTTGTGTCTGAGATCAAGAGGCAGTTCATTCCAAGTAGCTGGGCCCTGATATGCAAATGAACGTTGTCCATATAACTTAGTTTTAACCTTGGAAATACTGAGTTTACGAGTGTCCAATGAGGAGTGCAAGCTTCTAGCAGGAGTGTACACATGGTGAGATCGGAGAGGTATTTTTGACCAGAGGCAGTCAATGAAGTATAACAGGGAGAAGAGATTTTGTGCTTGATTCTACTGCGAACAGGTTGCCAGTGGAGTTTGTGAAGAAGTGGGGTGGTATGATTCATTCTTGGTGCTCTAAGAATGATCCTTGCTAGAGTGTTTTGGACCTTTTGAAGTTTCTGCAGAAGACACAGTGGCAGACCAGACTCTTCAGTTATGTAATCCACTCATTATACAAGACTGAGTTGTTAACTCACCAAACCTGCTATATAAGTGTGTACTTCAAAATTGGAAATGAAGTTCATACTGGGTACCTTGTCTTAAAATTATATACCATATGTACTCACTTGTAAATTGAGTCCAACTGCAAAAAACACAGACCCTGATATGCCATCGCATAATGCACCAGCAGATCAGGATCTATGTTGTTTGTTCTTCTGATTACTCATAACAGACTGCACGGACCCAGATCTATCAGCACATTTGTGATGACAGATCTAGGTCTGTGCAGTTTGTACTTGGACTTGACTTACAAACAAGTATATATGGTAATCCAAAAATAAATATGCAAGTCTGACACTTTCTTGTAAAAAAGTTCTAGATATTCCAGCATCATAAACCAGTGTAAGAAAAGATATTATAACTTTTATGAAGAAAAAGGAAATGTCTTTATGATTGATTTTTTGTTAGGTTTGTGAAAAACATCTGTTGAGCTTTTATGTTGTGAAATTCTGAATCGTTTTAAATACACACTCAAAGAATCACAAATACTTTCAAGCTAGTTTTAATTTCCTACTAAAGAAACTACATTTATTGACCTCTAATGTAAATTATTTTTTGAATGCAGAATTGTCATATTTGAATAAAATCTTGTAATTTAACTGGCTGAAATACGTGTGTACAATTAGAGCTTCTTATTTTCTTAAATGTTTTTTCTACTGTTGCTTACTTTTATTTTCAGTGTGTCTGTAGATGAAGTCAGTAAAAACATCTCCTTGACAGTGTTACGGGACATGGGAACCTTTGGAGATGTCTCCATCTTCTTTTATGCACAGAGTGTTGTTGATGGAACAAATCTTGGGCTGGACTACAGAATTACCCCAGAGGTAAAAAGTACACCACGATTGGTTATGGTTGGAAAAGCTTAAAAGGAAAAAAATGGTCTTTAACATATGCACAGTCTATAATGTCCAAAAAAAATAATGTCCAAAAAAAATACTACTCTATGTCTGTTATAAATTATCAAGTGTAATTTATTTTAGTTAAAGTTTCTTATTAGCAGAGTACATCTCTCCCTCATAATAATGCCCCTCATGATAATGATTCTGGATATAATGTGGTATGGTTATGGACCCAGTGACCAAAATTAAACCATTTTGCTTGAATTGGTCTGTCAAATGTATGACAATAATGGTTGAAAGAAAACAACACTAAGCTTTGTATTATACCTTTATTTCCATTTTATATGCCTGCTATTAGGTAGAGTGTATTATGCTATGATGTTGTCTTTTGATCCATCCATCTGTTTACCAGTTTTGTTTTCCATGCAGAAACTCAGTTTGTCCACCATCTACAGTTACAAACTTTGCAGCTGGTTTGCACTTGGGTCAGGGAGGAAATCTTTTGATTTTGGTGTCAAAAGCTCAGAGGTCAAGGTCACTGTGACTGAAAGAAAACAATATGGTTTCTGCATGGTAGCTCAAGGAAGAACACTATCAATATTGGGGTCAAAAGGTCAAAATTACTGACGAAAAGAAGAAAATGGTCTCCACACAAAACCTTAAGGTCTGTGGTTACTAATCTTTGTGGATGGCTTGCACATGGGGTCAAAGGTCAATATTACTGTTACTGAAAGAATAAAAATGGTTTCCACACAGTAGCAATTGTTATACCACATATAGCTGGACCAAACTTTGTGAATGGCTTGTGCTTGGGGTAAGGAAGAAGCCTCTTGATTTTGAGGTCCAAAAGTTAAAGGTCAAGGTTGCTGTCTGAAAGAATAAAAATCGTGTCTGCACAGAAACATTGGTTCTACATTTGAGACTTGGACTATACTTTGTGGATGGCTTAAACTTAGGATAAGGAAGAAGCCTATTGATTTTGGGCTCAAAAGGTTAAAGGTCAAGGTCATTATGACTGAAAGAAAACTAAGTGGTTTCTACACACAAATTTCAGTTATCTACATAGAGGACTATTAAACATGGGATGGTCATATAATGTGCCCTTTATGGTAGTCTTGTTAAAGCATTATTATTTTACAAAATGAAATGTACATATATCATGAAGTGAAAAGATACTTAATTTATTTAAACTAAAATTGTTTCTTTACTTTTGTATGGCAATTTGTTTGCCCCCCTGCCCCTACACACGAACACACACTCATTGAATCTTCAACCATGGTTTGGTACATAATGCAGATAGCAGTTATAGATCCCAACTACCATGTTATGACAAGGGAGATATGGGGTACTAATATTGTTTCTCTCAGAAAACAAGCTCAGATTTTAAAGTTTATAATTTTCTAGCACATTTGATATTTAATTTCTACTTAGTCATATTAGTTAGTCCCACAAAAAATTACTTTTGTTCAGCAAAGTCTTTGTAATTGTTTTTAAAAAATCAATGTACTATGCATCATTAGTTAACATGAGTATGTTTTCCATTTAACATAAAGTGACTATGTTATTATTGGAAATTGAAGATGAATATCTTTGAAGAAACAAAGTTTGTTCCTTTCTTAGACAGACTTCTAAGGGCTGTTCCAGAAAACAAAGGTATGGATCATCATAAGGCACTTGTCTTAAATTATATATGGGTGTGGTGTGGTAATCTAGACCAGTAAAAGTATTATCTGTTGACAAGTCCAGTCAAGATTTGATGGGTAGTGGACTTGAAAAAGTGCCTTCTGGTCCCTGGTCCCCTCTCACATACCTTTATTTCTGAAACAGCCCTAAGTTGCTAAAGCAAGGGTATCCAGGTTAGACTAGGGTGTGAAATGTTATTTTTGTACATGTACATGTGTGTTCAACATATCACCCTATTCACATACAGTGTTGTTATCAAGTTCACTGATCTTTTGTTATGTTTTATCACTTTCAGAATGCAGTAAGTTGATTTTTTTTAACAATTTTCAACATTTTTTATGTGGGAAATCTTGCAAATAATATTTGACAATCAATAAGAAATAATTGAAGGAAAGTAACTCTTTAAAATTGCTCATATAAATTTCTTTTTTTCTAAAACTACTGGTTTCTGTATAATCAGAAGTGTAAAAGAGAGTGTCATAGGGAGCAGTTCAGATTCTATTACTGCACATTTGAATTTGGGTTATTCCAGAATTTAATTATTGGGACAGGGGATCCAGCTTTAGAAGGCAATTATTTCCATTAAATATTGGTGGTAGGATTTTATCAATACTATTCTAAGTGTTCTAGAATGACCAGTCTGATTACAATTTGATGGGTATTTGAGTCTCTGAAAAAGATCCCTTACGACTGACAAATACTGTATATACTCATGTATAATCCGGGTCCAAATGCAAACAACATAGACCCAGATCTGCCATCACATAATGCGCCAGCAGATCAGGGTCTATGTTGTTTGTTCTACTGATTAGTTCTTACAAACTTCATAGACCCAGATCTGCCAGTGTATTATGCGACGGCAGATCTGGGTCTATGCAGTTTGCAGTTGGTATAGTATTATACACGAGTATATACGGTACATTATTTAATAATACTAAATAGCCCTTATTAATATATATATGTTCAGAATTTTTTGCAAGATTACATCCTATTTTGTACAAAATGGTCAAGGTGGAACTGTGCTTATATCATACAGAAACCTTCCCAAAATAAAAGCAGTGAAAAAAAAAAGATTTTATAGTATTGTAACCTTGGATCGACGTAAATGGCTGAATGGCCGCACACATCGTTAATCCAACAAACGAACGAATTGTAACCTTACTTGCATACACCCAAATATTTTACAAAGATTTTCCACACAACTATCTTACAGGTGGTATGTTTTCATCACCTCTAATATCATTTAAGTCAGTTGCTGCAGTAGAATTATTTCTTCTGTTTGATTTTATCATTTGCATGTATTGATGAAAAAAAGTCTCAGATAAGAAAGTTCAGGATAGAGCTGTCAATTGTAGATTCTTTGTCAAAACTCTATATGCAACCATTAATTGACACAATAACCTGAGTTTGTTCTGACATTGGTATTATCAACTACTGTCTATACTTGCTTGTAAGTCTGATCCAACTGCAAACAACATAGACCCTGATCTGCCATCACATAATGCACTGGTAGATCAAGGTCTCTGTTGTTTATTCTACTGATTACTCCTAATGAACTGTATAGACTCAGAGTTGCTATCACATTATGTGACAGCAGACCTAGGGTCTATCAAGTTTTCAGTTGAATCCGACTTATATGCAAGTATAGACAGTACTTAAGAACCAGCATGGGGGCACTAATTAGACTGCTTCTTATCTTATGTAACAGATGTTTGTTGGGAGAAGAAAACAACTGCTAAATTTCAGAAATTATAGCTTTTAATCCCTTCACTTCAACTCATTTTTTTTTTCAGCACATATATTTGTGTTTGTGATGGTTGTCATTGCTTCACTGGGATTTGTCTTATTCACATTTTAATTGGGATATGGATTCTATTTTCACTTCCACTTTCAGTTTTTACCTCACCCAGTTTTCAGCATGCCTTTGCAGTGAGAATTTGCAGTAGGTGGAAAAGGTAAGATGATATCATTAGGGAACTGGATCTAGATGCAAAAGATTTACATGAATCATCTTTCCCATCTGTCCATCAGGCTGTCCATTCATACTACATGTAACTACCAAAGCTCTGAAACCCTTACATACAGATGGATGCCATTTGATAGGTAAATTGCCTACTACACATAGATATGCATTTTAAAGGTTTCGTCGTTTCCAGTCCAATTTTTATGGAATTATTGTCCTTTGTCCATCAATTTCAAATTTCCACTACAGCAAATCTTTGTAACAAGCATAGCTTGTGAACCATTCAGCACATTCTAATGCAATCTGATGTGTACATTTTCTCACAGACCTAGATGTGTCCTTAACAGATTTTGTCTCATCAATTCCATTTTCGATAGTTATGGCCCTTGACAGTTAACTTCATATCTTCACATTGGATGTTGCTTGTAATCAGCATAGCTCAAGAACCATTCAACATATTGTGATGCAATTTTGTATGAACATGGTCTCATAGATATAGATGTGCCTTTTATGGATTTTGTGATGTCATTGCCATTTTGGATAGATTTAAGGCCCTTGAAAATTAGCTTCATATCTTTACATGGGTTGTTGCTTATAACTGGAGTTCAAGAACCTTTCAACACATTCTGATGCAATTTGGTCTGAACATTGTCTCATAGACCAAGATGCACCTTTATGGGTTTTGTTTCATCTACTTCATTTTGAATAGAGTTATGCCACTTGTCAAGCAAATTCTTGTCTTCACATGGAAATTTGGAATGTTGTTTCCAAACAGTATAGGTCAAAAACCATTCAACATATTCTGATGGAATATGGTAAGAAAATCGTCTTTTAGACCTAGATGTGCCTTTTTTGGGTTTTGTCTCATCTACACTATTTCTGACAGATTTATGGCCTTTGTCAATAACTTCACATCTTTACATAAAATAGTTTCATAGACCTAGATTTTAGAGTGTCTTATGTGGGTTTTGTCTCAGGTACTCATATTTACAGAGTTATGGCTCTTGTTGATAAACATTAAATGGGATTTTGTTTCTATTGATGAGTCCTTGAAGGAGTTGGATTTCAAGCATTCCACATCATCATTTAAAGGTGTCATAGCCCCTGAATACCTATCATCTCCAAAAAGTTTGGTTTTCCAACACAAGCTCCTCTTACAAAGTAAATTGTAGAGATTGGGGGCTCTTTGCAATGTATCCATCACTACTAGCTCTAGCCAGTTCTATTTTCAGTGTAAGGCTTATTATTATAAGTGAAGTATGGAAATATTGATGAAAGATGTTTTTTATTTTCAAATTTGTATCTGACATTCAGTTATTTGCCAAATTTTGCCCTGACAAATACTGACATATTCAATTATCTATTGAACCATAAAAGAACTGCACTATAGAATTTAGTCATTATTAATAATTTTACCAGTATTTTCTTTAGTAATTTCCATATTTCCTTTAAATTTTTCTTTCAAATAGTTTGATTAATTGCTAAATTATGCATTTCTTCATGTTAACAAATTTAATCTCTTACATCATTTATTCAATTCTGAAAATACATTACTCTTAGACTAGCAGATGTCAGCAACTTTAAGACAGAAAGCTACAGACAGCACAGGCACCAATATTTTCAATCACCAAATATGCTATTTTGATTTAGATAAACTGCCATCTGAAAATTTTAATCACCTTTGGTGATTTTGGCAATTGTTAGTTCAGGTTATCAATGTATCAGTTACTTATGCATTAATTCATTGATCAAATCATTCTATACCCAAATCATACGGTAAGTAAGTAGAATGATAGTTGCAAGTACTCACAATTACCAATACAATATTTATTACTTCTTACAAAAATTGTTTTCAACCTAATTTGATGATTTAGGAATACCTGGAGGTGAATAACTTGGTACAGTATTATTGTTGAGTTTGGTGCATAAATAGTGTGTCTATTATCATTTTTAGCTCTACTGATCATAGACCAGAAGAGTTTATGGGATGGCCTGTTGTCCGTCATCCATCATCCGATGTCCAATGTCCGTCTCTCCGTTAGCACAAATTTATTATCGCTACTCTTTCTAAACTACTTGGAGGATTGCCATGAAACTATACACACATTGATCCCAAGATCTAGTTGGTCCTAAGTGAATATGATGCTACTCAGACATCCAATATGGCTGCAACAGCAGCTATCTTGAAAATATTGCTATCACTACTCCTGAATGGATGGTCATATCAGCATAGGGTTTCACTAAAGGACTTCTTTTGATGCCTAGTTGGTATTAAATGAAAATGGTGCTAATCTGATGCCCTATATGGCTACCATGGCAGCGATCTTGAAATCTTGCTATCGCTATTCCTTCTGAAAGGAAAGTCATGTAGACATGAGGTTTTCACCAGAAGAATTTTTATAATGTCTGGTTGGTCCTAAATGAAAATGGTACCACTCAGACCTCCAATATGGCTACCACAGTGGACATCATGAAAATATTGCTATTGATTCTTCTCCTGAATGGATGGTCATATCAGCATGGGGTTTTCACTAAAAGACTTCTTATGATATTCAGTTGGTCCTAAATGAAAATGGTGCTGATCTGACATTCAATATGGCCATCACAGTAGCCATCTTGAAAATCTTGTTATTGATACTCCAGAATGGAAAGTCATAATGACATGTAGTTTTCATCCAGACATCCAGTATTGCCACTGCAGTGGCCATCTTGAAATTCTTGTTATTGCTACTCCACCTGAATGAATGGTCATATCAAGATGGGTTTTTCACCAAGCGTAAATGAAATTGGTGCTGATCTAACATTCATTGTGGCCACCACTGCAACCATCTTGAAAATCTTGTTATTGCTATTCCTTCTAAACAGAAAGTCATATCAGCATGAGATTTTCACCAGAAGACTTCTTGTGGTGTTTGGTTGGTCTCAATCAAAATTGTGCGGATCTGATATCCAATTTGGTTGACACGGCCATCATCTTGAAAATCCTATCATTACTCTTCCTAGATGGAAAGTTATAGCAACATTGGGTTTTCACTAGAAGACTTCTTATTATGTCATATTTGTTACTAAATGAAAATGGTGCCAATATGATATCCAATATGGCCACCATGGCAGACATCTTGAAAATGTTGTTATTGCTACTCCTAGTAAATGGAAAGTCATATCGACATGAGGCTTTTACTAGAAGACTAATTATGAAATCTAATTGGTGCTGAATGAATGTTGCTGATCTGACCTCAAATATGGCTGTCACAATGAACATATTGAAAATTTTGTCACTAATTCTCCTGAATGGATGGTCATATCAACATGGAGTTTTCTACAAAAGTCTCCTAATGATGTCTAGTTTGTTCTGAATGAAAATGGTGCTGATCTTACATCCACTATGGCTGCTACAGTAGTTAACTGGAAAATGTTATCGCTCAATAACATCAGAGATGGTTTCAACACTAAGCAGTTAAAAAGAAGAAATGGTCTTATCATGAATTCCTGGAAATTCTTTTCATACAGCAGAGCATCAGTCCTTATGAGGGATTCTTGTTTTACATTACAAACGGCTATTATTCAAAACTTGTTTGATAAGTCTCACCTTTAGACAAATATTTAATCAAAAACTTGATGAAAGGGAGATGTAAAACAACCCAAATGAAGTTTACTGATGAATAAAATTTAATAATTAAGTTAGGCCACCTGTTGTATCCAGCTGTAAATTTTTGGCCATTTATGTTTTTCTTTATTTTTGAGAAGTTATAGGTTATTTTGCAGAGTCATGTTACACCTAAGGCTGCAACGATTACACGTGTAGATAGCTTAGGTTAGTTTACTGGCTGTAAATGTTTACAAAGTCAGTAAATGTGTAAACCAACATGCATGTGGCTGTCATTAAAGCAGGAACTACCCGTTCCAAATAAAGTATATATTTCCACATCTTTGCTAAAGGGGATTGTTTAGTATGATTTTTATGTTAACTTTTTTCTCAAAGTATGTATGTATGATATTCACATCGAATATTGCATCGTTAGGAAAAAAGCAGAAGTTCACGAGAATTGGTAATAGCACATTACACAACCTTACACAGGTTGATTTATTGATAATGCTCATAAATATTTCTTTAAATTACAGTATTTCCTTTAAACAACATGTTTCCTAACAGAACCTTTGATTAGTAACATTTTCTTTTAAAGAAACACTATTTCATGTATTGTAGCTCTAATAAAAGCATCCCATCCACATGTCCATGTAGTACGCCTGGTTCCATTATCAATTTTTCATCATTTTCATATATGTAACTGAGTGCAGGAAACAATATCACTACAATCCTAGGGATGCTATACTGAAACTGTAAAAAACATACAACATATTGAACAATCATAAGTTGAGTGAGATACGGCATGCACATTATAATAGCAGTAAGCTGTTCAGTAAGTCTAGCGGGGAAGGGGAATATTTGAGTTTCTAATCATTTTGATTAAACAGTATTATTTCAGTTATTGTAAAAAGTGTGCACATTTAGACATTTTGGTAAACATTGTAGCTGTAGTTACACCACACAGCATGAATTTTTTGTACAAAAGTATCTCATAAGTTACAACGTTATATGCAAGACTTGTGGTATATACTTTTGCATATAAGTTGGGTCCAACTGTAAACAGCATAGACCCTGATCTGCCATTGCATAATGCACTGGGTCCAACTGTAAATAGCATAGACCCTGATCTGACATTGCATAATGCACTGGGTCCAACTGTAAACAGCAGAGACCCTGATCTGACATTGCATAATGCACTGGGTCCAACTGTAAACAGCATAGACCCTGATCTGACATTGCATAATGCACTGGGTCCAACTGTAAACAGCATAGACCCTGATCTGCCATTGCATAATGCACTATCAGATCAAGGTCTGTATTGTTTGTTCTGCTGATAGTTCCTAACAAACTGCATTGACCCAGATCTGCCAGTGCATTATGTGATGGCATATTGGGGTCTATGCAGCTTGCAGTTGGATCTGACTTGTACATGAGTATATATGGTATATGATCATTGAAATACAATATCTTATGCAATTGATGTCTATTCCTTGAAATAATTTGATCTGTGTTTTTCAGGAGCTGTTATTTGTAAATGGTGAGAGTCAGAAGGTGATTTTGGTGGAGATCATGAATGATGACCTACCAGAACCAGATGAGACATTTGAGGTCATCCTGTCCAACCCTACAAATGGTCTGGTGCTGGGTAGTCCCAGTAGAGGTAAAGTGCAGTCATCTGCAATGTTAATAAAAGTTCAAGGTTCATTTACTTATTTGTTTTATCTTGATTGTACAACAGATTAGATTAACAACTCATACTCTTGATGGCTCAGGTGTATGTGTATATATATGTATAGGGTTTAATGACAACACATCAGCACAATCTGGGCTATATAGTGCCAGACAAAAGCTACTTAGCAAAAATGGTAGAAGCAAAACCTTTGCCAAAATCCACAGGAAGACAAAACCTTCCAACCAAAAAAGTAAATATGCACCATGAGACAATAGATTAAAGGTAAAAATGTTGCAAAAACTCTCCAAAAAGACAGAGAAAGTCAGAATTTTTCTATATAAACTGCACTTTTAAAAAAAGTCCATGGCCTTAGAACAGCATCACAGGAAACATCCCATAGCAAACTGGTTGCCTGGAATATGTCACAAATAAATTGCCAACTTACATTTTGTTCGTCTTTGTGTCTTAAACATTCATAGAAATCTATAATGATTTACATTTTAAATCCATTGATATGATAAATCCATGAATTCTATCATAGGTGACATACCAGCATGAAAATAGTAGCCAGAATGATCCGATTCACAATATCCCGTAATATGTTAATTCCACATGTCTCACAAATAAACAATGAAAGTCAAGTCTGCACTTTTGTGATTCACAGTATCCTATAAAGGTCACTGTCTGATGTCATCTGATACAAAGCCCAAGAATTCATCTGCATCGTCTCAGTGACCAGTTATAGTGCTGAAATCCTCCATCATCATCTAGTCATCGTAAATATCATCCAACTCCAATTCCTCATCTTTACTGTCATATGTGGGTGCTTATGTGGAGACTGAGCTTGGGCTCTCTAAGTGACACTTCAATCATGCAGTCTCTGAAATTTATTAAAAGATTCAACTGAAAAAGTCTCAATTGTATGGCAACATCACAGGGAATTAAAATAACCACCCTCTGTTACTTGGCACTGAACAAGTATCAGATATGCAGCTCAATCAAAGGGTTGTAATTTGGAAAAACAAAGAGGGTGCTAAGGGATTAAGGTCAAACATGTATTTGTAAGATGTGTAGAACTCTACTTGGCACTGAACAAGTATAAAATTCGTGGCTTGATCAACAGGATTGTTATCTTGAAAACAAAGTCAGGCAGTGCTGCCTTTACAAGCCACATGTACTGGCAGATAACATGGGAAATATCAATTAAGAATTAGATCTGGCTGATGGAAAAAGAAAATATAAATCTAATCAAAACTTTTATTTCAATCAAACACAGTGTTAATACAGCAAAACACAAAATATTATACAAATATAGGTTGTTCAGACTAGCATGAAAAATGGAAGCAATATACTTACTAGTAAACACCAAACAGCACTGACAAACACTTCACTTTGCACTGGATAATATTTAATTTACCAGTAATATTTCATGGGTCGGCTTATGCATGGGTCATGCACCTTTTTATGTTTTTACCTATTCATTTTGGGAGGTCGGCTTTACGTGAACAGGCTTATATGTGAGTACATACCGTATATAAATTGGCATGTCTATATACTTGGCAAAAATATGTGGAATGAAAACTCCACAAACAAGCTTCAGAACATCAATCCAATCATTGGAGAGTGGCATCAATTATACAGAACAAATCACAGAAATGAGGCAGTATTTTGCTGATTGCATGGAGGACACATATACCTGACTCATGCATACCTCCTGAAGGGTGAACCTTGAAGTGCATTCCCTGCCAGTGTTCACTGACAGTGGAACACATTCTTTATCAAGTGCATTGACTTCCACATTGTGGGACAGAAGTTTTTGGATGTGAACTCAATTTCAGGACTTTATGATGATCTACCATCATAGACAGTCTTGGACTTTTGGAGGGAATGCAGTTCATAAAAAAAATGGTTGTCCTATATTTTAAGGATTCTATATTTTTTACATACATTTTTCAGAATTTTAAAATGTTTACTTGTTATCTTTTTTCTTGTAGTACTTCTTGTTTCCATTTGTTTCTAAGGGTTTACCTTCTTAACGATTTTTGTGCAATTCTTTACAACTGTATTTACATTTTAAGAACTTTACTTTTAGTCAGCACCATATGACCATTAATGAGCTGATGTGCCTTTATTCTCTAATACATACATACCCTATACACTTTGTATATGCTGATACCAACTGCAAACAGCATAGACCCAGATCTGCTGTCGCATAATGTGCCAGCAGATCTGGGTCTATGCAGTTTGTAAGGACTAATCGGCCAGCACATTATATGATGGCAGATCAGGGTCTATGTTGTTTGCATTTGGACCCGGTTTATACACGAATATATATGGTACTTAAATGAAAATGGTACTGATCTGACAGCAATATAGTGGTCATGGTGGCCATCTTGAAAATCATGTTATGGCTACTCCTCTTAAATGTATGATAATATTGACATGGGGTTTTCATTAAAAGACTTGACTTCTTATGATGTATTGTTGGTCTTAAATAAAAATGGTGGTGATCAGACCTCTAACATAACCACCATTGTGGCCATCTTGAAAATCTTGTAATAGCTACTTCTCCTAAAGGAATGGTCACATCAACATGGAGTTTTCACTAATAGACTTCTTATTTTATCTGGTTGGTCCCAAGTGTAAATGGTGATGATTAGACCTCCAATGTGACTGTGATGAGGGCTATCTTGAAAATCTTGTTATCGCTACTTCTTCTAAGTGAAAATGGTGCTGATCTTGTTTATTTTTTAAAAATGTTTTATGGTACACCAACACAGGTTATTTAGTGCTGAAGTAATTGCCTTAGTCAGTGACATGCCATTATAGCTGACTCGGGCTGATATGATGTTAGGATTTGAATCCACACCCTTTCAGTCAGGAGTCTGGCTCACTCAGCATTTGGCAACTTATGCTGATCTGACATGCAATGTCAGCTGTCTTGCAACTGCTGTTATTGCTACTTCTTCTGAAACGATGATCGTATTGGTATGGCATTCATATTTAAAGACTTCTAATGATATGCAGTTGATCCTCAGTGAAAAATGGTGCAGATCAGACATTAACATGGCCAACATGGTGGCAATTTTGAAAATCTTGTTATTGCAACTTCTCCTGAACGGATTGTAATATTGAGATGGGGGTTTTCACTAAAACACTTCTTGCAATATGCAATTGCTTCTGAATGAAAATGGTACAGACCTGACCACCAACATATCCACACTTTTTTGAAGGTCAGTTTAAAACCAGACCTAATTGACCTTGGTGTCAAGTCAGAGGTCATTACTTATATTTTTATTACTTTATTTAGCTTATGAACAGAGTGACTTGTACATATAAAAATGAATTGTTGGTCATACTTTGTATTTTGTTGCATTCCAATAAACTAATTGATATATAGTACAATTACATCGATTGTAAGGTCAAAGGTCTTGACTTAGGTTTTTTTGCTGTACTGGCTTGTGTGCATGATAACACAAACAAATATGAATGGATTTTTGTATAAAACCAAGTTTGTGGGTGTATCTAAAGAATTCCTTGAATGATACCAGTTCAATAATGTGTTTGTTTTCTCCCAAAATAATAATTATAGAATTAACCAAACTTACCATGCAGGTATATCTTGACATTGTTTGAGACAATTAAGTTCAGTAATCTTATGTCAAAGATGTTAGATTCAGAGGCAAAGGTCATTTACTGGACATGTAAGAAAATATGTTTGTTACCAAATGTGGTATGTTGGAATTTTCACAAATATCAGAGATGATTTCAATACTCAGCAGTTAAAAAGATTAAAAGAACAGAAGAAACTGAATTCTCATGGATTCCAAAAATTCTTTTTGGTCAGTAGAGTGTCAGTCCTTTGAGGGTCTCTTGTTTTTATTATTATTTTAAGTTTTATTATAGAAAAATGAGGAAAATTAAAAGCAGAACTTGAAATGAATGTGTCAGTGATAAATATTAAAATCAACATGATTAAAAATGCTTGAATGATACATAGTATGAATTGCCACACTTAGAGTGGTGTACTAAAGTTACTACATCACTTTTTCATAATAATATGAATTGCCACACTTAGAGTGGTGCACTGTAGTTATCAGATCACTTTTACTTCATAGTATGAATTGAAACACTTAGAGTGGTGTACAATAGTTACAGCATCACTTTTTCATAAAAGTATAAATTGCCACACTTAGAGTGGTGTACTATAGTTAGCACATCACTTTTACATAAAGGTATGAATCACCACACTTAGAGTGGTGTACTATAGTTACAAATCACTTTTACATAATAGTATGATTTGCCACAGAGTGGTGTACCATAGTTACCACATCAATTTTACATAATAGTATAAATTGTCATACTTAGAGTGGTGCACTATAGTTACCCCATCACTTTTATATATTAGCCCAAATTGCCACACTTAGAGTGGTGTACTATAGTTACCACCTCACTTTTACATAATAGTATGAATTGCCATACTTAGAGTGGTGTACTGTAGTTACCCAATCACTTTTACACAATAGTATGAATTGCCTCACTTAGAGTGGTGTACCATAGTTACCCCATCACTTTTACACAATAGTATGAATTGCCACACTTAGAGTGGTGTACCATAGTTACCACATCAATTTTACATAATAGTATAAATTGCCATACTTAGAGTTCTGCACTATAGTTACCCCATCACTTTTATATATTAGCCTGAATTGCCACTTAGAGTGGTGTACTATAGTTACCACCTCACTTTTACATAATAGTATGAATTGCCACACTTAGATTGGTGTACTATAGTTACCCCATCACTTTTACACAATAGTATGAATTGCCACACTTAGAGTGGTGTACCATAGTTACCACATCAATTTTACACAATAGTATGAATTGCCACACTTAGAGTGGTGTACCATAGTTACCACATCAATTTTACACAATAGTATGAATTGCCACACTTAGAGCGGTGTACCACATCAATTTTACACAATAGTATGAATTGCCACACTTAGAGTGGTGTACCATAGTTATCACATCACTTTTACATGATACATACTGTATTGTATACATCAGTATCATGAGCTTCAGAAATAAAATCAGCATTGGTATAACAAAATTGATTGGTGATCAAATTATTGTGATAAATTCTAATTTTCAAAAGTTTATTACAAAAATTAGCATGCATGTATGTGCATAGTACTAATAAAATTTGTCCCTTCTCTGACATCACTGCATTATGTAAATGGATAGCTCATTAATGTTTGTGTGACTTGAGTGACTGCATGATGTAAATGGACAGCTCATTAATGTTTGGGTGACTTGAGTGACTGCATCATGTAAATGGACAGCTCATTAATGTTTGGGTGACTTAAGTGACTGCATGAAACTAAAAACAGCTATTTACACTTTTACAACAGATTCAGCTATTTACACATTTACAGCAGATTCAGCTGTAAGTTGGCATGAGAGGGGTTTATAAACACATATCTACATTTAATATAACCTAAGACATGAAAATATTTAAAACTTTGCAAGAAGCCCTTTGATAAAACTTTAGATTTTTAATTTGACAGTGTCTTGCTTATTTAGTCATACCCACTGCCTCAGGATCAAGGTCACAATGAGGGTTAATGTGAGTCTGTGGCCACTTTCTTTACCCAGGCTTTCACTTTTAACCCTTAAAGATATTTTGATGAAACTTTACCCAGGTCCACACCTTATCATCCAATAGTCAAGTCCCTAGTTCAAAGGTGAAGGTCATTAGTAGGGAAAATGTTACAAGACAGTCATATCCAGTGTCGTTTTGTAGTAATCTGTTTATTTTTGTAGTACTCTGTTTATTTTTGCACTTGCTAATTTTGAGTTCTCACACATTACATGATTGAACCTCAGATATCCACCTAAAGCATGAAACAGAGATTTTGTAATCCTGAACTAATTGTACCAAAATGGAAAAAAAGATTTTGTAATCCGGAACCAATTGTACCAAAATGGAAAAAAGATTTTGTGATCCTGAACTAATTGTACCAAAATGGAAACAAAGATTTTGTAATCCTGAACTAATTGTACCAAAATGGAAAAAAAGATTTTGTGATCCTGAACTAATTGTACCAAAATGGAAAAAAAGATTTTGTGATCCTGAACTAATTGTACCAAAATGGAAAAAAGATTTTGTGATCCTGAACTAATTGTACCAAAATGGAAAAAAAGATTTTGTATTCCTGAACTAATTGTACCAAAATAAAAAAGATTTTGTAATCCTGAACTAATTGTACCAAAATGACAAACTGAGATTTTGTAATCCTGAACTAATTGTACCAAAATGGAAAAAAATATTTTGTAATCCTGAACTAATTGTACCAAAATGGAAAAAAAGATTTTGTAATCCTGAACTAATTGTACCAAAATGACAAACTGAGATTTTGTAATCCTGAACTAATTATACCAAAATGGAAAAAAATATTTTGTAATCCTGAACTAATTGTACCAAAATGGAAAAAAAGATTTTGTAATCCTGAACTAATTGTACCAAAATGAAAAACAGAGATTTTGTAATCCTGAACTTATTGTACCAAAATGGAAAAAAAGATATTGTAATACAACTTGTTCAGTTCCTCTTCACAAAGGCAAATAACTGATTAAAAAACATAATAGAAATGCATTGAATGTATAGTTATTCCTAAAAGCAGTCCTATGATAAGGTACTGTCTATCTAGCACTCTGTATTAAGACGCAATGTTTTAAGTGATCTGGTCAGGTTTCTTTGTCTTCATAGAAATTTGCTGGTATGGAAATTTTTATTACCTGTATCTAATATTTCAGCCTCAGTGACAATTCTTGCCAATGATGTATCTGGTGGCATAGTCAGACTGGAAAGTGATGCAGTCCTGACCCTAGAGGAGCTAGGGGGAGACAGTTCTAACATGTCCAGTGTGAACATAGTGGTCATGAGGGGCCCGGGAATATATGGATTGTTAAATGTTCCATTTGAGATCATTCCTGAACTTGCAGAGAACCGGAATGACATCTCACCCATGCAGGGATCAGTCACATTTAAGGACAGACAGGTAGGTAAAGTAAACTCTAGATCTGAGATGTTATATATTATGCAGCCCCATTTATCTCTCATTCATAGGTTGTACATGTGTGCTTATCATGAAATAATGCATTTTCAGTCCAGTAAAAAAATATTACTTTGAACCTACATTTATTTAGAGCTACTAAATTTTCAGTTTCTCAGTGTCAAACTGTTTTGCATCTATAATTTTTTGTGGATCCATTGCAACTCATTACTACTTGTACCTTGAATATTTTAAGAATAAACTATTTTGCAGCTTTAATTTTGAGTATAGGATCCTATCACAAACTCTGCAAAAATAAATAGCACAAAGAACCAAATACATTTATCATGCTGAAGTGGACTAGATTCAGTTTACATGTTTGTTGTATGAGTTTCTTTAAATCATAATCACATGAAAAGAAAAGTTGTCAGTCATCTTGTGTTTGGAGAGTCATAGAATATGAAAGTCTCTTTTGATATGTTAGGTCTTTCATGTCATTCAGCAATTACATTTAATGATAAGTTTGATTTACCTACATTAATATTTATAAATAGAAATTATCGATAGGTTTGATATGTTTTTCTTTTCAGTGTTAGTGGTGACAGATTCATACATGTGACAGAACTAGGATTTCAAACCAGTAGATTTGCAAATTTTGATCAGTGGATTGGCCTCTAAACCAGTAGATTTTTTATTGGCATAAATTTTACGTTTCAAGGGGATGGAAAACAAAACCAGTGCTTTCTTGTGCCATAATATGTATTCTCTTCATACTATAATAAATTGGCAAGTTTGAACATGAATCAGATTCAGATTCTGATGGAAAATGTTACAATAATAATTACTTATTATGAGTCAATATAAGGTCGAATAATGAAAAAGGAAGAGTTGTTTATCGGATAGTTCACTGCAAAGATTTTTTTAATATAAAATCCAATAGCATTTTCAGTTTCCTTCACAAGATCACTGTCTGGTGACCACTGATGACATTCATTGTGATTATTAAGCTTCAAACTTAACAGGCTTTCAATAGTTCTCTGGTCATAGTTCTCTTGTCCAGATTTCCCCTTGAATCTCTTTGTATTTTGTGAAGAAAGAAGAATGTCCTCTCTGTATCGGCATTAGAATGTTGTAATGACAAGACAAACACACTCAGCCTGCAAAGAAGTTCTAACTTCAGTTTTTCTTGTTGCTGGGTTTGTAAGGTTGCTGATTACTCTCCAATATTCATCCAAGTTATCTTCACCGCGAGGAGGAAGTTCCTAATTTGGACTGAAGATGTATTCCTGAGCCTCATTCTCAAGGGTTTCTTTCTCTTCATGGCTCAGAACCAAAAATCTGTTGGCAAGTTTCACCACTGTAAATAACAAGAATAAAGATTGATTTAGACTTGAAATACAAATTTAAAAAAAAAATTCATGAGGAATTTATGCTTTTATGAATAATTTTTCCAAACTTTAAAATTAATTATCTTGTAATATATTTTATCTAGGGCTTGATCTAAATTTATGTGCATGAAAACTTCAAATAGTTTATGAAATACAAAAGATGCATACCTTGAAACACACAATGCAAACTCTGGACCTTTGCTGCTCACCTGCACAAACTTAAACTCTGATATCCAAGCACTGTTGAACTTATAATATTTCTGAGCATTGGGAGAAAGCACACATTTAGAATTGAACAAAATATGTAAGAGCTGTCCTCATAAAACATCTGGAACAATACAATACCAATTAAACAGGACAAAAATCAAAATACTTACTCTGGTGTGTCGGCCGATTTATGGTCGGTCTCTTCATTTTATCTCCCCTCCGCCAAGGATCAGCCGATTTTTATCAAAGGCTCAGAAGACATCATGGACCACCTTTGATCCCTTTATTACTCATAACACCTCAAAAAACATCCTGCATTTGGCCTAAACTTCTCAAATTCCAACAATAAGGTAAATCAATTAGCAGCTTGCTGTGTACACATGTCAGCTGTTCTTTAACAATTCTAATCCTATTACTCTGCAATGCATCATCGCACTGGTTGTGGTACTGGTATAACATTTCCGGTCCCCAGTAGACTGGTTCTGGCTGGTTTCTCTAATGTGTTGACAGAACGCGTAAGAATACCATGTTTGGGTATTTTTATTAAAAAAAATTAAAAATTTCTGTAATTTTCAAAAGCGGTAGATTTTAACTACTAAACGGTATGTGCGGTAGATGGCCTTTAAAACGGTATTTTTGGCCTACCGCCGATAGAATCACATGTATGCAGATTATGTAAGCATACTAGCAAAGACTTTTTTTTAACACTGTCAGCATGCTGAATGAAACATGCTTTAATTAGATTTAGTGGTTTTGTGAAATAATTCTCCTGTGTCATGGTTTTGGTTTTGGATGATTCATTCTAAATAAAGAATTTGAAGTAGCAACAACCATTCTGACAGTGTTGAGTTCTACACATACAAGCATGCACACTCACACACACAAATGTATCATTGAGCAACAACCATTCTGTTGAGTTCTACACATACAAGCATGCACACTCACACACACTAATGTATCATAGAGCAACAACCATTCTGTAGAGTTCTACACATACAAGCATGCACACTCACACTAATGTATCACAGAGCAACAACCATTCTGTTGAGTTATACACATACAAGAATGCACACTCACACAAACAAATGTATCATAGAGCAACAACCATTCTGTTGAGTTATACACATACAAGCATGCACACTCTCACACACAAATGTATCATAGAGCAACAACCATTCTGTTGAGTTCTACACGTACGAGCATGCACACTCACACACACAAATGTATCATAGAGCAACAACCATTCTGTTGAGTTCTACACATACAAGCATGCACACTCTCACACACAAATGTATCATAGAGCAACAACCATTCTGTTGAGTTCTACACATACAAGCATGCACACTCTCACACACAAATGTATCATAGAGCAACAACCATTCTGTTGAGTTCTACACATACAAGCATGCACACTCTCACACACAAACGTATCATAGAGCAACAACCATTCTATTGAGTTCTACATGTACGAGCATGCATACTCTCACACACAAATGTATTAGAGAAGCAACAACCATTCTGTAGAGTTCTACACATACAAGTATGCACACTCACACAAGTGTATCATAGAGCAACAACCATTCTGTTGAGTTCTACACATACAAGCATGCACACTCTCACACACAAATGTATCATAGAGCAACAACCATTCTGTAGAGTTCTACACATACAAGCATGCACACTCACACAAGTGTATCATAGAGCAACAACCATTCTGTTGAGTTATACACATACAAACATGCACACTCTCACACAAGTGTTAAGAATATGGTAATCTGAATATGGGTGTACAGATAACCTATATGAAGTAATTTAAATCCTTGTGTACATCATGAACATTTAGTTGGAGGGCTAATAAAATCTTTTTCTTTTCAGACCATTGCTACATTGACCCTGCAGGTACTGGGTGATACCATCCCTGAAGATGCTGAGAGGTTTACTCTGAGACTGTTGGACCCAGTTGCCAGTGCCAAATTGGGAACTCCTGTACAGAGGATTCTTGTAATTGCCCCCAATGACTCTCCAAATGGACTGATCAGTCTGTATGCTGCTGGGACCAGGTATGTATATGTGTGTGTGTGTATATATATATTTGAATAGAATATTCCTGAATAGAGAATTCCATCAATGAACCTGGTGAGTCCTTATAAATTGAATTTTCAGTCCGTATTCTTCTTGGACTTGATAGATTTTTCCAGCTCGGGAAACTCACAGTGAGGGCCCTTATGATTGCTCCTGATAATTCCCATGATCAGTCGTTACACTGATTGGACTTTTAAACATTCCCAACTGGGGACATACAAACTGAGGACTCTTATCATTGTCCTTCTGTTTCTCCTAAGGCCTGATAAAAATCCATTTGATGCATGGACTTGATAAACATTCTCATCTGAGACATACAAACTGAGGACCCTTATTGTAGCCCCTAACTAGTTCCTTAATAAACTTAATACTCTGTATTTTGCTGTGACCAGGTAAACATTCTCAAC
The DNA here is from genome assembly GCA_029931535.1 of Margaritifera margaritifera. Taxonomy (NCBI): domain Eukaryota; kingdom Metazoa; phylum Mollusca; class Bivalvia; order Unionida; family Margaritiferidae; genus Margaritifera; species Margaritifera margaritifera. The sequence continues at coordinate 991,685 of JAQPZY010001176.1, forward strand.
TGGGGGTACCTTCATGAAAGACTTTTCTTTCTGCACTATTGATGTCCCTAATGGACTGATCAGTCTTTACTCTGCCAGATTTGAGTAAATATTCCCATCATGGGGCACCACACTAAGGACCCCTATCATTGCTTCTGATGACTCCAGGTTTGTATGTTGCTTAGACATGGTAAATGTCCATCACTGGGAAAACATACACAGAGGACTTCTGTCATTAGCCCAGTGCACTGTACTAAGACCTGTCATGAGGACCAGAGTAAATGTTGTTACTGTTATTGATAGTGTTTTGGGTGTGTGGTCCCTCATTTGCACAAAGTACCATATATTGTGTTGATGTGCCATTAATCTTTCTTTTTTTGTTGTTGGTCAATTTCCTTGACAGACCTTTAGTTGGATGTATAGCTCATATTCCAAGGGTAACATTTACAGGATAACAGCCCTGTATTTGAGGATTTGAGGACATTAATGGTGGTTTTACCAGCACAAATTGAGTTTTACTATCAGTAGTACATCACAAAGCTGGTAAAATGGATATTTTTGTCATTAAAAACCACCATTCATATCCTCAGATCCTCAAATGCAAGGCTGGTATCCACATACTAACACACTTTGGACAAAAATGTAACTCTCTGTGGCATTAGATCACGGAGAGAGTCATGATGTCACAATGGCATCATAGTTTCAGACAGAATATAATAATAGATTTTACTGCTGCAAATTTTTTTGTTTGACAACTTCAAACGTGTTAGAATACATTTTATTTTACTCAATTCCTTCTTTGATATAAACCCTTGTCTCATTGAATTCCCTTCCAAAACCAATTTTAAATTAATATGATTAATATGACAAGAGTGTTATTTTAAGCCACCAGTAATAACCTTTTAAAACTGTTATTTTAGCTCCAAAGTCCACCCACACCATCCAGTTCACCTTGTTTAGTTTTTGTGAAATCCTAGTGTTTTTGTCTAACAACAGTATTGATGAGGAGATGTTATAAAAGAGATTCATATTATCAAGATTGTAAATATACACTATGTTCAGGTGGTCTTTTGTTTTTTATTGTGTCAGTATTTTTTATTTTCCCTTGCCATTGAAGTTAGGAGGAGATGTTGTGTTTTGCCTGTTTGTGTGTTCCTTCATATGTTCGTTGATGGGTTAATTCTTTTGTTATGCCCTGTTTCTTGGATCCTGTTTCACCTTCACTCATGAGAATTAGTATGTGATGCATCTCAGGAAGAGTAACTTAGTCGTATAAGAACTAAGTCACTGTGACCTAATTATTATGCTTGATTAACTTTTGATATTCCAACTGTTCATTATGTACACAATATCTTGGATCCTGTTTCACCTATGCTTATGAAAATTGGTATGTGGGTGCATCTCAACAAGGGTAACTAGACCAAACCCAAACTAGGTCAATGTGACCTAATTTTCATACTTGAGTTACTTTTCTATTTTCAGTCATTCATTCACTATGCCCTCAATATCTTGGACCCCTGCTTCACCTTTGAGAAATTGGTTCGTGAAAGCATCATAAGGGAAGTAACTCAACCATACCAAAACTGTGTCTCTGAAACCTGTTTTACATGCATGAGTAACTTTTGTAGTTTCAGCTATTCATTCATAATTCTCAATATCTTGGACCCATTTACCTACACCCATGAAAATTGGTACGTGGATGAATCTCAGGATCAATGATTTGGTCATACCAAAAGTAAGTCACTTAACTTATTTTCATGCTTGAGTGATTTTTGTATTTTCAGCTATCTGTCCATTCATGCCCTCAATATCTTTGATCCTATTTTGCGTACACTGGTTTAAATTGAGATATGGATGCATCTCATGAAGAGCAACTCAGCAGTACAAAAATTGGATAACTGACCCAATTTCTATGCTTGATTGACTTTTTGCATTTTTAGCTATCCATTCATTAGACACTTAATATCTTGGACCCTATTTCTCATATATTCAGAAGAATAAAAAATGGTGTGTGGATACATCTTAAAGTATGTAAACCAACCATACCATAAATAGGTCACTGTGACTTAATTTTCACACTTAAGAGACTTTTGTATTTTTAACCATTCATTTGTTACACCCTTCATATCTTAGGCCCTGTTTCATGTACTTTGGTATGTGGATGCATTTCAAGGTGAGTAACCAAACCATATCAAAGCTAGGACATTATGCTTGAGTGACTTTTGGACTTTCAGCCATTCCTTTCTTATATCATCAATATCTTGGACCCTGTGTAACCTACACTTATGAAAATTGGCATATAGATGCATGTAAAGGAGTGGAACAGAACCATATCAAAGTAGATCTCAGTGACCTAATTTTTACACTTGAGTTGATTGTTGTATTTTCATTTATTAATGTGTTATACCCTCAGTATCATGGACCCTGTTCCACCTACACATGAAAATTGATATGTGGAAGCATCTAAACAAGAGTAATACAGCCATTCAAAAACTAGGTTATTAAGACCTAAATTTTCATGCTTGAGTGACTTGTGTACTTTCAGCCAGTCTTGTGTTACACCCTTCATATATTGGACCCATTTTACCCACACTCATGAACATTGGATATGTTGAAGCATCTCAACTATGCCAAAACTAGGTCACTGTGACCTATTGTTCATGCTTGAGTGACTTTTTTTCCTTTGTCCATTTGTTTGTAATATTCTCTGTATCTTTAAACCTATTACATCTGGACTAATTAGGCATCTTAATGAGTAATACATCAGAGTTTTGGGGGATGCTGGGATTCGAGTATATGTATGGAAATTTTTCACTTTAGATGCATTAAAACTGCAGTATGAAAATCTGTCAGATGCATAAAGTGTTTGGCCAGAATGCCATATTTGTGTCAAATTATCAGCAGTGAGGATTTTCACACAGTTGAGTGAGATCCAATAAGATCTACGGTAAAAAAAATCAACAGTAATTGATACACATCATCTATAGCCCAAGAGCTTAGTACACCCACCCATCATCTGTATCCCAAGGGCTTAGTATGTACATATGGGATTAATCCCTGTGTTCATCACCTCTTGGCCACATCAAAGTATACAGGTCACAGTAGGTGTGCCTCCCTTAGATGTGCGAATAAGCAGAATATAGATAATTGAGATAATTACAATGCCTTCTGATGCACAGGTGCATTAATTTATGTTGTTTGTGTCTAGTTCTTTTATCTCCTGTGACTGGTTTTAAAATGGTTGTTTATTAGATAATTAGGAGATTTGGTTGGCAAACCTATAGAAAATATGTCCATAGAACAAAATTGTGAGGTGGAGCAGCACCCTCTCTAAAGCCTTAGCAAAGTGTTGACAACAACTAGATGAAACCACCCTGGAAAGCGAGAGAATTGATCTGACTTGAAGAGTTCTGAGGAGGGCTCCTCCATCTGATCAGAGTTGCCTAACCAGTCATTGACCAGTTGCCAGTCTTAAAGTACCTGTCACTGGTCATTAGAGCCCCATCGGTATGGGGACAGAGATCAGGTTGATACCCCCCCCCCCCCCAATCACTACACTACCATTCAGTCATGCAGGGGACAGGAAGTCAGCATGTACGCATCACACTAGAGAAGGTTATCGAGTTGGCATCCCTTTCCTCCCCATGATCCCTCTTAACACCTACAGGATGTAGGGGCATCAATTACTAGGAAGTGAATTGCCCTTCCCATTTATGGCACCATGGATGACCAGGCTTTGGCCTCCTAGCAGTACTGATGTGGCGGGTCATGGATCCACATTATCTGCTTGTGTGGAGTCAAAGAGAAAGTAGGGGGAGAAAGTCTTCTTCCTCCAGATAATTGAGGATGGTCAGGACGCATTCTCAGCCTTCTGCCAAGTCTGCTGCTAAGGGCACAGTCCCATTAAACAGCATGAGGAGTTACAGGACGTGGCTACCCCTAAGTCCTCTCCTCAACAGCAACATATGGGTTTGGAAAGTCCTGCCTTCAAAAGGCCATAGCAGGATGAGGATATCCTCTCAGTCCTAGTGGACACGAGTGAGTTTGCAGAAGAAGAGGCTGAGACAGTGCTTCCTCCTCCTCCCTTCAGGTCCCCTGTCTCCTCCCAACTGTTGACTCATGCAGCGGAGGATGAAGAGATCTGGTCTTTAAAATACTGATTTCTTCCTCCAAATTTGTGTCCCAAGTCCTCAGGCTCAGAGGACAAGAACATCCTCTCCAGTTTGGAAATACTTTTGGGGGCTGCATCACACCCAGAAAATTTGCTCCCCCATTGGACTATAGTGAGGGAGCTCTCTTTGCTTAGCAACTTAAGAGGTGTTCTGTTCCCACCTCTGGACTGAGATGTTTGGTCTCTGTGGTTAGCTGCCAAGTGCACTCCCCGGCCAGGCCCCTTAAGCATCCCCCTTGGATGCGGGGGAGTCACAAGTGGGAATTTCAACAGGGACCTGGGCTCACCTTCCAGTTCAAATGCTGGAAGCACTGGAACTGAGGGCTAGATCACTTGTCACCATAGCATAGCATGCCAACCTCTTTTTTCAACAGCCTCCTTAAGTCTTCTGAAGTAGGAATATCTGTCTTCAGCCACTATACAGCGCTTGCTAGAGGCAGTTGCCAAAACCACACAGTACACCTTGTCAACATCCATGGCGCTGTCAGCGCACTGGCTCAACCTCTGCAAGGATGCTGCCCTGGACACTCCAGAAGTCTTACTGGCCACACACATCTGCTCCTGGCCCATCAAAACCAGCCAGGAAGCATGTTCATCCTTATAACCCCTCTAAGGATTCAGTGAAGTTCTTTAAAGGGATGCAGCCGCAGTCCAGCAAGCAACCCCAATTTAAGCTTTCCTCTCACCCATCTGTACCTAGACAAGTTTGCTGGAAAGTCCCAGAAAGGAAGTTTGCGGCCCCTCTCCCTTCCCTAAGGAAGGGGTGGATGCAGCACTATGGATTTACTCCTTTTCCTGCCATGCATCCTTCTTTCAAGAATTCCTGTGGGTGCTCGGCTAGCCCACTATATCTGATTGAGCATAACGAATGATTGGTGGGTCCTTTCTATAATAAAGGAAGGGTACCGGCTTCAGCTCTGGGAAGATCTTCCTCTGCAAGGACCACGATGTTTTTCTGCCAGTTGAATCTGGTGCAGTTGAGGGAAGAGGTGCACCTCTTCCACAGAAGGGCACGCTAGAAAGGGTGTTAAATGACCAGTCTCCAGCCTTCTACTCTCAGATTTTCCTGGTATCCAAAAAAGGTGACAAGTTTTGGTTTATTATTGATCTTTCCTCCTTAACCAAGTTTCTTTAGGAGGAACCATTCAAGATGGAGACTATAATTTCAGTCAGGAATTCCATAAGTCCCAGCAACTGGGCAGTCACCATCAACTTTCAGGATGCATACCTTTACATCCCAATTTTTCCTCCTCACAGAAAGTACCTCTGGTTTTGCCTTGACCTGGAATTATCCAATTTCAGGCTCTGCCGTTTGGACTTGTCACCACCCCTAGGCCCTTTACCAAAGTCATGGGAGTAGTTGCTGCTCACATGAGGTCACTAGGGAGTCCCTCAGATAAGATCTGTCCTGCTGCAGGTCCGTAATGACCAAGTTGGGACTCGTTCCAAATCTAGAGAAATCAAAACTAGTTCCATCTCAGTATTTAATATATACGTCGGGATGAATTTCCTCACAAACAGATTGGTTTGTGTCCCTCTGGACAGAATAGACAGAATCCTGGCGTTTGTGGAGGCACTGCAAGCCAAGACTTCATTGTTGGCTTGCTTATATCTATCCCTACTAGGGACCTTGTAGTCCATGATGGACCTGGTTCTGCTATGAAGACTGCACTTGCTCCCCCTACAGTCTGTTTATATCAGATTTGGGGTGGGAGCTTGCCTGAAGCCAGTAGGACTAGTTCTTCAGGGCTCATGGTCCCTGAAAGAAACTTCCCTCCACATAAACAATTTGGAAATGAGGCAGTATTTTTAGCCCTACAGGGGTGTGTCAACCAAGTACAGAGTCATTGTGTGATGATCTCCAATGACAACACATTACTGGTAGTGTACTTCAGGTAGCATGGAGGCACACATGCTCCTTCTCTTTGCGTGGAGGCTTGGAACCTTCTTTGCTGGGCAACATTGGAAGGGATTACCCTCCGAGTTCATCATATTCCTGGTAAGAAGAATATTATTGTGGACAGTCTGTCCAGGAGAGGCAAGGTAGTCCTCATGGAATGGTCTCTGCATCAATCCATAGCAGAGTCCCTGTTCAGACTATGGGGTAGACCCTTGGTGGACTTGTTCACGATGAGACTGAACAACAAGCTACTTTTTATGTCTCCGCAGTCTCAGATAAAAGGGGCTGAGCAGTGGATGCCTTCAGTCTCAGGTGGGATTGTCTTCACTTACGCCTTCCCACTGTTCAGACTGATTCCACAAGTGCTCCACAAAGTCAGGAACTCCACTATGCAGCTCATTTTGATAGCCTCTCTGTGGCCTCTTCTTGACCTGTTGTTTGACCAGCCTATGACATTGCCTCAGAGGAGGGACCTGCTGTTGCAGCACAGGGGATTTCTTCTGCACAACAGCCCACAGATTCCCTAACTTCACGCTTGGTTTATCTAAAGTGATCTATCCACCAGGACAAGTTTTTAAGCAAGGTTGCCAAATGCATCGTTCAGGTCAGGAGATGGTCCATGTCCAAGGTCTATGATGCAAAGTGGAGAATCTTTTGTGATTGGTGTAGTAGGAAATACATTAATCCTAGCTGTCCCTCTCTGAGCACAGTGACAGACTTTTATTTTCCTGGTTGAAAAGAGACCATGTTTAGTTTCTACTAGTAAGTTCTACAGGGCAGCCCTATCCAACATGCTCAAGTTCTCAAATTGCACAGCCATTGGTTTGGATCCTCATATTTCCAATCTTATCAGGTATTTTGAGCTGCAGAGAGTGGTTTCTCGCTCACTAATGCCTAGATGGAATCTTTCATGCATGTTGTTGTTCTTGTAAAAAATCCCCAATGAACCGTTGGATGAAGCTTTTTTGAGAACCTTAGCTTTAAAACTCTTTTACAGCTCTCCTTAGCACCTGTGAGACAAAGGAGCAAGCTTCATGCCTTGTCTATAGAAAAAGGTTGTTTGTGCTTCAACGACAGTTATGAGTCTGTTTCTCTCTTTTGTCAACCTGATTTTCCAGCAGAAAACCTGCTTTCATCAATAGCTTCACTCCTATAGTTGAATCTGCACTGGGGATAATCTAAATACTCTTATGCCCAGTAAGGGCTTTACAGTTCTATTTGGAAGCTTCTAATGGGAGAAGAAAGGATAGAAAGCATCTTTTCCTTCCTCTTAAGGGTTCTGCTTATATTCTGTCACCCACCATTTCCAGAAAAATGATCCTTTCGATCAAGAGAGCTTATCAGACCCTAACTGTGAGGGACCTTTCCTTCATGAAAATTAAAGCCCATGAAGTTCAAGCTATTGCTACTTCATAGGCCTGTCTAACTCATTTGTCTTTGGAGTATGTTATGAGAACCCCATTTTGGTGATCACATACTTCTTTCTATTCGTTCTTCCTTCGGTCATTGGTGCATCAGAGCAAAGGCATTTTTTATTTGGGGCCAATAGTCATGGCACAAAAAGTGACCCAAGCTGATTAGGTTTGTATTCTTTCTGGTTCTGGACTTTCTGGAACCTTCTATCTAATGGGACGATAGAATCTTATAAGGATGAGGGTAATTTCCATCCCTGAAAGTTAAGCAACGCAATAGTATTAATCATTAAAAATAGTTTTACCTCGCAAAATACTACATATTACCTGTTGAATCTGGTAGATGGAATAAAATGGAATAAAATTACAAAGAAGGGAAATGTACCAATTGTCGGAATAATGTTTTTTTGGTGATGAATTCTATTACATGTACCTCTTTGAGTGTGAATTCTTTAGGGAGGCTAGACTGAATTTTATTAGGAAATATTATTACGTATGTCCAAATGCTTTGAAATATCAATATTTAATGACTAATAAAAATACAATAATAGTGAAAAATATAAGCATATTTGTTAGCAAAATTATGAATGAATTAGAAACTAAATAGAGGTCTCGATATTAAGTGAAATATATCAAAACCATTTTCATTTAGGTCATTGATAGTTCAGTTTCTTTAGATACCCTTGGACTTGTAATGTTAGATAATTCATATTCTCTCTTTGTCTCTCTGATTTTCTGTCTCTTTCCATTGTTCTCTCTTCTCCCTTTTATTTATATTACACCACGATGGTTTCTTATATAACAGAACTTTAATTGTACTTGATTCATATGCCATATATGTATGACCTGAGTATGATTTTTTTCAATAAAGTTTTGTTCTGTTCTGTTCTGATAATATACAGTGTTCTTTAATTAATATCAGATGAAGTACTGCTCATTATTGTGAACTTGTTTACCTCACTGCTGTGCATTATCAAATAGTTCCATTAATGTAATGTGCAGTTATGTGAGTTAACATCACATTTCCATATACTTTGAAATGAAAGTTAAACATTCTTAAAGATTCTGCCTTGTGATATCTATTTGTAATCTGCATTCCATTTTTGGGTGTTAACATAAGGCAAGAGAAGAACCTGAACTGTCCGAAGATGAAAAGGAAAATAATATGCCTAAGAGAATTTGTTGGTATTCTTTGCGGAATTCAGCATTTCCATGGATTGAAAATGTTGAATGTGATGAAAAGCTATGACTTTTGGAATATTTTAGTGCATTTACCGCATATACTCGTGTATAATTTGGGTCCAAATGCAAACAACATAGACCCTGATCTGTCATCGCATAATGCGCTGGCAGATTAGGGTCTATGTTGTTTGTCTTCTGATTAGTCCTTACAAACTGCATAGACCCAGATCTGCCAGTGCATTATGCGATGGCAGATCTGGGTCTATGCAGTTTGCAGTTGGTATTGGCATATACACAAGTATATACAGTACATGTGCTTTTCTGGTCTGTAATGTTATTAAATAACATTATCATTTTTCATGACTGATTTTGTCACAATGTTGTGCGCTAGAAAATTAATGAAATCATAAACATTTAAATTTTTTACATATGTCGCTTTTGTCATCTTTAAAAAGCTAAATAATTTGATATTATGTATTCTTTGTTCTTCTGTAAGAAAATGATATCTTAATTACAGTACAATACTATTTGGAATATTTTTTCTTGGTACTCCTTATTTGAGTAGGATTACCATTTTATGAGGTGGGACTCCAACTTTTTCTAAATTGGGAGTCCAGGACTCCAAGTTTTAAAATCCTAATGATATATTGCAATACTATTTCCTTCTTTTACATAGTGGCTTAGTCATTAGCTTAGACTCACAACTAATGGGTGACTTAGTCATTAGCTTAGACTCACAACTAATGGGTGACTTAGTCATTAGCTTAGACTCACAACTAATGGGTGGCTTAGTCATTAGCTTAGACTCACAACTAATGGGTGACTTAGTCATTAGCTTAGACTCACAACTAATGAGTGGCTTAGTCATTAGCTTAGACTCACAACTAATGGGTGACTTAGTCATTAGCTTAGACTCACAACTAATGGGTGACTTAGTCATTAGCTTAGACTCACAACTAATGAGTGGCTTAGTCATTAGCTTAGACTCACAACTAATGGGTGACATAGTCATTAGCTTAGACTCACAACTAATGGGTGGCTTAGTCATTAGCTTAGACTCACAACTAATGAGTGGCTTAGTCATTAGCTTAGACTCACAACTAATGAGTGACTTAGTCATTAGCTTAGACTCACAACTAATGAGTGGCTTAGTCATTAGCTTAGACTCACAACTAATGGGTGGCTTAGTCATTAGCTTAGACTCACAACTAATGGGTGACTTAGTCATTAGCTTAGACTCACAACTAATGAGTGGCTTAGTCATTAGCTTAGACTCACAACTAATGGGTGACTTAGTCATTAGCTTAGACTCACAACTAATGAGTGGCTTAGTCATTAGCTTAGACTCACAACTAATGGGTGACTTAGTCATTAGCTTAGACTCACAACTAATGGGTGACTTAGTCATTAGCTTAGACTCACAACTAATGAGTGGCTTAGTCATTAGCTTAGACTCACAACTAATGGGTGACATAGTCATTAGCTTAGACTCACAACTAATGGGTGGCTTAGTCATTAGCTTAGACTCACAACTAATGAGTGGCTTAGTCATTAGCTTAGACTCACAACTAATGAGTGACTTAGTCATTAGCTTAGACTCACAACTAATGAGTGGCTTAGTCATTAGCTTAGACTCACAACTAATGAGTGGCTTAGTCATTAGCTTAGACTCACAACTAATGGGTGACTTAGTCATTAGCTTAGACTCACAACTAATGAGTGGCTTAGTCATTAGCTTAGACTCACAACTAATGGGTGACTTAGTCATTAGCTTAGACTCACAACTAATGAGTGGCTTAGTCATTAGCTTAGTCTCACAACTAATGGGTGGCTTAGTCATTAGCTTAGACTCACAACTAATGAGTGACTTAGTCATTAGCTTAGACTCACAACTAATGAGTGGCTTAGTCATTAGCTTAGACTCACAACTAATGAGTGACTTAGTCATTAGCTTAGACTCACAACTAATGAGTGGCTTAGTCATTAGCTTAGACTCACAACTAATGGGTGACTTAGTCATTAGCTTAGACTCACAACTAATGAGTGGCTTAGTCATTAGCTTAGACTCACAACTAATGGGTGCCCTAGTCATTAGCTTAGACTCACAACGAATGGGTGGCTTAGTCATTAGCTTAGACTCACAACTAATGGGTGACTTAGTCATTAGCTTAGACTCACAACAAATGGGTGGCCAAGTCATTAGCTTAGACTCACAACTAATGGGTGACTTAGTCATTAGCTTAGACTCACAACTAATGGGTGACTTAGTCATTAGCTTGGACTCACAACTAATGGGTGACTTAGTCATTAGCTTAGACTCACAACTAATGGGTGACTTAGTCATTAGCTTAGACTCACAACTAATGGGTGACTTAGTCATTAGCTTAGACTCACAACTAATGAGTGGCTTAGTCATTAGCTTAGACTCACAACTAATGTGTGACTTAGTCATTAGCTTAGACTCACAACTAATGAGTGGCTTAGTCATTAGCTTAGACTCACAACTAATGGGTGACTTAGTCATTAGCTTAGACTCACAACTAATGGGTGACTTAGTCATTAGCTTAGACTCACAACTAATGGGTGACTTAGTCATTAGCTTAGACTCACAACTAATGAGTGGCTTAGTCATTAGCTTAGACTCACAACTAATGGGTGGCTTAGTCATTAGCTTAGACTCACAACTAATGGGTGACTTAGTCATTAGCTTAGACTCACAACTAATGGGTGACTTAGTCATTAGCTTAGACTCACAACTAATGGGTGACTTAGTCATTAGCATAGACTCACAACTAATGGGTGACTTAGTCATTAGCTTAGACTCACAACTAATGGGTGACTTAGTCATTAGCTTAGACTCACAACTAATGAGTGGCTTAGTCATTAGCTTAGACTCACAACTAATGGGTGACTTAGTCATTAGCTTAGACTCACAACTAATGGGTGACTTAGTCATTAGCTTAGACTCACAACTAATGGGTGGCTTAGTCATTAGCTTAGACTCACAACTAATGGGTGGCTTAGTCATTAGCTTAGACTCACAACTAATGGGTGACTTAGTCATTAGCTTAGACTCACAACTAATGAGTGGCTTAGTCATTAGCTTAGACTCACAACTAATGAGTGACTTAGTCATTAGCTTAGACTCACAACTAATGGGTGACTTAGTCATTAGCTTAGACTCACAACTAATGGGTGGCTTAGTCATTAGCTTAGACTCACAACTAATGGGTGACTTAGTCATTAGCTTAGACTCACAACTAATGGGTGGCTTAGTCATTAGCTAAGACTCAAAACTAATGGGTGGCTTAGTCATTAGCTTAGACTCACAACTAATGGGTGACTTAGTCATTAGCTTAGACTCACAACTAATGAGTGACTTAGTCATTAGCTTAGACTCACAACTAATGGGTGACTTAGTCATTAGCTTAGACTCACAACTAATGAGTGGCTTAGTCATTAGCTTAGACTCACAACTAATGGGTGACAGATTTGAATTCTGTACAGACCAGCCTGAAGCAGCACATTTCTATGAAGGCTTTTAACTCCCATTGCTTGGATATCAATCCTCCATACCTATATTGTTGGCTACTTGAAATGTGCTCCTGTTGACAAGGGGATTCATATTTATAGATAAACTACATGTTCTTCAGCGAAAGAGCAAAAAAGAATCATGTCATGCCATTATGTCAGTTTACAAGATTTTGTGAGTGAATGCAGTTTTAATGTTAGGGGGCTGTGCACAAGTCATGGAATGGCTGTTTTCTGCCACTTTGAAATTCAGTATCATTTATAATTTAAATTCCTGTAATTAGTTTCTTGTTATAAATGTCAGTGGAGGTTGCATTTATTAATTGCTGGTAATTTTGCATATTTTTCTCATAAGCTCAGGAGCTTGCCTTGTTAAAATATTTGGACAAGTAAGATGTTTTTATCATCAGGCATGGGCCAGTCATGAGAGAATCAGGGTAAAACTCTATTCATACTATGTGGTTTGTTTTAGATTTGATCTTTGCCATATTAAAAGATATCATATGCTATTCAACCTTCACTGGATTAATCTTTCAATGTCCAGGTTGCGAGAGATCTCTGTGGAGGAAGGAGTTGGAATGATCCAATTTGACGTGGTGAGGTCACAGGGTGTTGAGGGTCAAGTCAGTTTGGATGTGGCTACAGAGCCAGGCACAGCAACTATTGCAGCAGACATCAATCAGGTCATGCTGGCACCAATACAAGTCTTGACTGCCCGTGACATTGGGGGCTGGTACACATTCTCTGTCAATAGTACCACATACTTCTTGATGCTGAAGTCATCAGTGGTAGGAGAGCTGGTTACAAGGCCAGGTTCTAATGGATCAACCATTCCAGTTGACCTCAATAATCTGAGTCAGACAACACTATTCAGGTGGCAAGGGGAGTTAACTCCTGTGCAGGTTAGATTTTTACATCTGTTCTGTTTGATACAAATACCTTCATACGAAGTTATATGTGTACATCATGTTTGTGTAATTTTGTGAGAAAGTACAAGAAATATTAAAGCTCAACCCACATTAGGCAGTCACCTTTGGGAAGTAGAAAAAGTGTCTACTTTCAGCAGATAGCTGCTTAATGTAGATTAACTTATATAACATTTAATTTTAGAAATTCTGAGAAAGTATCTGTGTAAAAGATAATCTTGAACAAATTTATTCTTGAACAATTTTTTACGTTATATTGAGAGATTTATGCTATACAAATTGGACTCAAATAAAGGATATGATAAAATATATTGTCTACTATCAATCAGATATTATCCTTTCTGAAAAAGTGTTAAATATTCTTCACTTCGTTTAGTCGATACAAGGTAATATTCATGCTCCATTTGCACATGTACTGACAGATAATTCCAATATGTGATGATTCGTCTTCATCATATTTCATACTTAAGGATGTATACCTGGTCATTCTTTATATTTCAGTTAACATAAAAATAAACCATGCACTTGCAAATCATTGATGTAAAGGATCTTACATTTGAAATTTTGGGGTTTTTTTTACCGTATATACTTGCCTATAATCCAGGTCCAAATGCAAACAATATAGACCCTGATCTGCCATTGCATAATGCACCAGCAGACCAGGGTCTATGTTGTTTGTTCTACTGATTAGTCCTTACAAACTGCATAGACCCAGATCTGCCAGCACATTATGCAATGACAGATCTGGGTCTATGCAGTTTACAGTTGGTATCGGATTATACGGTAATCTTTTCCAAGCTTTTGATAGCAAAAGAATACCTCAATAAGTATTATACAAATTTTGGAAGAAATGAGTACAAATATAAGATTCTGTTTATCAAATTAAGGAAATTGTAATATCAGTATGACTTGGAAGTAATATTAGTATGACTTGGAAGTAATATCAGTATGACTTGGAAGTACATTTGGATGCTTTGAGCATAATTCCTTTGGGGTAAAATATTTATTCAATAGGTTTTTTATAAGCTTTCAAATAAAATGAGTACAAAATAATATAAGATTCTGTTGATAAAATGAAATAAAGTAATACAGTAAAATAACTGAAGTACATTTAGATGTCTTTAACATTATGTGTTTGCCTTCTTTGATGTCAAGACATCATTGATGACATCATGATTTAATATTACCATGACATATGTTATGACTTAATATTACCATGACATATTTTATGACTTAATATTAACATGAAATCTTTTATGACATCATGACTTAATATTATTACCCTGACATCTTTTATGACTTAATGTTACCAAGACATTTTTTTATGGCATCATGACTTAATATTATGAAGACATCTTTTATGACATTATGACTTAATATTACCATGATATCTTTTATGGCATCATGACTTTAATATTATCATGACATCTTTTATGGCATCATGACTTTAATATTATCGTGACATCTTTTATAGCATCATGACTTTAATATTACCTTGACATTTTTATGACTTAATATTGCCATGATATATGTTATGGTATCATTACTTTATATTACCGTGATATCTTTTATGGCATCATGACTTTAATATTATCATTACATCTTTTATGGCATCAGGATTTAATATTATCATGACATATTTTGTGGCATCATGACTTTAATATTACCATGAAATTTTTTATGACCTAATATTACCATAACATCTTTTAATGCATCATGACTTGATATTACCATGTGCATCTTTTATGGCACCATGACTTTAATATTACCATGACATCTTTTATGGCATCATGATTTAAATATTACCATGACATATTTTATGGCATCATGACTTTTTTAATGGCATCATAACTTAATATTGAACATACATACAATCAAAATTTGAAATATAGTTTAGAGGTAATATTAGACATGTCTTGTGATACATGAACATAATGGCCACAAGTAAAGGAAATTGAAGGTATTTTTCAACACTGATATGTGAGATTAGAAATGAACCTGTTCATTTCTTCCATAAAATGGACTGATTACAACTAATTTGATACAGTTTGCATGTTGATTGTATATTCTTGCCTCTCAACTTGGTGTGTCACTTTACGAATACATAGTATATGAATTAACACGTTTTAAGTAATGTTCCCAAATCTTTTCTCCAGACTCTTGAAACAGATGGTGTGGAGGCTGCCCAGTCCTTCACTATTGATGGTGTGACCTACCTCATAGTCCTAAACTCGGGCAACTTCAACAGGTACCAGACCAACTCCAGGCTGTATAGGGTCACAAGTAATGGGATTCTTCTGGTGGTAAGTACCAGACCAACTCCAGGCTGTATAGGGTCACAATTAATGGGATTCTTCTGGTGGTAAGTACCAGACCAACTCCAGGCTGTATAGGGTCACAAGTAATGGGATTCTTTTGGTGGTAAGTGCAAGCAAATGTTTTTATCACAATGTTTTAATTTTCATTGTGTGGTGTATATATGTTTATTACTATCATGCTGTTTCCTTCTTCAGAGGCAACTTTCTAAAAACAAATTTTTGTCAGGTTACAAGGGGTTTTGGCAGTTGATTCAATCAGATAGCACAATAGGAGAACATTTGTCATTGTAGAAGGCAATAGTAGATTATTTACTAAATTATGCTTGATATCAAACTTATTATCAGAGACAGTAAAACATGTCCTAACTGTCACCTTTACTCAGCGGTCATCTCTTCACAACAGCCATTCTAATTTCCCGGGCAAATTTCCTATATAAATGTCTTGTATGTAACAGTCACCTGCCTTCTGCAGTCAGCAGCCAGATGTTTCCTAACCAAACAGTAGTTTTTCCCTGCCTTAACTGGTCACTGGGGCGTATCTAAAGTGACCACTTAGTCTGTGCAAACTAAATTTTTTATTCATAAGGAAGGCATTGTTTACATAAATGAGTATCATGTGAATCGATGTGCAAACATTTCTTATCTTTCTTGTACTCATACCCAGGCACATTGACAGTATAACTCAAAGGTGTCAATATGTCAGATTTGAACGTGAGGCAGGTTTTATCACTAGGGTAGACAGTGGAAGCAGTTCCTTTGCTGGATGGTGGGAAAAGTAGTCATGTTATTGCAATAGAAATGGAAGTCACCTTTTGTGCCAGTGTGACAGGTATAGTTCAATATCTTCATCTATTTGCCTGTGAATTAAAGCTATCCCTGAAGGAAAAAGTTTATCTTTGAGAAGAGATATGAGTTACATCCCTTTTCATTAGGGTCAGGGGTCATTCAATATTTAAAACTTGTCTGTAAAGACAGGCGAAGTTTCGGTTTATGGGTCACAAAGAATAGCCATATACGGCTCCTTTTATTTCCTATTCATCACAAGCTTCTCACATAAGTCGACTTTCTTTTGATCTCAGCGAGTTGAGCAACTGGCTGATCCAGATGTTATTTTGAAAGAGTGAACAGCTGTTTCCAAGTGAAATTTATAGAAGTTGGCCAACCAAAGAGTCAGTGCTATTGTTTTACAGACATATATAAGCTGTCAATCAGTAGTGAAATTATTCTTTTGTCTTTGTGTACAAAACAAAGATTGGTAATTATTTTAAGTCAGTGATGATTTTATTTATAGGATGGATTAAAGTGAGCAGGATATAGTAATCATGTGTGGAACATAAATTTGCGAGAGAACAATGTATACACGTATTTTATGATTTTATTGAATAGTGCACATAAAACAATCTTGATAATGTAATAATAATAATAGTAATAATAAATAATAATGATATTCAATGCATGGCATTTGTTCAGAAACCATTTTTAAAAAGTGAACTTGTGTACAAAGGTCACCTGTGTACAAAGGCCAGTTATGCCTTTTCCCAGTGGTGGTCGCTATTGACAGGTTTGACTATGTCCAGTTTTCAATTTATCAGATGAAATTTTAAAAAATTATTGATTTATATACTAATGTATTCATAATGTTAAATTTGCTGTTATAAATATGTTAGCATTCAGATTTTTTAACAGTATCACAAAATAAAAATGGTTGGGGCTCATGAACAATAATGTCACTTCGACAACAGTGTAAGTATAAAGTTCTCTCGTAATGTTAGAATGCCTGCTGGAAACAGGATATCATGCCAGAATGCCCAATGTCAGATATTTTAGGCTATTACCACTGAAAAATGTGCATTTTCTCCTATAAAAATTAACAATCAGCCAAAAAATGTTCTATAATGAATAGTCATGGAGTTTACTTGCCAAATTTGCTATAATTTTGTGAGTTTCAATAATTTTTTTTTACATCAACAGCTTCAAGATATTCCAACTAAAGGTGCCAGAGATGCTGCCTTCATCTCTCAAAATGGCGGCTATTACCTGATAATTGCGAATGCCCTTGACAACAGTGGAAACAGTCGCGTCAATACTGAAATTTATAAATGGGATGCCAACTCAAGCCTGTTCAACTCATTGCCATGGCAATCACTTGCTACTATGGGAGCTGAAAGTGTGGTGGTGTTTGAAGTTGAGGGGGCAAAGTATTTGGCTGTTGCTAACAGTTATGATTCAGTAGACAAGTCCTACCAGCTTGAGTAAGTTTCGTAGCAAAATATCTTTTATTTTTCCCCTGAATCGATTGTTCATTTCATAAATGGAGTTTTATTATCCTCATTGTCTGCTGTGGAGGGGGATCAATTCATACAGGGAGTTTTATTATCCTGACTGTTCACATTGGAAGGGGTTTAACCTATACAGGGAGTTTTATTATCCTGACTGTTTGCAATGGAAGGGGTTCAGTCCATACAGGGAGTTTTATTATCCTGACTGTTCACATTGGAAGGGATTGAATCCATTCAGGGAGTTTTATTATCCTGACTGTTCACAATGGTAGGGATTAAATCGATACAGGGAGTTTTATTATCCTGCCTGTCTACTATGGAAGGGGTTCAATCCATACAGTGAGTTTTATTATCTTAACTGTTCATGATAGAAGGGGTTCAATCAATACAGGGAGTTTTATTATCCTGCCTGTCTACTATGGAAGGGGTTCAATCCATACAGAGAGTTTTATTATCTTAACCATTCATTATACAAGGGGTTCAATCAATACATGGAGTTTTAGTATCCTGACTGTTCACTATGGAAGGGGTTTAATCCATACAGGGAGTTTTATTATCCTGCCTGTCTACTATGGAATGGGTTCAATCCATACAGGGAGTTTTATTATCCTGACTGTCTACTATGGAAGGGGTTCAATCCATACAGGGAGTTTTATTATCCTGACTGTCTACTATGGAAGAGGTTCAATCCATACAGGGAGTTTTATTATCCTGACTGTCTACTATGGAAGGGGTTCAATCCATACAGGGAGTTTTATTATCCTGACTGTCTACTATGGAAGGGGTTCAATCCATACTGGGAGTTTTATTATCATGACTGTCTACTATGGAAGGGGTTCAATCCATACAGAGAGTATTATTATCTTAACTGTTCATTATGGAAGGGGTTCAATCCATACATGGAGTTTTAGTATCCTAACTGTTCATTATGGAATGGGTTCAGTCCATACAGGGAGTTTTATTATCCTGACCATCTGCTATGGAAGGGTTTCAATTCATACAGGGAATTTTATTATCCTGACAATGATAGCAGAAAAGGTTATGTAATCAATCATGTCTGTGTGTTTGTGTGTGGAAAAAATAACTCAAAAACTGTTGGATTGAATTCAGTGAAAGTTGGTTCAATTACTGAGGGTGATACAAAGAAGAAATTAATAAATTTTGGGGCTTGTTAGCAACTTCTAGAAAATTCCCTATAAATAAGTATAAACTAGAGTATTGCCTATAAACAAGTATAAACTGGAGTGTTGGCTATAAACAGGTATAAACTGGAGTTTTGCCTATAAACAAGTATAAACTGGAGTTTTGCTTATAAACAAGTATAAATTGGAGTATTGCCTATAAACAAGTATAAACTGGAGTATTGCATATAAATAAGTATAAACTGGAGTTTTTCTTAATATAAACAAGTATAAATTGGAGTTTTGCCTATAAACAAGTATAAGAGTATTGCCTATAAACAAGTATAAACTGAAGTATTGCCCATAAAAAAGTACAGACTGGAGTATTGCCTATAAATAAGTATAAACTGAAGTATTGCCATCAAAAAAGTATAAACTAGAGTTTTGCTGATTAAAAAGTATAAACTGAAGTCTTATCTATAAACAAGTATAAACTGGAGTATTGCCTATAAGTACATATAAACTGGAGTTTTGGTTATAAAATATAAACTGGAGTTTTTCCCATAAACAAGTATAAACTGAAGTACTAGCTATAAATAAGTATAAACAGGAGTTTTGCTGATTAAAAAGTATAAACTGGAGTATTGCCTATAAAAAAGTATAAACTGGAGTATTGCCTATAAACAAGTACAACTGTAGTGTTGCCTATAAAAAAAAGTATAAACTGGAGTTTTGCTTGTAAACAAGTATAAATTGGAGTATTGCCTATAAACAAGTATAAACTGGAGTGTTACCTATAAACAAGTATAAACTGGAGTTTTGCCTATAAACAAGTATAAACTGGAATGTTGCCTATAAAAAAAGTATAAACTGGAGTTTTGCTTATAAAAAAAAGTATAAACTGGAGTGTTGCCTCGAAAAATGTATAAACTGGAGTTTTGGTTGTAAAAAAAAGTATAAACTGGAGTTTTGCTGAATATAAACAAGTATAAATTGGAGTTTTGCTTAATATCAACAAGTATAAATTGAAGTATTGCCTATAAACAAGTATAAATTGGAGTATTGCCCATAAAAAAGCACAGACTGGAGTATGGCCTATAAACAAGTATAAACTTTAGTTTTGCTTATAAACAAGAGTAGATTGGAGTTTTGCTTAATATAAACAAGTATAAATTGGAGTTTTGCCTATAAACAAGTATAAATTGGAGTATTGCCTATAAACAAGTATAAACTGAAGTATTGCCCATAAAAAAGTACAGACTGGAGTATGACCTATAAACAAGTATAAATTGGAGTTTTGCTTATAAACAAATATTAATTGAAGTATCGCCTATAAACAAGTATAAATTGGAGTATTGCTTAATATAAACAAGTATAAATTGGAGCATTGGCTAAAAACAAGTATAAATTGGAGTTTTGCTTAATATAAACAAGTATGAATTGGAGTTTTGCTTACAAACAAGTATTATAGTTTTGCCTATAAACAAGTATAAACCGGAGTGTTGCCTATAAACAAGTATAAACTGGAGTTTTGCTTAATATAAACAAGTATAAACTGGAGTGTTGCCTATAAACAAGTATAAACTGGAGTTTTGCTTAATATAAACAAGTATAAACTGGAGTGTTGCCTATAAACAAGTATAAACTGGAGTTTTGTTTAATATAAACAAGTATAAATTGGAGTTTTGCCTATAAACAAGTATAAGAGTATTGCCTATAAACAAGTATAAACTGAAGTATTGCCCATATAAAAGTACAGACTGGAGTATGGCCTATAAACAAGTATATTGGAGTTTGCTTATAAACAAGTATAAATTGGAGTATTGCCCATAAAAAAAGTACAGACTGGAGTATGGCCTATAAACAAAGTATAAACTGGAGTTTTGCTTATAAACAAGTATAAATTGGAGTTTTGCTTATAAACAAGTATTATAGTTTTGCCTATAAACAAGTATAAACCAGAGTGTTGCCTATAAACAAGTATAAACTGGAGTACTGAGTTTTTCGCATCAACAAGGATAAATTGAAATTTTGGTTATAAAATATAAACTGGAGTTTTGCCTATAAATAAGTATAAATGGGAAAGTTGCCTATAAGCAAGTTTAAACTGGAGTATTGCAAATAAACAAGTATAAAAATGCAGACATTAATGCAACACTTATAGTCAGGTTATCAGTATGAAATTTTTCCTCTTAACTACAATTGCCAGTAGTCATGAAGTCTAGGAGTTTAGGTTTGAATCTGGCAGTCAAGAATTTGAGCCCAGACAGGGGTGATGAGATTTTTATTCATGCCTTGTTATGGCATATACAGTATTATTCTTGGAGAATGCTTCCCAAGAGTGGTCATGTCATTGTATTTACAGATGTTTCTTATGATGTATACAGTGTTACATATAGATATTCTTGTCAAATGAGTCATGAGAGTGGTCATGTCATTGTATTTACAGATGTTTCTTATGATGTATACAGTGTTACATATAGATATTCTTGTCAAATGAGTCATGAGAGTGGTCATGTCATTGTATTTACAGATGTTTCTTATGATGTATACAGTGTTACATATAGATATTCTTGGCAAATGAGTCATGAGAGTGGTCATGTCATTGTATTTACATATGTTTCTTATGATGTATACAGTGTTACATATAGATATTCTTGTCAAATGAGTCATAAGAGTGGTCATGTCATTGTATTTACAGATGTTTCTTATGATGTATACAGTGTTACATATAGATATTCTTGTCAAATGAGTCATGAGAGTGGTCATGTCATTGTATTTACAGATGTTTCTTTTGATGTATACAGTGTTACATATAGATATTCTTGGCAAATGAGTCATGAGAGTGGTCATGTCATTGTATTTACAGATGTTTCTTATGATGTATACAGTGTTACATATAGATATTCTTGGCAAATGAGTCATGAGAGTAGTCAGGGTTTTGTATCTACAGATGTTTCTTTTGATGTATACAGTGTTACATATAGATATTCTTGGCAAATGAGTCATGAGAGTAGTCAGGGTTTTGTATCTACAGATGTTTCTTATGATGTATACAGTGTTACATATAGATATTCTTGGCAAATGAGTCATGAGAGTAGTCAGGGTTTTGTATCTACAGATGTTTCTTATGATGTATACAGTGTTACATATAGATATTCTTGGCAAATGAGTCATGAGAGTAGTCAGGGTTTTGTATCTACAGATGTTTCTTATGATGTATACAGTGTTACATATAGATATTCTTGTCAAATGAGTCATAAGAGTGGTCATGTCATTGTATCTACAGATGTTTCTTATGATGTATACAGTGTTACATATAGATATTCTTGGCAAATGAGTCATGAGAGTAGTCAGGGTTTTGTATCTACAGATGTTTCTTATGATGTATACAGTGTTACATATAGATATTCTTGGCAAATGAGTCATGAGAGTAGTCAGGGTTTTGTATCTACAGATGTTTCTTATGATGTATACAGTGTTACATATAGATATTCTTGGCAAATGAGTCATGAGAGTAGTCAGGGTTTTGTATCTACAGATGTTTCTTATGATGTATACAGTGTTACATATAGATATTCTTGGCAAATGAGTCATGAGAGTAGTCAGGGTTTTGTATCTACAGATGCTCATCTAGTTATCCCCACACTTTCCGTCCAGCCATCTGTTTGTCCATTATATATACTAAACTGCCAGGTGGAATTTCATGAAACTTTGTAGTTATGTTGTCCCTGTGGTAACCATTTGTAAGAGGGGTGTTATTTTTGGCTTTTGCCCTGGAGTCTCTGGGAGGGAATCAAAGGTCAAATGAACAAATATTTTGATTACTGTGACACTTTTAAATATTTCCTTACCAAACTTAATATATGCAGTCATAACAGGAAACACATCATGTGACAGATTTTGCATTAACCACTATTAGTGTCTGTAGCTGGTGATGAGTACCAGGGTGGGGTGTTTTTTTAAATAAATATTCTGTGAAAAACATGAGGATATGTAATGGCAAGCAGTTGTTCTAGTTTTTGTTTGTACTTAGAAAGTTGTAATTTGTGTACAATTCACCTAACTTGTAAAGAATCCCATTAACACAATTTGATACCACTTATGCTAATGTATAACTTTACAGCACTATCACCTATAATTGCCCTGATCAGTAAAAATCAATAAATATTTACCTTCAGAAACTTGTATTCTGTATTGCAATGCATATAATCTTCCAACTCAGGATTGTTGTTCTACTGTGTGGGGAAACTGTGCCAGATCTCAGCTACACTGATAGAGAATTTTATTTTGAATCATATGGGATGAAAAATGCCCCAATTTTTGACAGTTCTCACTACAGAGATCAAACTTCAAGCAAATACAACACATGCCAGAAAATGAAATTTTGTGAAAACAGTGGAGCTTAACCTTGCCAAAATGAGTCACCACCTATAAATAAAGTATAATTGCTATTATTATTTATTATTATAAGAACAAAAAGAGTTTGTGCTACAATCAGCAATAAGTTCTTGAGGTGGCCATCATCTCAAAGATAATAGAACAGATGAAACTTGTAATGTAGAGTATTTTTCTAAGAGGGCAAAGAATAATAACTAAAACGTTACCACATAAACTCTACTTTTTGTAAAGATAACAGTTTCATACATGTGCTATTCTGTTGATTTTAGGTCTGTGGTGTACAAGCTTGGAGCAAACAGTGAGTTTTCTCAGCATCAGAGAATAGCCACCATGGGTTGCCGGGCCATCAGGTTTCTGCAGATACAGTCTTTAAACTTGCTTATATTTGCAAATAACCGTGACAACACAGTGAGCAGCCCTCAGAATTCCTTAGTGTATCGCTGGGATACACTGACTCAGAGCTTCATCCTCCATCAGCGTCTGGAGACAAACAGGGCAGAAGATGTCAAAGTCTTCACAGCCTATGATGATACAGGTTGTTCAGATTTGAAAAAGATGTTTTGTATTAATCTCTGATGCACTACAACTGGCCATTTCAGGGCTTTATAATGCCTGTGGGCAAGTCCAAAATATTTAGGGGGGTGGGTGGAATGTTTAGTTCATAATGCTTTATGTTCTGCAAGTTTTATACTCTGCAATCTCACTGCAATACATATATCAGCACCTTTATTTAGTGTTAATATGTACTGCATTATTCTATTACATAACTGACCAGTTTCTTTCATATATTGCATTTTCTCACAGATACAAAATAATGTGAATATTTGCTCTTTCAAGCAAGTTTTGACAAAATAGGGAATAAATATTTATATTTAATCTTGTCAGTTACATTTTAATCATAATATTTGTACACATATGGGATTCACCAACTTTCAATTCCTAACCTAGCCACGGGCATTTTGTGGGCTCCAATATGTGCCGAGCTTTGCCACTGTAAAAAAGAGGCTTGTCAAAGATTGTTTTGATGTATGTCACCGATTTTAAGGTGACAAGGTGATAATTGTTAATAAAATAATATAACTCGCAACATTTTTTGACAAGTGTTTTTAATTAAAAGGCACTCATCTCTAACAATTAGCCACTTGGATTTCTTTAAAATTGAAATTGCTGTACTGAAAATCTAGCACTCACAAGTGGTGTTTATCATCTATTGTTTACATGATAATTACAGGAGACCAATACATACTTACTGTTTGGCAAATAATTAAATGGATTTTTAAAAAAAGTGTTTTCAAATCATTCTCAAAAAATTTGCTTGTCAAAGATTGTTTTGATACATGTCACCAATTTCAAGGTGACTAGGTGATAATTGTCAAGCAAATGGACAAAATAAGTCTTCTCAAATCATTGAGTTATGAGTATAAATAAATAATTACAAAAAGTCTAGTTTTCATTATTGTTGATGTAGTTGAAGAGATGAGACTGCTAGCATACCTGGGCCAAAAAAAGGAAACTTGACAAAGTTTACACCAAGAAATGTAAATAACCAGTTTCAAAGAAAAATAGTTGCTTAATTTTTCAGTTTAAGGTCTTTACCTAAACACCTCTCTCTCTCTTAAAAATCCAGCTATTTATAACAACCTTATATGTCTATCCATTTATCTGACTGCATAACATATATTTGTCTGTCTTTGCTCTTCTATCTGTATATGCATTCTAACCCTTCCCTTTCTTCTTGTCTACATATCTATCTATATGTAAAATTTACAGACATATTTTTTATAACTTTAATTATCAACATATGGTTTTACAGTGACAATAAAGGTAAAAAGAAAACAGAATTTTTTGTAACCATCCCATTTTTTATTTTATCTAATGTTTTAACTTTAGTTGTGATATTATGTAGTCATATTTTGGGGCAAGCTCAAATCTCCCAAGGGCAAGTTCAATTTTCCAGTCAGCTTGCCCTGAGCAAGCTGACTTTTATAAACTTTGTAAAGCCCTGCATTCATACATGTGACAGAACAGAGAATTCAGCTTAGGACAAATTGGAAGATTTGCAAAATTTAGTCAGGAGTTTTGACTTCAAAAGAGAGATGATTTTTAATGAGAATGGTGAATTTTTCATTGTGGCACATCTTCGACTTTCTTATCCCCATAGTGATCCAAAAATTGGGTCACTATGTGAGTAGTTTTCGTCTGTTTGTTTGAGGACTTTTGTGTGATTTCCGAGTCAGGGAACATTATTTTGATTAGATCTGAAAAATTATCTTCTACCATAAACAGGAGATTATGTTCATGTATAAAATTGACAAACAGTGTCTCTGCACATATATCTTTATTTACATTTGATGCAGATTCCACAAACATGAATTTCAGTGATGGAGTATTTATTGTCACGTTTAATATGCTTTCGTGAGATGGGGTTTCTGTATGACTCATAATGTAATTCTTGCCACCATAGCAGATTTTAATATCAGCTTTACGGAAAGGTCAGAATGCATATTCATGTCTTTTAAACTTGATTCCAACCACTGAAATTCTCATTTCCATCCATCATTGAATTTTGTGTGATATTTCTGTTGCTTAGATTTTGGTGTTTTAGCATTGGGAGATAATGCACACTTAGACATCTTGACAAACTTTAAACACCAAAGCCAAACCAACCCCGTTTTATGCCAGTTGAGTTCTTTAGTAATCCAACCATAATCAATTAACATCTTTGATTCATTCTGAATTACTTTTGATCACATATAGGATAGACTCTAATCCATCTCGACAACATTAAGCACTGAAGCAGAACCTACCCTGCAGAAAGAATCAAAGAAGTGTTAATTATTTTATCCTGATTGAGCTCTTTAGTAATCCAACCATAATCAATTAATGTCTTTAATCTTTCGAAATTACTTCTGATCACACATAGTATAATCCATGTCAACAAACTTCAAACACTTAAGCCAACCGACCCTGCCGACAGAATCAAAAGGATGGTAATTGTTTTATGCTGCTTGAAATTAGTAACTAAAATGCTTTGCTTTGCCTTATCCACTTCACAGTCATGTGATGACAGGCAGTTATAACATAAATTAACTACACTGAAAGCAATGTGTGAAAAAAAATCCAAAAAATTCAATTTTTCAATATTAATTAATTTTGCATAGGTGACAGATTTCAGTGTGTGACGGGAGGGATGCCCCTCATCTTGGGAGCAAAACCCTCCCAGCCAGGCAGTTCACATAGATGTGCATTATGCAACATCGCCATGGTTTGGTATCCCAGATTTCTTGTCAGGGATAGATCCAGTAAAAGCCTTATATCTATATGTATCATATAATGGTAATTTTTAGTGATTTAGAAATTTTAGTGATTTGGCGATTTTAAAGTGAGAGTAAAAAAATTAATTTTGTCAAAATTACAACCTTCAGAGGAACCAATACCGGTAGAAGAATCTGAATGTTTTTTAGTAACAACTTCAAGAAAGATAGCCCAGGCAATTGATATTCGTTGTCCCTATGTTATCTTAGTACTCTAGAGTTTTCCAATATTTTGAGCGCTCTCTATGTGAAAGATGATATGGTCTACTGCATTTAAAATAAACATTATGGTCTACCGTATTTTGGTGTGTATAACGCGCACCTATGTATAACGCGCACCCCGATTTTCGACCCAAAATGAGTGGAAAAAATGTAGTTCTGCCATATAACGCGCATGTGATATAATACATTTTAAAATCGTGACTACCGGTATTTCGCTCCGTTTTCATAGTGCAACAACAGTTGGTCATTTTGGATAGTGAATGAAAAAGTGGCCATATTGAAATTGTATCTTTCCGATTTTATGGTTGGCCCTTAAAAGGGGCCTTTAAAGGTTCGTCTAGTTGATGGAGTTCAATCTATTGCATCAAATCCCTCAAATTCCTCAAATCGACCTGGAAAAAAACTTTTTTTTATAGTTCTTGTATATAACGCGCACCCCCGACTTAAGATAATAAAATTAGGTGAAAAAAGTGGACGTTATACACACCAAAATACGGTACTTAACCAGTGTGTCAAGTAGCAAATAATAGCCATGAAATTTGGAAAGGCTTCTGCCACAATAAAATACAAAAAAATCTGAAAATGTAAAAATTTTACTGGAAACCCTATATTTTTTAAATAATAATGAATTGCATTCCGAGCTAGCTTTAATTGGGAAAATTCTGAATAATGAAATCTAATTTCATATCTTTAAAGAAATTTGTAATATTGTAAACATTTTACAGAAATAAGATAAATGGAAGGAATTTTATCAAAAAATTTTTGTCTAAATAAGAATGTCCCCTACAGTTTTATATCACTTTCATAATGATTATCATGTTTTTAAAATTTGTCTAATATTTTAATAATTTACATGAGGGAAAACTTCACATATTGTTCTTTGAAAAATATTTGCCTGGTAAGAAGCCAGCTTAAATTCTTGATATCTGTTCATCACCATGTGATCTTTATACAAAAGTATTGATATTTGCCTGAATTTTTAGAAAAAAAATGTTAAAGTATAAACTCTCTTCAAATATTATAACCAGTCTAGATCAATAATTGACAAAATATAAAAAGCCAAAATTAAAATCCCTTTTTTTAACAAAATCACCAAATTTTATGTCCACAAAAAATACTCACTACATGTATATGGTACATACATTACATGTGAGGATCTTTCAAATCTAGTCCTATCTTTCCCCCACCCATATTTTATCCAAGGCAAAGTCAAGGATCTTTATAACCCACCATACCACAGGTTCATGGTAGCAAACAATTGATATATAATATCATTTGCAGTTACAGTGAATATTCCTTAATCTGTGTGTCCATCCTTCCATCCACACCCTAGATTAAGCTCTGTGTTCAAGTTTTTTTTATACTTTCTAACTCAAAAAGAGAGGGCTCCGAAAAAGGGAGCTTATTGTTTTCACTTACAAATAAATATGTTAGATTATCACCAGGATCTGGAATATATTTTTATCTGTGGATCTGATTCTCTCGAAACATTTCAACTATTTTCGCACAGTATACAGTACAGCTCACATGATTTTTTGGAACCCCACGCATCGCGGTGGGGGACTTAATCCCCTCCACTTTAGCTCAATTCCACCGTGGATGGGCTAGTCGACATTACAGATTGACATCTGAACAGCCAATGAATGAAGACCACCTATGGAACGACTGAGATGTCAATTGTGATTTACAACCAGATACCATTGGAAGAATCAGTCGTCTTTATTTCGATCATATTTGGACAATAACAAAATAATGTCAAAAGGCTTGTATATTCAGTACACAATACTGTTTATGAAAGGTTGATCGACTTCTTTTGCAATAAGTTATGATTTTAATTTATTTCAAAGAAATATGAACAAACTTATGCACTGACTTGACGAGAAGCACACATTGCTGAGCTTCTCAAGCAGAATGAATTTATCATTTTGTTCCAAAGGAAAGTAATTCTCTGAGATATGGACAATTAAAATCCAAATTGACATCCGCTTCTGCTTAACTGAATTTACACTGAAATGCAAACCGCGTGCTTAGTCTTTAAGCAGTAATAGCATTGTCACGAGGCTGAATATTATGACTGCATGTGTACTGTAAGAGACTGACCATTTAATATATGGGGTTTATATGTTGTTTTGTTTTTTTCGACCGGGATATTTTTTGTTCTTTCATCACAATATTTATTTATTTTAAGTGAATATGGAATGGATTAACGTTTTTTTATACTACAAAAATCAGAGAAAGACAATTGTTTTCATGCATTTACCCCCCCCCCCCCTTGGAAAATTCAATTGTCTCTCCCTAATAAAGACTTGACTTCAGCGGATGTTCTACAGAAATCAAGGCAGTGACCATTGTGAACACTGTTGTAAAATATTAACAAGGGTTTGCATCAAAGGATGAAGTAAGTTTCAGCTTTGGAACAGAGTGTTTTTATCATGCGAAGCCATCTGACTTGGCGCGTTGCACTTTACAGCCGCAATTATGGTCCCACCATTAACAACGGAAGTTTGATAATTGTTTGTAAATAATCTGAACTTGGCTTATTACCGAAATGAAAAATAATATGCAAAATTCTAAATTCTGAGATGTTCAGAGATTTTAATTTCCAACAAGTTTAGAGCATTTTATTTTCTCCACGTGTATCCTATTATTTGCTCATTTTTCTACGGTAAAAATATAAAAATAAAATATTCTCTTCTAGTTATTTTTACGCAGATATTAAAGAATGCAGTTTCCTGTTTGTTGACTGTTAGAGCCTTTGGTTATGGAGCATGTTTCTGTTTGTGGTATATTGCTTTACAGCTAGAGAGCTCGAGTTACTGTGGCCCAGTGGATAAAATGTGCAACTCACACACACACACACTTGGGTGTCGGCATGGGAGGGGGCATGTTGCCTTGTCCCCGCCCTGATTTTTAAAAAATAATAAATATATTTAAACAGAATGCTCAATCAATAAAACAACAACAACAAAAAAACCCACAGTTGACTTAACCCTGAGTACATTATTTATTGTCAACATAATGGCAAAGAAAACAAACCTGCTGAAGAGCATTATTAGAAAAGTATATTATGCGAATGCGACAGAAATGCCGGTTTCAGTTTGGGAAAGGTGTGTTTTTATCATATGCAGCCATCTGACTTGGCGCGTTGTACTTAAGAACCCCAATTATGGTCCCGCCATTAACAACAGAAGTTTGATATTTGTTCGTAATTAAGCTGAACTCAACCTACTGCTGAAATGAATAATAATGTGGAAAATTGTCAAATCTCGGATGTTCAGAGATTTTAATTTTTAAAAAATATGACATTTTGCATGTATGGTCTAAGCATGTTTCCTATTATTTGCTCATTTTTGTAACAGGAAAATATAAAAAAGATTTTTTTTATCATCATAGAAAAATAGTAAATCATATGGAAATGATATGTCAGTAACCCAATCGTAATATTGATCTATTTCTTTTAATTATTTTTATGCAGATATTAATGTATGCAGCTTTATCTTTGTGACTTTGGAGCTGTTGCTTATTGAGACAAGAAATAAACTAATTTCTTTGAATAGTGTTTGGCATGTTTCTGTATATGGCATATTGCTTTACAGCTACAGTTACTGTGGCCAAATGGATAGAGTGTGTGTCACACACATACATTTGATATTGGAGCACGAGGTCGTGAGTTTGCAACCACCAACAGGAAAATTTGTTTCTTTTTTTCCCCCACTATTACGCTATAATCTCTAGTACAGTATTACTTTTCTTATCACTTGCAAACTTTTCCAGATTTCAGTTTATGATAACTTGTGCAGTAATGATTTGGATTCCATATTTTATGAGAGAGACAGGGGGGGGGGGGGGGAGGGGAACTTTACTAAGAAGAGTTAATGATCTAAAATTATTCATCTTATTTTTCTGTATTATGCATATTATGCAATAGGAAAATGAAAAGAAAAGAAAAAGTTAAACATTAATTTCATCTGATGCACAATTTTGTCAAATCAATGGCAAAGAAAACAAACCCGCAGAAGCGCTGCTGTTGTACTTTTAGGTTAACAGTTAGCACAAGAAATTAACACGTCAGTATCAAGGAAATGTATCTAGGATGACCTTTTGCGACCATTTGTGATTTTAAAAAAATTTGCTACTTTGGTAATTAATGCAAAATAGTACAGTTTAAAATAAAATAACGATGTGAAATCTTAATAATGCTTTATTTTAAGCAACTGGATGTCAGAAAAAATCATACAATATGTGAATGAGTGCTCATGCATGGAGTAACCATCGGAACTTGTGCGATTTTGTTTCACTTCAGTCAGGTATGACTGCAGCTTTGTTATTGTTCGATGTTTATCGTTCTTTTCATTGCAGGGAGTACAATATCACTGACTTTCATATGATCATTAAAATTTTGTATTGCATTTACTGAAAAAGAAATAAGGATATGAATGCATGTTTAGATTCCGATAACATAGTATTGAAGAAAAAAAAATTAGATTCATTGCGCAAAATGTAGTATAAAACAGTTTGTGAGGCATTGTCATTACGTTATCATCATCTAAAATATGATTTGGCACTATGTATCATACATTATCTTCATTAGAACAAGAAAATATGTATAATTAACTGAATTACTACGTTTTTTTCAGTATAAAAAAGTTAGCAAATTGCTCCCCAGAGGGATAACGATGTAGATAAATCAGTGCCCCCCCCTCCATCTCTCTCTCAACCTCTGCTTGCATGGGTGATAAACAGTAAACCACACCCATATTATCGAGACCATGCCCACTCCGCGTTGGTGATCGGATGCAACTCCGCAAAAAAAGCATGGTGTGCAGGGCTATTCTCCGCGAGATGCCATGACAACTCCGTCAGGATGCGTGGAGTGATGGTGGAGTTTTTTTTTTTAATCCTCTCCACTCACTCTCCACCCCCACCGCGATGCGTGGGGTTCCGAAAAATCACATGAGCTGTACTGTATGTATGCTGTTCTTCATCAAAAAGAAAGAAAGTAACGGAAAAGTTTTGTTTGCAATTTACTATTTTATTTCAGTGCATCTTGCCTTTGCAAATGGAATTGGGAACTCTGTAATGTTTGTCTGGGATGTCCAGCAGAATCAGTTCAAACCAGTTTGGACTGGTCCACCAACCAGGAATCTGCATCCAGTGAGGATCCTGCAGACTGCAGCCAATATTGACCTTATTGCTGTTGCTGAGAAAAACATCACAGCCAATGCTACGATTTACCAGGTCATTAAGGTGAAGGACAGTGACTTTGCTCCAAGGTTAGAAAAAAATGTGTTTACTTTTAGTTTTGTTAAAATCCCTATTAAAGGTATAGTAAACATTATTGATGGCTTGCCAAGGTTTTGTCATACTGTTCTTATCAGTTCATATATCTGTATATTCATTATGTAAAGGGGTTATTGATTCATATTATTTACCATGAGAAATAAGAAAACAAGTTCTACTTCACTTTGAATTAGAAATTAATTTCGCTCTTGCTGAAAAAGAAACCTTGTTCGTAAAATGTTTTGTAGCAAGTTTTGACTATGTTGTAATCTAACATTAATTCCAAGAAGAGTGTGTATCTTTCTTTAGTGTTAAGGCTAGTCGAGGATGCATGGTATCTCTGTTGGCGTTACCTTGGATACAGAAAGTGTTCTAAATGGAACTATTTCTAGTTATTATAGAATCTGGAATTCTGTTTGATTTGAGAAGTTTCATTGTATGATCTGTTATATGTGAACAGTCAGAGATTCCTGTCAGGCTTATTTTTATTAATTGAATCACATGCAGGAAACAAAAGATACCAATTGCACTAAATGACTATTGTTGCATTTTTCAGAACAGTAACCATGATCTTTGATCCTGGTCAGACCTTGCTGCACACAACAGCCATGGTCCTGCAGGACACAACTCCAGAGGACACAGAGACCTTTTACGTAACCTTGAGAAACCCTAAAGGCGGTGTAGAGATTGGCCCAAACAGCAGGATCGCCATCAACATACTATCCAATGACAATGCTCATGGAATCATTGAAATAGCTCCTGTAAGTTTACTTCAGATTGCAGTATTAGTTAGTGTTGGATTATATTCATGATCACTGAATACTCTCATTTGCAGACACACTTGCTTTATAAGTAATGTAAATGTTCTTTATTAGGATTTTAAAGGAAATTATCTTAATTACTCTCTGGGTAATTATAGCAAGTGATCAATTCTGCAGATAAAAAGACAGTGCAAGGTTTTGCTCATGTACCGTATATACTCGCGTATAAACTGGGTCCAAATGCAAACAACATAGACCCAGATCTGCTGTCACATAATGCACCAGCATATCATGGTTTGTGTTGTTTGTTCTACTGATTAGTCCTTACAAACTGCATAGACCCAGATCTGCCAGTGCATTATGCGATGGCAGATCTGGGTCTATGCAGTTTGCAGTTGGTATCAGCTTATATGCGAGTATATATGGTACATATGTGACTATGAATCTGCACGAATCATTGAAAAACAAAACTTGCCTCCTAGACTGCCTACTAAAGTTACCTACTACTACTAAATTATTACATGAAATCATAGATACACATTGCTATGACCCATTTCAGCCATTTGATATATTTGAATGTGAAATACAAATGTTTGATGTGTTAAGTTGTGAAATGCCATCGATGATATCATACTCTGCAATTGTGTCCTATTGTATATAAGTAATTTTGTTATATGAGCAGCACCTGCTTGAATTTCAGGCTAAAGAAATGCAGTCTTCAGAAGATTTGCGGTAAAAATGTGTGTATTGTGTCATAAAAATAATCTTACATTTGTGATTATTGCATAAGAAATTTATGTAACTGGAGCAATTTTAATCTTTTGGGAGCCAAGTTTGCAAAAGAGAGAAATGATTAAACAGTTCAACTTGTTTGGTAAAGCTTAATAGGTTGGTTTGGAGGAGGCAGGGGGTAGGGGTGAAGGAGGGAGAATAAACCCAGGTAGATGGCATTTTAATATTTTTGTCACACCTGCGAAGCATCCGCAAGACATAGGTGTCACCTTTTAGACAGCATTGTCATTGTTGTTAATGTAGGCATCAACATTAAGTTTTTGAATATAGTTAAGTTTCTCAGACATTGTTCTATATACAATCATGAAATTTAATTGACATTGCATTCTGCAAAATTCTTGTTTTCATTCATATATTTTAATGCCTCCAATTTATTCTGTCTCCATTTAACACTATGCAAGAAGGGAGATACACACCAGAAAATTGTTTAATTTTAACAAAAGATGACACAAAGATTTAGACAATCAGGTACCATAATTACTTGAACTTTTTGCACATTTCTTATTATTGTCTGGATGTGCCAATATTTATAGATAAAACAAATGATTTTTTTTAACTCACTTTAACTATACATAAATTTGCAAATCATTAATGAGAAAGGAGTTTTCTATATAAAAAATTAGCATGCAAAAAATAATTATCATTTACATATATTGATAATATATGAAAATATAAAGGGTACAAAAATTACAGCTAATACATTTGAAGACATTGTACAGTTTTGGTCACTGAGTTGTCAGTGGCAGATACTGAAGTCAGTGTAATATTCACAAAATGCCTCAATAAGCACACATCCCACTTTTAGGTGAAAAACTTTAATAATAATAACCACTTGTCAATGCATGTCTTGTGGAAAGGAACCAGTTGCTACAATTTAGATTATAATGATTTTCTTAACCTACCATATATACTCGCTTAAAAGTCAAGTCCAACTGCAAACTGCACAGACCTAGATCTACCATCGCATAATGCACTGGCAGATTAGGGTCTGTGTTGTTTGTTCTACTGATTACTCCTAACAAACTGCATAGACCCAGGTCTGCCAGCACATTAAAGCAGCTTTGGGTCTGAGCAGTTTGCAATTGGACTCGACTTATATAGATCATTATATGGCTTGTGGTGTTCAGACATTGAGTGTAAAATATATTATTATATGGCTTGTGAAGTTCAGACATTGTCTGTAAAATATATTATTATATGGCTTGTGGTGTTCAGACATTGACTGTAAAATATATTATTATATGGCTTGTGAAGTTCAGACATTGTCTGTAAAATATATTATTATATGGCTTGTGGTGTTCAGACATTGACTGTAAAATATATTATTATATGGCTTGTGAAGTTCAAACATTGTCTGTAAAATATATCATTATATGGCTTGTGGTGTTCAGACATTGAGTGTAAAATATATTATTATATGGCTTGTGGTGTTCAGACATTGACTGTAAAATAATATTATTATATGGCTTGTGGTGTTCAGACATTGACTGTAAAATATATCATTATATGGCTTGTGGTGTTCAGACATTGACTGTAAAATATATCATTATATGGCTTGTGGTGTTCAGATATTGTCTGTAAAATATATTATTATATGGCTTGTGAAGTTCAAACATTGACTGTAAAATATATTATTATATGGCTTGTGGTGTTCAGACATTGTCTGTAAAATATATTATTATATGGCTTGTGGTGTTCAGACATTGTCTGTAAAATATATCATTATATGGCTTGTGAAGTTCAGACATTGTCTGTAAAATATATTATTATAAGGCTTGTGGTGTTCAGACATTGACTGTAAAATATATCATTATATGGCTTTTGAGCCAAAGACCCCTAGCTAGACTGGACCAGTTCTAAAATTTAAGGCTGTAATAGAGGTAATCAAAATTGCTAATAAGAAACATTTAATTCAGGATTCTCTCAATATCCGGGCCATGGAGTTGCCAGGACGGGACAACACAATCCAGATCAACGTTTTGCGTAGTCAAGGGTTCTTTGGCCTAGTCTCAGTACGCTGGGTTGCCACAGGAGACCATGATGGAACAAATGATATTTTTCCTCTGGAGGGCAAGGTTAGACATATTTTTTGTAAGCATAGACTTTTTCTCTCTGTAAATTCCTGTTAAAGTATAACCATAGATGTTGACTGGCAGAAAATCAATATGTTAGTTTTAAATATGATAGGTTATCAATTACTAGAAGGTGTGACAAATTATCATTGATCACAAATCTTGTTCAAATTAGAAAATGTTATTTGTTTTCTTCAAGAAGATTATTTTCGGGGAAAGGATTCAAAAGAGGCAGTTTTCTTTAGCATGAGTGTAAATGTTTGTCTGTGTTCTCAGGTGGAATTTGCCACTGGTCAGTCTGTGGCCACAATAAGTCTGACCATCCGGAATGATGACCTGGCTGAACTGGCCGAGGTCACATACATCCAGTTAACAGAGGTTATGGACTCTGGCACTGACCTGGCAGGACGAGGGGCACAGATTGGTGAGTCATAAAATTTGTAACCCTTATCTAGATAGGATTTTAATTGTTAAATAATTCAGAGATTATACGGCATGTGAAGTTTAGACATTGACTGTAAAATATATAGATTATTATATGACATGTGAAGTTCAGACATTGACTGAAATATATAGATTATTACATGGCTTGTGAAGTTCAGACATTGACTGTACAATATATAGCTCATTATATGGCTTGTGAAGTTTAGACATTGACTGTACAATACATAGATTATTATATGATCTGTAAAGGTCAAACATTGACTTTAAAATATATAGATCATTATATGTCTTGTGATGTTCAGACCATGTCTAGCATCAGTACCTCTCAAGGGTTGCACAGTAATGGATATGTGTGACTAGACCATGTCTTGCATCAGAACCTTTCAAGGGATGCACAGTAATGTGCATGTGTGACTAAATCATGTCTTGCATCAATATCACTCCGGGTTGCACAGTAATGTGTATGCATGACCCAACCATGTCTTACATCAGTAACTATAGGAGTTTGCATAGTAGTGTGTATGTGTGTTTAGAACATGTCTTGTATAAATATCTTTTGGGGTTGCATAGTAATGTGTATGCATGACCAGAACGTGTCTTATATCAGCACCTATTGGAGTTTACATAGTAATGTGTATGTGTGACTAGACCATGTCTTGCATCAGTACCTATAGGAGTTTGCATAGTAATGTGTATGTGTGACTAGACCATGTCTTGCATCAGAACCTTTCAAGGGTTGCACAGTAATGTGTATGTGTGACTAAATCATGTCTTGCATCAATATCACTCTGGATTGCATAGTAATGTGTATGCATGACATAGTAATGTGTATGTGTGACTAGAATGTGTCTTACATCAGTACATATAGGAGATTACACCTCTCAAGAGTTGTACAGTAATGTGTATGTCTGACTAGACCATGTCTTGCAGCAGTTTTTATCTAGGTGCATGAACTTGCCTCAAATTATCATATTTTAAAAAGAACTTTGTTCATTTGTTCTGATGTGTGAAACCAACTTATGGCACAAAATCATGTGCCTTAAATGAGTTGTAACCTGCCAAATTACTGGTGTGTACAAAAATCAAAAAAGATTTTATATCCCTGACAAGGTGATTGTACAGGTGATTGTACAGTAAAAGTCAGCGCCTTTCCACTTATTTTATTTTTGTATTTTCTCACAATGTGTCTGACTGTAACTTTGAAGGCAACCTTGATCATACTTTTATTTTACTGCTTGGTTTTTATGCCAGAATAAATGATAATAAGGACATGACCAGCTTATATTTTATGGGGAAATAGTTAACACTTATTGTGTACCCATACTGGTAATTTAAATTCTAATAAGAATTAAAATGTGTACATATTTTTGACTGAAAATATTTTATAGGAAGCAGGTATTTTACCAAAGCACATAAGAGTGTCTAACTGGAAATGAAAACTGAAATCTTTTGAGATGCAACATAAACATCCTGTCTCTCTGCTAGTTACTCTTTTCAGTATTTTCATTATTGCAGTATTAAATTGGATAACTACATATCAAAGCATGATTACCACATACTAATATAGTGGTCATATGAATCTTCCCCCCTCCTCCCAGTTTTGATAACATGCTATTTCAAAGCAAAACTTTGTTTTAGGGGTGAACAAGACCGCCAAAGTAACAGTGCTGGCAAATGACTCCCCATATGGTGTTGTTAGCTGGGAGAAAACTCTGCTGACAGTCCAGGAACCTGAGGGTACAGACTCCATGGAAACCTTATTCATTGTCAGGGAGCAAGGCATGAGGGGGGATCTGCAAGTCATGTTCCAGTGAGTAGCAACGATTGTTGTCAAGCCCACTTTGATGGAAGCTCAACATAGTGGTCACTTTGGCATCAATGTGTGTGTCCATTAGTACATTTGTATGTCCATCCATCCGTGCCCTAGATTTAGCCTCAATGTTAAAGTCTTTTGTGTGGTCAGTTTCTCAAGTACAGTTGGCCGCAGAGTCATGTTACTAGGCCAATTTACCGAAACTTGGAGTCAGGCTCGACAAGCAGGTCATGGCCAGCTTCTTCTTGTATGTAATTGATGTAAAATTAGGCAGCAGATCACATATGCGATTCTGAACATTTATTCATTCATTGTGTATCACCTGTATAATAAATTATGCATTATGCCGACATATTTCTGGTTTCATTGAGAGCAGTTCACATAATGTAAGTTCAGTAGTAAATGTGTTAGATAAATGTAATTGATACTTAGGCCAAAAAAAAAT
Source organism: Margaritifera margaritifera (assembly GCA_029931535.1). Taxonomy (NCBI): domain Eukaryota; kingdom Metazoa; phylum Mollusca; class Bivalvia; order Unionida; family Margaritiferidae; genus Margaritifera; species Margaritifera margaritifera. The sequence goes on from JAQPZY010001176.1 coordinate 1,030,048, forward strand.
TATATGTGTGGTTCAGGTTACATAGCCAAAAAAGTAGGGTAGGTCGGTAGGCTTTTATTTTTATTTTTTATTTTAAATACATGAATAAATGTATTAGTATTATAATTAAGGTTCACCGCAAGTAAACGTTCTGCCTTAAGAAGCGTCTTTATGTATTTATGTACCCTCTGCAGCAAGTTTTGTTGATGGAAGAAGACCCCAGGTGCTCTTTAGTCCATTTTCAAGAGTAGAACCATGAACCTTCTGCAAACAAATGGGAATTTTCTTACACACAGGCTCAAGTGGATTTGGACCTCGGCAGTTTATGGTGACAAACAACACCATTATCTGTGTCATATGTTTTAATTTGCTGGCTATTTGTTTTAATGTATACATTTAGCATGGAAAAACAAATCTATGTCTGAAAATAGGCATGGTGAATTTAGTTTTCTTAATACTATCTACATGTCTGTCAGACTTGATTCATACTTGAGATATTTCTAATCTCATATCCATCCTTGTCTGCAGCTGTCGGCGAAACCGAACAGACCATCCGGTCTTCTTTCAGGCTGAAGACTGGGTGTTTTGATTTAAACAGGTCCACGAATGTCCAATCATGACTCACTGACAATAAATAATTGCCACTGTTGCCATGATGGTAGTTATTTAGCTTCACAGCGCATAGAGTAGAAGGGATTCTTCTTCCACACGCCATGTTTTTTATTGTTCATCACTGCACATGTCCGTTTTACAAGCAAACGAGTGAATAAAACCAAGTATTCTGATTGCTAGTTTGGTATGGTCTAATTTGGTACAAATTGTCATCGTCACATATGGGGTTGGCGACTTGTTAAATTTTTTTATATTTTTTTTATTGGTTTTAGCAACAACAAAAAACGGTATGGTCGGAGGCTAAACACTAGGGTCAGTCGGACAACCTGAACCAACCATATTTTTTCTTTTGGCCTTATCTGTTGAACTGTTGGGGGGGTGGGGGGAAATCACCAAAAGCTTAAAATTCAAAAGAAAGGAGATATGAAGATGACCATAAGGTAGATGATAACTTTGAATGATTTGCACATAGACTGCAATGCAATTTTTCTAAAGGTAACAGGTTAGACAACTCTGTTTCCACAATAATATTAATGCTATTCCGTAAAAGAATGTGTTTTAAATTCAGATGACACATCACTATCTGTATGCTGTTTTAGGACATCTGTCAATGCAATGGCCCCAACAGAACTGCAGGCAATATCTGGGGAGGACTACATTGCCAGACTGGGGACAGTGGTCATCCAAGAAAATGTGACTAGAGTTCCTATAGACATTGTCATCCGACAGGTAAGGTCATAAAAGTTGAGGTTTCAACAGCCATTAGGATCCCAATATATAATAATTGTATACTCTGTTTCAAGTCTTTGTGAACTGTATCCAAGAATTACCAGATTTGTCAAAATCAAACTTTAATTCAATTATGAAGCTTCCCTTTAATGAAATTTATTTAGTACAGTCTAATCTCATAAATGTAATGGTTATTGCATACAGAATAATCTCATAAATGTAATGGTTATATAATACAGCCTAATTTCTTAAAAAATCATTATTTAGTACAGCCGAAACTCATAATTGTCATGGTTATTTAGTATGGCCTAATATCATCAGTGTAATGGTTATTTAGTACAGACTAATCTGATCAATGTAATGTTTATTTATTACAGTCTGATTTCACTAATATAATGTTTATTCAGTACAGCCCAATATAATCAATATATTTATTAGTGCAGCTTATCAATATGTGTTTTTGTACAGCCTATTATTATCAATATAATGTTTATTTAATACAGCCTAATCTCACATGTTTATTTAGTACAGCCTAATCTCATCTTTGTTTAGTTAGTACAGCCTAATCTCATCTATGTTTATTTAGTATAGCCTAATCTTGTAAACATATTTATTTAGTATAACCTAATCGTATCATATTAATTTAAAACAGACTGATGTTATCAGTATAATGTTTATTTAGTACAGCCTAATCATATCAATCTATTTTTTTTATATAGTACAGTCAAATCTTATCAGGGTGTTTATTTTGTACAGCCTGATGGTATCTATATAATGTTTATTTTGTACAGCCTGTTGGTATAAATATACAGTTTATTTTGTACAGCCTGATGGTATCCATATAATGTTTATTTTTGAACAGCCTGATGGTCCATATACTGTTATTTTGTACAGTCTGATGGTATCCATATAATGTTTATTTTGTACAGCCTGATGGTATCCATATAATTTTTTTTTGTAGTGTGATGGTATCCATATAATGTTTATTTTGTACCATCTGATGGTATCTATATAATGTTTATTTTGTACAGTCTGATGGTATCCATATAATGTTTATTTTGTACAGTCTGATGGTATCCATATAATGTTTATTTTGTAAAGTTTGATGGTATCCATATAATGTTTATTTTGTACAGCCTGCTTTTATCAATATACTATCTATTTAAGTACAGTACAGTCTGATGATTATAATGCTTATTTAGTACAGCCTAATTTCATTAATATAATTCAGAATGTTGCCAATTGATAAATTTTACATTTTGAATAGTGTTGTATGAAGGAGATAGATGAACAGATGTTGAATTAAAACTATACATTATACAGAAAAGCAACATGCAGTTTGTTACACATTTGTTTTTCATACATCTACCACAGGAACTAGAGTAAATGTCTACCTGAGATTTATGACTAAGTGATGCTGTTCTGATATGCAAGTGGAAACATTTCTTTACATGTACAATCCAAGATGCACTCAGTATCATTGTCTTCCTGTGGGGTGGGTGTGTGATTGGGTGATGATCATGCAAATGAGGTTGTGATAAGCAAATCCTTGAAATTTTGTAATTTACTTGCAATCAGTAATCTACATCCACAGTAAATTTCATTTCAGAGACATCTTTTTAAAAGCAATACAAATCTTTAATTCTACTTTTTGAATTGAAATGGACAAGTAAATACCAGACACATGTAATCACTTTACCTCTTTAATGCATCATTGTTTTATTTTACTGAAAAAAACATTGCCTTTTTCCTCCATTTTTAATATTTAAATATTATTGACATTAAAGTCTGTATCTGTAATCAAGAGAAATCTCTGCTTTTTCAGGATTCTATTCCAGAAACTACAGAGACATTCCTGGTTAACATCACAAGTGTAATTCTCCTTGGTCAGACTCCTCCACCTGGGTCTGAACCCAGTGTCAAGATCCCAGGCAATGTTGTCACAGTTACAATACCAGAAAATGACAATGCAAGGGGAATAGTGCAGTTCAACGTCACAACAGTAAGACTGAAATATTGTTTATCTAGCTAACCATGCAAAAACAAGTGTTGAAGTTTACAAGAAATTTAGAATTATCCATATAGAAACTATTAGATTTTTAAGAGCCCATTCTTGTTATGAAGTCCAACACTGTTGATAGGTATGATTGACAGGTGTATTAAATGTTTGTTTTGTGAACTATCTACAATACTGTTTACAGTTCAAAACAAAGATATCTTAAACTACCTGTCACAAGTGGTGAGTTCTTCCACAGTTTGAAGGTAGCTAAAATCATCCCAATTAGCATAAATGGATCTATGAATAATGTTGATCTTTTTAGACTTGTTTCAATTCTTCCCACTCTTTCCAAATTAAAAAAATAAAATGCTTGACTATCTAATGGATTTATTCATAAACTACAGTCTTTTTCACCGACAGCAGTCAGGATTCAGAGCTTTAATATCATTAGTAGATACGTGGATGTTAGTAAAAGCTCTAGATGAAGGTAAGCTTGTAGGTACTATCATATTAGACTTTCGAAAAGCATTTGACTTGGTGATGTAGGTAGGCTTGTTGGTCCTATCATTTGACTCGGTGATGAAGGTAAGCTGAAAAGGTACTATCATTGTAGACTTTGTAAGAGCATTTGACTCAATGATGAAGATAAGTTTGTAGGTACTGTCATAGTAGTTTTTAGAAAAGCATTCGACTTAGTGGACCACAAAATTCTTCTAGATTAACTCAAGATGTATAAATTTGGAGAGATAATTATTAAGTGGTTTTCATCCTATCTCACAGAGAGTTGCCAAAAGTCACAATGAATGGAGTGCTTTCAAATGACCAGCTTGTTCGCTATGCTATTCCACAGGGTTCAGTACTAGGCCTTTCATATTTCTTATCTTTTTTAATGATCTATCTCTTTGTTTGGTAAATGTGTTTACAACAACAGATTTCCATTTTGATGATACCACCTATAATTCTCCTTAGCAAATCTACAAAACTATTTGCATTGTACCTGACAATTCTTGTAAAAAATAGAGGACCCCAAGGGAGATTAGTTTTTGTAAACTAATTGGGTTACCCTCTGAATACAAATATTTCATTATTATTATTACTATTATTATTATTACTATTATTATTATTATTATTATTATTATTATTTTTATTATTCAGATATCAACAAGTAGGTTGTTTTCATAGTAGCTTTGGTGCCTTTCCAGATTCATTATGAAAAGTTCATGTATATTGATACACCATTTTGATAGTTAAGTAACATTCACCAAAATATATTTTGTAGCTATTAATCAAGCATTACATTAACATTGAATAAAAAGCACCAATGTGTTCCTCCTTAACACATGATACGTGGCAGCACTCATGAATGATTATTTTTGTTACTATATTCTTATTAACTAGAACATTGAGGGGCGGATTGACACTTATGAGGAATATGGGAAGAACACAACTCTGTCCTTACAAGTGAGCCGCAGTGTTGGTTTATTTGGCCCAGTTACCATAACATGGCAAGCAGAACCAAGGGAGGCCACTATACTAGACTTTGCACCATCTAGTGGGACTTTGAGATTGGCAAATACAGAGCAAAGTGCCAATATTTACATTACCATCATTGATGATACTATTCCAGAAGAGATGGAAGTATGCACACATTTTACATCATTACTATAAAAACCCATTAACACACATTTTGCATCATTACTGTAAAAACCCATTAACACGCATTTCGCATCATTACTGTAAAAACCCCATTAACACACATTTTGTATCATTACTATAAACCCATTAACACACATTTTGCATCATTACTATAAAAACCATTAATTTGTCTTCCCTTGTTAAATTAGATTATTTGTGATAAAATAATACAGCTAATGTAGCATTCAGTGTCTTCACTAGAAACTTCTGTAATTTATTGAGACAACTTCATGTATTTTATAAACTTGCTTATCATTCACTAATTGTTTCAAGAATTGAAGCAAATAATTCTTTTTACCAAATCAAGAGCGATATTTTCTTTTCTCACACACTCCTTTGTTTTTACTTGAAACTTGATTAATCATCATGACTCATAATGAAGACCTTTCTATTTTTGCAGTTCTTCCATTTAGCAATGTTCATTCTTGTGACAATTATTCTACTTTACAGACCTTTGATATCAGGTTGATTGGCATCAGTGGAGGGGCTCTTCTTGGACCTTACAGTTCTGTGCGGATCGCAATATTAAAAAATGATTCCCCCAATGGCTTGTTCCGATTTGTTACAACAGAGGTAACTGGAAATTGTTTGTCTTTTGTCTTTCCTGACTAATACATGGAATAGAATATGGTCAAAGCTGTGTGTCTGTCCTGTAACATTGAATAGAATATGGCCAAAGCTGTTTGTCTTTCCTGTAACACGGAATAGAATATGGCCAAAGCTGTTTGTCTTCCTGTAACATTGAATAGAATATGGCCAAAGCTGTTTGTCTTTCCTGTAACATGGAATAGAATATGGCCAAAGCTGTTTGTCTTTACTGTAACATGGAATAGAATATGGCCAAAGCTAGGTTTTATACTATAGGAACAAGAGTTTAGTGCTTGGTTGTAGAAGAAGAGATCAGTGTAATGCAAAAGAAACAGACTTTCAAGTCAAGAACAATGTAGTTCCTGTATATTTTAAGTGTTCTGATCAGAATCCTCTCATAAAAACTTGCTCCAACTTTAGAACATGACACAATAGGATCTATTTTGTTAAATATTTTCAGTTGTTCTATAACAGCATGTACAAAATGATGTAATTCTATTAAGTTCACAAAGATAACGTAATTCAGTTAAATGAGTAAACCGTTTGCCTAGTCCATACATTATGACAGTGGCATATAGTGTTACAGAATGACAGTAGCTTATAGTGTTACTCTATGACAGTGACTTAAAGTGTTACACTTTGACAATGGTTTATAGTGTTACAGTATGACAATGGCTTATAGTGTTACCATTTGATAGTGGCTTATAATGTTACTGTATGACAGTGGCTTATAATGTTACTGTATGACAGTGGTTTATAGTGTTATTGTATGACAGTGGCTTATAGTGTTACACTGTGACAGTGGCTTATAGTATTACAGTATGCAGTCTTTCCAGCAGTCCTAGTTTTTCCTACTTCTTGGTCAGACTCCCAATTTTTCCCTGCTTTTTTCAAAATAGCCCTACAATCCCTACTTTGTTTTCAATATTATGTTGAAAATTGATTACACACTGCACAAATGGCCATAATGAAGCATGGTCATATATGGTCTCTTTGATGTGTGGCCAGGTGTTTAAGAAGATGGAGGCACCCTGTCATAGAGACAGCTAGTATGTGAGTAAGAGCATTCTTTTGTTCAAGTTTACAATCATAAGTCAGGTAAAGGTTTTATTTTTTCAGTAATTTACGTAAATTTCATACTATTTTTCTTTTTAAAATGTACCTGATTTCAACTACTTTTTCCCTACTTTTTAAATAAAGTCACCCTACTTTATCAATACTTTGTACAAAGGGTTGCTGGATAGACTGAGTATGACAATAGTTTTTAGTGTTACAGTATGAGAGTGGTTTATAGTGTTGCAGTATGACAGTGTCTTATTGTGTTAATGTATAACAGTGGCTTATGGTGTTACAGTATGACTGGCTTATAATGTTACAGTATGACAGTGGCATATAGTGTTACAGTATGATAGTGGCTTATAATGTTACAGTATGACAGGGGATTATGGTGTTACAGTATGACTGGCTTATACTGTACAGTATGACAGTGGCTTATGGTATTACAGTATGACAGTGGCTTATAGTGTTACAGTATGACAGTGGCTTATGGTGTTACAGTATGACAGTGGCTTATGGTGTTTCTATTTTTCATATGTTTTGTTTTCATGTCTACTCAGATAACATCTAAAAATCTTAGTGAATTGAGGTAATATTTATTCAAGAGGTGTACTTCTGTACTATTCAGTCTCTGAGTTTAGTTTTCAAATTTTTCCATCAACAAAGGAAGGCAATATTGCCCCTTTTTAAGTTCTTTTTTTATTCTTTTATATGGAGTATACTCATATATACTGAAAAACCTCAAGAGTATTAGAATAACCACAAAGGTTTATATCAATTCAGATCCAAATTGTTTTATCCATTATATCTGAATTGAGTTCAGTTTTATCAATTTTCTGGCCACATTTAACAAGGTTATTTACCTTTTTGACCTAGAGTTCAATACTGAGAGATTTACTCTTGCAGGGACGTTGATTATCCCCTGTAATTGTATTCTTTCGCTTTACGTAGCAATCCATGGAGTAATGAAGGCATAATTAATAACTTTGTAACATTTTTACAGGCAGTGTTGCGTGAATCTACATCCCTTTATGACCCTAATGGGGAGACGCAGTTGATCATAGAAAGGATTCAGGGGACTGATGGTGTGGTCAATGTCCAGTGGAGGCTTAATGCTGAGGCCATTTATGACTTCTATGAACCTTACTCTGGTTCCCTGCCTTTTGCACAGGTAATACTGCACACCTGTGTGTTAAAAAAACAAAAACATAAATGATCAAGATGAAGTGTTGGATAGTTTCATATCCTTTTTTATACCAACATACCGTATATACACACTTATAAATCATGTCCAACTGCAAACAACATAGACCCTGATCTGCTGACACATAATGCACCAGCAGATCAGGGTCTATGTTGTTTGTTCTACTGATTACTCAAAAAAACTGCACAGACCCAAATCTGATGGTGCATTATGTGATGGCAGATCTGGGTGTGTGCAGCTTGCAGTTGGACTTGACTTATAAGTGAGTGTAGATGGTACATATAGTAGATACATGTAAATGTCCATGTGATTGATGTGATATACTACATGTTGTGAATAACATGCTAACATCTTCTGACATGACCAAGCTGGTTCCACTCCAGCTGGCTTCATGCATGCAGTTTTCTTAAGTCAGCTGTACTTAAACATTGGAATCACATGTGGCACTTGTGTCAGTCATACTTAAACATTGGAATCATATGTGGCACTTGATTCAGCCATACTTAAACATTGGAATGACATGTGACACTTGAGTCATCTGTACTTACACATTGGAATCACATGTGGCACTTGAGTCAGCTGTACTTAAACATTGGAATCACATGTGACACTTTAGTCAGCTGTACTTAAACATTGGAATCACATGTGATACTTATGTCAGCTGTACTTAAACATTGAAATCACATGTGGTACTTATGTCAGTTGTAGTTAAACATTGGAATCACATGTGACACTTGAGTACAGATTTTTCATTCTTGTAAAACTTTTGTTTGGAGGTAATTCATTAATAATTTAGTTATTTTAATAATAATGACTTTACATGGTTTGCTATATGCAAATGTTTGCCAGATTGCTTGGGAAAGACTTTGAAACCATGGGCTTAGATTCTTCCCTCTGCTATAACAAATGTTAAATACATATAAAACTGTACATGATCACTAAACTCATTGATGTGTATTGTGCAGGCAGGAACAAACCTTCCAATGTCACATAATGGTATATCAGATTCATCAGTAAGCAGTATGCTGGCTTTACATCGGTCATTATGAAAGGTGATGTTGATGTGTCAGATCTATAATGGGTCAGTGTTCTAACTATCAGATCTGTTAGTAGATAATTTGCTGGCATAATAGATTTATCAATACATAATATACTGCTATCTTGATTCTTTCAATGCACAACATCTCTAGATATCAAATCTCTGATTTGTAATGTGTTGACATATCTGATCTCTAAGCTAAAATTTACTGCAAGTCCCCAGAGGTAAAATAATGCAAAAAACCAAAACAGATGGATCCATTTGTAATGTAAACACATACATCTTGTGTATTCAGATGTGTCCATTTGTAATGTAATCAGATGCAACTTGTCTATTCAGATGTGTTATTAACAAACCTAATAGGTCCATTTGTAATGTAAACACATACACCTTGTGTACTCAGATGTGCTATTAACAAGCTTCAAATTGTCTTCATTGAACCATTGCCTACAAGATCAAATACAGCACATTTAAGAATAAACTTGACACAAAGTGCACATCTTGGGCACAATGTTTAAACTATGAATAAACATCAAAGTGCATCAGAAGTTAACTCTCAAGTGAACAACAGTGCACCAAGTAGTGAACAACAGTGCTTTCCCGTTTTCCTGTATGAACAATCTGTCATTTGTGCATATGTAACAATTCATTAGAAACCACTGAAATATTCAAACTTACTGGGTGATCAGATAATGGCACTTTGAAATTATCAATTCAACTTCATTCTGTTTTGTAGTTCATTTGTTCATTTATTTGTTCATTAGTTTATGTCTATCCATCAGTACCATTTTATTTATCAGCTTAATGTATCTGCTAATCTGATTCATTCAGTTGTTTAGCAGTGTTTCCCTATCCATCTGCCCATCACACTTTCAGTTCTGCTCTATAACTTTAAAACCATTGTGAGATTTAAGGGATGAACCTTACTATAACTTTAAAACCATTGTGAGATTTAAGGGATGAACCTTACTATAACTTTAAAGCCATGTGAGATTTAAGAGATAGACCTTGATATACTCATATATCATCATTAGAAGATTTGTTGCATACCTCTCTGGGAGTCCTATCTTCAAGGTCAAGGTCATGGCTCAATAGTTTAAGTTTTCTGGCACACTTTCATTTATAAATATTTTTCAATAATTAATTTGAGTGAAGCTGAGGTTTTGATAAGCTTAATAAGTTGAGTGTTGGTAAATCCTTTGAACTGGATAGGCATTGGTCCGCCAATTCTTAAACTTGCTGCACTGGTAATAACAAAGTCATTAACGCACATTATAAACTTAAGTATAATAATTGCTAACTTTCCAGATAGCTTCAAATGTGTGAACGTTACATCTATCTTTAATAGAAAAGAAAATGAAGATCTAGGATACTACAGATCAATATCCACTCACCTGTTTTATCAAAATTATTTGAAAAGAGAATAGCTAAGCAGGTCTATGAATTTTTTAAAACTTATTATTTAATAAGACTCAATCGGGATTAAGAAAATATCACTCATGCCATGACAGAACTCACCAGATAAACAGATCTTTAGTTACAAGAAATGGATAATTATTCTTTGACTGGGGTTGTTTGTCTTGACTTCAAGAAAGTCTTTGATCTAGTTGATCATGAAATTCTGCTGCAAAAGTTGGTGTATTTGTAAATAATAATTTACAATAGGATAACTATATTGACAATATTTGTAGTGTCATCCAAAGTTACGCCACTCAGTTGAATCAAGAAATATTTACCTACTAAAGCTTGCATTCTTTACTACAGTGCATATATTTGTCCAACTCTGGATTATTGTTCAACTGTATGGGGTAAATGTGTCAAATCTCAGCTTGACAGGATTTATAAAGTACAGAAAAGGGCAGCATGTGTTATCTTAGATGCATCTATTGTAAATTCATCCAAAGCATTGTTTAGAGAACTAAAATGGCTTACAACATATGAAAGGATTGATTTTCACAAGATCAGCATCACATGGAAACCTTCATCCGCCAAACCCAAGAAGAGAACAATTTAAGAAAAGCTTCCAATACAGTTCAGTGGAATAAGCTTCGACTGAATGTAAAATCTGCAGAAAATATTACAGTATTTAAGATGAGATATAATGAGCGTCTACATGTTATTAATAGATTATAATAGAGTTTAATACTTATAAAGACATGTTAAAGTGAATAGTAATTACTATTAACCTTTGTGTTATGTACAGTGTTATACTTTTTCCATAAGAAGTCCTTAAAGGAGAATAGTCCTTGTCTAAATGAATCACCCTGACAGGTATCAATAAAAGTATTATTATTATTTCCTATCTGTAACTTTTAAGTCATTTGAGATTAAAGAATGAAACAGTGTATACTAATACATCATCATTAAAAGGTGTGTTACATATCACATTGGGGGTCCTATCTTTAAGGCCAAGGATGTGCAGAGAGATGGTGATTCTGTTCTTGATAAAGAATGAAATTAAATAGGATAGATTAAATCAGGATAATTTAAAACAGACATAATTTAAACACACATTGAAAATGAGATATATAAATGTTGTCATGTTCACTGTTCACTTCATATCTAGATATAATTGTCATTAAAACATACTTGTTGCTACTTTGGAAATTTGTTTGAAATTACATGAAAGATATTTTTCCCAGTTGTGCACATAAAGTTTTAACACCTTGAAAAGAATACATAGCTTTAGTAAGTGCTGTGGCTTCATTGTTTGATCTTTCATAGGCATCAGTAAATATAGATCAGTGATTAACTATAGAATAACTTTAGTATGTATTGTGGCTTCATTATTTAATCTTTCATATGCTGCAGTAAATATAGATCAGTGATTAAATATAGCATAACTTTAGTACATGCTGTGGCTTCAATAATTGATTTTTCGTAGGTTGCAGTAACTATAGAGCAGGGATTAACTGTAGTTTAACTTTAGTACATACTGTGGCTTCATTCATTGATCTTTCATATGCTGCAGTAAATATATATCAGGGATTAACTGTAGTTTAACTTTAGTATGTACTGTGGCTTCATTCATTGATCTTTCATAGGTCGCAGTAACTTTAGACCAGGAATTAACTATAGAGCATCTGTTACACTGGCTTTGGGAGAGGAAGTAGGTCAGTACAGATATAAATTAATTACCAATGATAAAATTGACATATTGGAGTATGAACGATGTGTTAAACACTGGGTTTTGTTGGTTAAGGAGAGAGGGTAGCACAGAGCAGTCAAATGTTTTCTTACTAGGCAGCTGGTTGATTGTGATAATTTCATATTCTTCTTTACTATTATACTATTTACTATTCTAAAACATTTTGTTGCATTATCTAAAACTTCACCTGGATGATGTGGTTTAACAATATTGTTCATTTTAATTTATTAACTTAGAGAGGCAATATGGTTGTTGTGAAATGATTTTAATTTGATTGCATTATATCTGGGATCAACTCATGATAAGGTTGACACATAATCCCAGGTCACACAATCAAGGTGGTAGGTCAGTTTTTTTGGGTTGTTTTTGTTGATTTTATCTGCACTCTTAACACATTATTTGTTAGTGTATCATATCATGCAAAGGAAATGGGAGATAACATATTTTGGTGTATAACGCACACTGATGTGCAATTTTCGAGCCAGAATGAAGGAACAAAACTTAGTTCTGTCATATCATAATGCATTTTAAAATCTTGATAATTTTGCTCCATTTTCATAGTGTGACAACAGTTGGCCATTTTGGATAGTGCACTGATCATCATTTGTTACATAACATTTGAATTGTTTACAATAAATCAGTACTTTGCTGTTTCTCTGGTCTTTTCCATCAGTATGTGCCGCCTGATCGTGACCAGTATTTTTTTACAGACATTGTAAAAGAAAAAATGAAAAAAGTTTCAATATTGGACGTATATCTTTCCAATTATATTGTTGGAACTTAAAATGGACGGTTTAAGGTTCACCTTGTTGATGGAGTTCAGTCTATTGCATCAAATCCCTCATATTCCTCTTCATCATCATCACTCTTGAAAAGTCACTGTATGTCCTCATCTGTCATCATTCCTGGCATTGCTGCATAATAGCCTTTGTCTTCGAGTTTGTCCTTGCTCTCTGGATGGTGTTCATGCTTAGCATCATCCTCCCACAAGATGCCATCCTCTGTGCCATCCATTTTATTTGAGATACAGCACTTTTTGAAGGCATGGACAATGATGCTTGGATCTAGCTTGGCCCATGCATCCACTATCCACTGACAGATGTCAGTCATCTCAGGTTTCCTTATTCTTCCAGATGGCATAAATATCAGCATACGACATAGTACATTTTCTTCTGAGCATTGTTTATATGGGCTTGTTGATGCCGTCGTCTGAGGGCTGAAGCATCATTGTCATACCACCAGGAATTATGCCCAGAGTGGTCAGGTAGTCAGTCTTTTGTAGGTCCTTGACATGGTCTGACTTGTAGCATTGGAAGGCATCCAGAACTAATAAGTTTTTTCTGGTGTAACCACCTGGCCGTTTTCTCTATACATTCTTTATCCAGTCCTTCATCAATGTTTCATCCATCCTTCCCCTTGCACCTGATGAGGATCCCCTTTGGCACACTGGACCCTTTGGAAGTATCTTTTTCTTAAAAATAGCAAAGGAGGAAGCTTTTCACCACATGCGGTACAGGCAAGCATCGCAGGAAAACGATTTTTCTCATTGCCAGTTGTGGTTATGCTGATGTTGCTGGCCCCTTTCATGTGGATAGTGGTGTTGGATTTAAGATCAAATGTCAAGGGTGTCTTGTCAGCATTTTGTATCTGGCTCAACTCAAAGTTGCATCTTTTGCATTGTTTAATGATGAATTGCTGGAATTCTACCAGTTTGTCTGGCAGTTCTGGGTTATATATGTGCATCGCCGAATTGATAAGCCATGCCATCATTGAAATGCATAGGCCCAGCTCACAGACCCCTTGTAATCGTCTATTTTCTTCTGTTTCACAATAAGTATTGCCTGAAAGCAAATCTCTGTGGTAGATACTGAGATACTGTCTTCTTCTATCCATCACCCATTGAAGGACTCAATTCTTTATGTCTGGATGCTTTGCACTTGTCCCTCTGTCTGCCTGTTTTTCTCTTGGCATTTTCTTCAGTCTTTCTTTCATTCTTCTCCACTCCCTAACAGAAGACTCCCCTACATTGAACTCCCTCCCAGTGGCTCTGTTACCATGTGTACATGGCTCCTACATTGAACTCCCTCCCAGTGGCTCTGTTACCATGTGTACATGGCTCATGTTGATACTTTCTGTGACTATATTCGTTCAGATTCAAGAACGAACACAAGATGCTATGTGCAAGTTCTGGTCCAGTATTTATACTTGTTTGGACCATCATGACACCTCTGAAATATATTTCAGTGCCCAAGATGGAATTTACTAAGACAATGCATTATAATTACGTTTCGCACATCAAAACTTTAGCTGGTGCTAATTACTTTTAAAAACACCACACTGAGTCAATTAAACATTGTCCACTTTATTGTAACAAAGAAGTATCAAATACAGTGGTTTAAGATGAGAAATAAAACAATGAACCAAGTTTATTTTACAAAAAAAAGTAAATAAAGTATAAATTTACATTGGCTAAGCAATGTAGCCAGTGCTGATTACCGTGAAAAGACCACACTGAGTCAATGAAGCATTGAAAACTGTATAGTCACAAAGAAATATCAAATACTATGATTTAAGATGAGAAATAAAATTAAGAACCAAGTTTATTTTCCAAAGAAAAAAGTATTTGCTGATTTCATACATTAACTTATTATTTTGTTTCACATGTTTCTGTAACAAAGTAACCGTAGTCACAAAAAGGATGTCCCCTATATGTGCCTCTGATGAGAACATTAACATTGCTTGAATTCCAAATATTATATTTCAATTCAACCAAGAATAAATGAAGAAAAATGTATTAGATCCTCGGTTATTGAATACTTAACATTTACTGTACAGGTATGGTGATCATATATTTGTTCTACTGCAATGCAGTACTTTGCACAGCTTTAGAACAAGTTAAGTTATTATGTACATGTATTTCTGGTCGAGTCACAGAACAAAATGCTACACAGTGGTGTGAAATGAAACGAGTTTATTAACATAAGCAGTCAAAGAACAAGACTATCAAGGTTTGTAAGCATTATTTATTTCTTTAATAAGACTAGTACAGGTAAACAATTTAGTTACAATGCAATGTGCAACATTTAGGCAGTTATAGTGCCTTCATCCTTTCGTCAGATCGACCTGGAAAAAAAAAACTATTTTGTTAGTCCTTCAATAAAATACACACACCCTCCTGAAAATAAGAAAATTAGTTTTTAAAAATTGTGTGTTTTAAACAGCAAAATATGGTAAGTGCCTTTGCCAAGGACCCAACCCTATCTCTCTGATAGTGACCTGGGCTCATAAACCCATATTCTCCACATTAATTATGTGTATTCATGCCATGACTGTGCATAAATAGAGTGTAGTCAAATACTTGAAAATGTAACTGGAGTTGAAATCATTGTGCCTATGACCTTTGATCCCTTTCTAGAACCCCAAGTGATGCAGAGAAAAATGTCACCTATCATTATAATGGACAACTAGTTATATTGGAGTTTTGTAAAATTCAGTCTGGTGGTTAAGTGGGAGCTTTAAAGCTAAAGATACATGGACAGAGTTATGTACCAAACTACACCATTTTTCTGTGGTGTTATACTCAGCATACTTTTTGGAACCATATAAATCTGAAAATATTTGGTGCAAAAAGAAATTTAAGACAAATCTTGTATTGGTTGTGAACAGTGCCAGTGTACAATATGTCTACATATGTGATCCATTCATATGCAGAGTATGTACCAGACTCTGTAAGGTCTCTCAGTGTACAGTATGTCTACATATGGGATCTGTTCATATGCAGGGTATGTACAAAACTCTATAAGGTCTGTCACTGTACAGTATGTCTACACATATGCAGAATATGTACATGCCACATCTGTTAATGTGTAATGTACTTCATTTTTTAATTTGAGAATGCTTAATGCAATGCATACTTTTTCTGGTGTTATATCAGACTAATTGCTCTTTTATGTAATTGTTACATTGCTTTTAAATGTATTTGTATTGTCAGTATTATATATGTACAGTTTAATTATGTCTTCCCTATTCTTTCTTCAGGGTGAGAAAACAAAATCTTTAACACTCAGGACCAGACCTGACAATATCCTGGAAGGGGAAGAAATATTCATTGTGTCACTGATATCTGCAGATAACAATGCCGATATTTCGCCATCACAGGGGGATGCCAGGGTGCGGATTCTTCCTGATCCTGGAGCCAGTGGGACAGTTTCTATCCTCCCAGAGTCCCGTAATGTCTACATTGGAGAGCCTGGGGAGTCAAACCCAAATTACAATGGGAAGGTACAGATTGCTCTGACCCGTGGACAGGGAATTTATGGAGAGATAACAACCTCATGGTCCATTGTACCTAGAGATATCTCAGCTTTTGTTCAGGTTGAAGGGATAATCCACTTTGTGGATCTACAGCAGACTGCCACCATTATAGTCCAGGTAGTAATACATACATGCTGTGAGTGACACTCAATGACTACAGTATATACTCGCTTAGAAGTCGAGTCCAACTGCAAACAACATAGTCCCTGGGCTGCCATCTCATATTGCGCTGGCAGACCAGGGGCTGTGTTATTTGTTCTAATGATCACTCCAAACAAACTGCTTAGATCCAGATCTGCTGGTGCATTATGCAATGGCAGATCTGGGTCTGTGAAATTTGCAGTTGGACTTGACTTATAAGTGAATATATATATATGGTAATTTAATATTGGTTTTTTAAAAGAAACCTAATGGTGAAGTTGTACTGTTTCATTATGATTTGATCATTGTCTTTATTAAATTTGTTTCAGGATTCAGTCTAGGTCAGAATTGTTGGAGAAGTCATTTTTCCCTCAAAGGGCCAAGAGGAAAAGCTTTGAATTCACAGGGAGACTTGATTTTGGCTGGCTAATAATTTCCTATTCACACTTATATTTCAATCATGTTTATATGTTGATAGCTGGCTGAATAAATTAATTAAAAAAATATATGTGCAGTGTGTCATGCTTAATTATGTTTTATTTGTATCACTTCAAATATTTAGCAAAATTTCAATAAATCTGTATAATTTATGGTTTTAAAAGAAAGAAAGAAGATGCAAGAAAAGTTGATAGGTATAGTGTAGATATTGGATAAATCCAGTAAACACAAGTAATAGAACATTACTGTCTTGGTATCATCTGATTGGACATTACAATCAGGTTAATAGAAGGTCATGTCAGTGTGCATAGGCAATGTTTTACCAGCAGTTTTACACAGTGAGCAATGCCCAAATCCCTTCTCATCCTGAATATACCACTTGAAGTCATTCTGATTAAACACTTGCTTGAATTTTTGTGGTTTTTCACTTTCAAAATGTTCTGAAGCCTTTCATTTTGTAACAATTAATGGACAAGTCAAAGATGAAATACTAACTTGTTAGAGACATCTTGACAGTGTAAAGAAAAATTAATTACATTATCGTTAGTTAAGAATAATTTCCTAAATCCGCATAATACTTAAAAGAAGTTGTACTTACCCAATCATAATATCCAATCAGATAAGACCTACACAGTATGCATCCATAAACCTAGGCTAATTTCCTTTTTAAATGCCGACTTTCAGGTTTTGTTTGTTCACATTTCAGAAGTTATCTGTTCATCATAAGCACCTTTACAAATCCCTATGTACCGTCTGTACTCGTGTATAAACCGGGTCCAAATACAAACAACATAGACCCTGATCTGCCGTCACATAATGCACCAGTAGATCAGGGTCTATGTTGTTTTTTCTACTGATTAATCCTTACAAACTGCATAGACCCAGATCTGCCGGCACATGATGCGATGCCAGATCTGGGTCTATGCAATTTGCAATTGGTATCGAGTTATACATGAGTATATACAGTAAGTCATCTAAGATAGTCCTATTGTAAAGCAATTATCTCATCAAATAACACCACCTGTTATTTGTATCAACCACACATATCTCTGAAACAAGTAGTGGTCTTTGTCATGCATCATTGCACAGCCAGTACATGCAGATTTTGAGCCCTGTGTTGGCCTACAAATCTTTAAGTCTTTTCACCTCTGACATATTTTTCAAGTGAGATATGACATTGACACACAGATTATATTTTTTCTCATTTGCTATTTTTATACAAGCATTTGAATGGATTAATATAGAAGACTGTCTGCAAATACAGCTCCTGAAATATATTTAAATAACGAGCACCTAAATTTGATTATGTTGGCTGTTAAGTTTCAGATATCTATATAAAAACATGTTACATTGCATAGAAACTTCATTATCTGTCAAGAATAACATGTATATGAAGCCATTATACCACTGACAAAATTATCAAATCAGATAAATGTTACTACCTTAGAAAAACCATTACTTTCTCTAAACCAGGCACTGGATGATACAGTCCCTGAGTTGAGGATGACCTACACATTGCAGCTTGTCTCAGTCACAAATGGGGCTTTCATTTCCAAGGACCCTGGAGCTGACACATCTAACATCATATTTGTGGCCAGTGATTACCCACATGGAATGTTTGTGTTTGACCTCCCCCAGATAATGAGCATCTCAGAGGATCTGTACTCCGTAAGATGTCAACATTCACATTTGTGTTGAAGAGGGGTGGGGGGATCTAAAACTGTAGCAATTTGTGTTGTATTCTTTAAATATCTGCCAAATGTACAAATTAAAATTGCATCATTGTGATCAATTTCATTCCTTTTTCTTCTATCTTATATTATTCCTAGAGTATACACTTTCATTTCAGATATGGCTTTCAAGCACAGCCAGAGAATATTGAAAGCAGCCAAAACTAAATTTTCACTTCTTATTATCCCCTTGCTTTTGGAAAAAATGGTGGAGATTATGGGATCCTACATATTGGTGCTTCTGTGTGTAATGTCATGCAACTCGTCCTATACCAGTTAACATGTAGACTTTAAGCTTTGGGGTGTTATTTGGGGTGGGCAGTGGCCATCCACTTGGTGCAGAGTTTGGAGAGTGAGGATATTTATGCATATACATGTGTAAAAAGGGTTGGAATGGGTGGGTAGTTACAACTAAGAAAATTATATTCCCCTTTCTATTTCCTTGGCAAATATTTACACCTTCATTTGTGTCTCTGATAAATATCAGAATTTATTATTATACTTCCTGTGTCTCTGATAAATATCAGAATTTATTATTATAGTTCCTGTGTCTGATAAATATCAGAATTTATTATTATACTTCCTGTGTCTCTGATAAATATCAGAATTTATTATTATACTTCCTGTGTCTCTGATAAATATCAGAATTTATTATTATACTTCCTGTTAAAAAGAGCTGAAAAGTCTGTTTTTGGGGAGCTAAAATTGGTAAATTTGGTATCCTTGGGTTTTCTTTCAAAATGATTGGTTGTAGCAGCTGCACTTTTTATCTTTTTGTAGGTATCAATTCCTGTAATTAGGCGTTCTGGCCTTAATGGTCAGGTGTTGTTATCATACAAGACCTACCCTGGCACAGCAACTCAGTATGAGGATTACTTCCCAGTGGAGAGCACACTTACGTTCCAGCATGGGGAAAATCGTCAGATTGTGAATATCCAAATCATACAGGACACCCTACCTGAGGGGCCAGAGGAGTTCTATGTTAATCTAACAAGCTCCAGACTTCTTGTTCCCAGGTAATATACATGTACATAGCAACATTTGATGTTAAAACTATAATTAGATGTAAAAACTTATGCAGTAATAAAAATGTAATTACCCTAATATCGAAAGAGTAAACCCTAGTCTTGTTTATCATACACAAACAGCAGCCATAATAATGTCAGATAAAGCCTGTTATTGGTTAAATAGGTTTAACACATTGTTTCCATTTAAAGCATGGTATTAAAACGATTGTTGGGTAAAACAAGCATTCAGCTTATTGAAGTTAGACTATATTGCAGATTGTTAAATAGTGTTGTCCCGAGCCAGTTTCAGGAGTGTGCTGCACCGTCCCCACCCTAGGTGGTGCTCTGTCCTCTACAATAAAAACACCTTGGTCAAGTTTAGTTTTCACCTTTATCCAGGAAATTTTAAGGAGTTTTAGCCCCATGTGACGTAGAACTTTGCCTTTAATTTTGTTTCCACTCAGTAGCTTTTGATTGACATCATGGATTGAAATCAAATTTGGTATAGGGTTTAACATGAGACAGTTTTGATTTCCACCATTTCTTCAACGAATACATCACCTAATCACATTAACATTACGGAATTACCTTCCACTATCTCCCAAATACTGCCCTATATACAGTTTAGATGCTACAAATAGTATATATGGGACATAACTCATGAAAGATACTATTATAATTGTCTCCCCTTGTCAAAACTAGGTGACCTATATTCTGGATGTTCTTCAGTTTAGGCTTTTGCTCGGTACAGGTAATGTAATAGCAGTATGCCTCCCAGAACCTGTTGGATTTCTCTGGTAAATTCATTATTATTTTGTTGTATTATCTTTGCATCAAGAATTGGTAATGTTATTATTTTTTTTTCATCATTGTTTTTGGTATATTTATCCCCATTGTGGACTTGATTACTGACCATGACAATTTACGTTTTTACATCTGTGCATGCTATTATAATGTTTTTTTATTGTGGGCACTGTTTAATTTCTTTACATTTTCATAAGCTATAATTTCACTGCATTCATTGATTTACAGTTGGCACCTTTTTTTGTTGTTCATAATGGCTGCTCCAGTAAAACATACTTGGGACCCAGGGAAGCTACTTTCAACATGGAGTAGTCACCCATAGAAACAATTTAGAATTTCGTATCATTTTTATATGAACTCTTTAAGTAATCAGAGTACACTGGCACATATTTTAAAAAGACTGCCTTCCCTGGGTGCCATGTATGTCTAAATGGAACAGCCCTAATATGACTTAGTCATTTTTCATTGTCGTTATAGGTACACAATGACGACTAATGCACCAATCATAAACAGTTCAAGGTCTCAGAAGTCACTCATGAGATGTGCCTCTGATGTACTAAATGTACTTCATCTATACCAGTGGTACCCAAACCCTGGGTTGCAACAGAAATGAGGGTTGCGAGGACCCTCGCAACCCTATACTGGTACTGCATTTTGGGTTGCAAAAGATGGTATTTAGGGTTGCGTTCATAAAAGTTCAGGAACCAGTGATCTGTACCTTCTAATGCCTCTGCGAGTTGGTCAAAAGGGATTTGGTCCACTGTTCTGCAGAACAATCAAAAGGCAGGGAAATATTTTGCCACCTTCTCATTCCCTGTTGATATCTCAGATGAGAAGATTGATCCAAGGGGCATTGTTACAGATAATGGCTTCAGGTGATTCTCTTTCTCACCTGTCAATCTGCTTTCAACTATTGATATCAATGTGTTAGGAGATTTGGCAGTTCCCTGCCCCCCTTCCCCCCAGAACAGAGTCAGTGTAAGTCAAGTTGCATGGGGTTTTCTGTGAACCTCTCTAGAGCTATATATGCTGACTGCCACTGTCCTGGCTTCTGACCAGTCCAGCCAGCCAGCCAAACAGCTGGCCATCGCTGCTATTGACCAGAGGTTGATCATTAAAACGAGTTGGGCTGCAAACTGGATGCACATCCCATCTTATACTGCAGGTTAATGGGACCCATCCAACCAATCTGCCTGCATGCCCATTCTGCCAATCATCCCAGCTTTAAACACTGGCCAACAGTATCATCTTGAAAGGCCTGCTATGGACATCTGTCCAGCCATTGCCACCGCTTGGCTGTCCAGATGGTCAACCAACTGCCCATTGACATTTTCTATCAGAGGTCAGTTGTAACAATGAATTGGACTGCAAAACTGGCTGACAATTCTGTTATCTATGGCCCACTACTGGGATCCATCTGGTCATTCTGTCCATATGGACATACCACAATTGACTCCACCAGCTCACTCAGCAATCCAAGCTCTGCCAGTGCCTGTCTGTCCTTTAAGATAATGGGTCCACAATTAATTTATTTTGTGGGCAGGTACCAGAACATGCCTGTTTATGATACTTCTTCATCGCTTCTGCCTGAAATGATTTATGTGGCTGTGAAAGTTTTCCTGGATGAGAAGTCCAACAGTTTTTAATACACGAACAACCTCAATCAACTTGTGAACCCAAATCCTACTATGGAGATGACTGAGTTTAGCTTGATAGCTGCGATCAAAGAGATCTATTGGATCTTGTCTCCAAGTGCAAGCCACTGCCATCATCAAATCAGGCCTACAGAGTCAGGGCCTCTGTGGGCACAGACCATCCATCTGCTCCAGAAATCTATTAAGATCAAGGAGATTACTGATTGTCTATTTGACAAGATTTGGGACCCAAATAACTCCAAAGCCTTCTTCTCAAAAAGACAGCTGCTGGCACCTTTTTCCACCCACTGGTACAGAAAACAATAGTACTCTTACCATGCGGATGTGCCAAGTTTGAACAAAGATATAGTGGCATTGAACATGTTTTTCCTGCTTTTCTATGAAATATACCATAAAATATTTCAGGCAACATCGAAGTTGGTGCGAAATATAATAGTGTCTTTGCTTGACTTGGCTTCACTTGATTTCGTTTCAATGACAATCTTCAGACTTGAGGAGAAGGCAGGTAACAATTATGAATGCGCTTGGGAATCTACATCTGGCATTGCAAAAGTTGTTAATAAGACAGTTCTCCTCACTTTGACTGCTTTGTCCAACCTAGATTAGTGAAATGTAATGTTTTCCCTTACTCGTCTTTACTCAAGCTCCATCTCTCTGTGGCTCTATGATAGTTAACTTTTGGTTCTCCCCTGATGTTCAGAGACCGTATAGAGAATTGGGGAAGCAGGCTTCTCAAAAATTGACTTCAGCTTAACTTGCCCTCTCCTTCTGCTTTTTGCTCACATCAGTTTCAGCCTTAAAGGCAAGATGACCATCACCAGAAAACAAACAGATAATCAGCAGCAGTCATTTTTGCCCACAACAGCATTTTAGATGGCAACAGTCTTTTGAGTACCCAAAACAGTCTAATGAATTGGAGAGAAGAACCCATTTTCTTTTCCCCCATGCCTCCTAATAAATGACAAGGACTCTTGTTCTTGCTGCCCTCCAACAGTATCCATGTAAAGGCAAGGTTCCTTCAAGCTTGGATTGATCTCTTTATAGAAGTTGTATATGATTAATCTCCTGGAAAACAGACTGGTTTCTTCAATTTTCAAAACCTGTTTCTCAGGTTCATTATATTAATGAAGAAAGCTGGTCAAAGAACCAGTCTCTGCTGGAAATAATAGCACAAGATGTCAAGCAAAATGGGCTTTATTGATGTGACTCATGAATGTTAAATGACTGAAAAATGTTTGAGGATAGAGATTTTTTTTTTAGATGTTGAAACATGTTGGATTAGAAAAAGGCAAAATAAAGAGTGCTTCAGAGATTTAAAGAAGAATATGTAAGCATTGCAATAAAGTAGTCCCCTGTTGAACAACCCCCCTGACTAGCAGCCACCTGCTTTATACAGCCAGAATCCCTTGGCACCAACGAGTTTGTGATCAAAAGTACCCCTGTAGGGCAGTCACCACTCTGACGTGTCCAGCATATTGGTGCAGAAAATTTCAAATGTACCCCTCATGAGCAGACTCATATAGGGTTTTACAGATGGAAATCTCACTAATATTAATTTTTAAATTCAACACATTGACATTTGTTCCAGTATGTTGATAAAGTACTGTAGTATCACTAATTTTCGTGGGGTACCAATTTTCGTGGATTTTGTTGTTGCCTTGAACCACGAATTTAAAGACACAACGAAAAATTAGCCACATATGATAAAGAAGCCCCCCCCCCTTTTTTTGTTTTTAAATCTGTGTTTCATTCTAAGAGATCAACAAAGCTATTTGATAAATCAACATTATTACTGTAATCTGGTTGAAAATATTGGCTTTTACATGTGTTTGTTTTATTCTCACCCTTTTAAAATAAGGATTATAAAGCATTTTATATTGTTTCAATGCACACATATCTATACGGTATCTGGTAGCCATAATTTCCACTCACTGCCTTAAATCGATATGTTGTGAGATAAGTAAGGATAGAGAGAAACGAGAAAAAGGATAAGATATACAAACACAGTTATTACTGAAAATAAAAGAAATAATAAGAAATGATACTATAAATGATAATTATATTTAATACTTATTCAATTCTTCTTTCAAGTGAAACTTTTGTCAAAAAATTAAAATCCTCGTAAAAGCATGTCTCATTTTATCCATGCATGCTTAATTCCAATGAACAATATGACTGTAAAATACTAAAACTATTGCTCGAGGCACAATTACTAATGAAACACTGTGTATATACATTAATTACTGCAGAGTATTGAAGCTCACACTTCACTGATTTTTGGACAAAGTGTGAATTAACATCGTGTCAATCAAGTCGGCTGGTACACACAAATGTTTGTCGGGTAAATAATCCAGAAATTTTTGAATTAAACAAATCCAGTATTCTCAAAGCCATGAATAATTAGGTCCGATCTTTCACACATTTTCATATGAGCCACAATTATCCATTCAGCATCAGTCCGCTTCATTGACGATGTTTTAAGTAAAATCTAGTGGCTGAAGTTGGTTCATGCATGAGGCAGGCTCAAACAAAGGAGTGATTCCATTGTTTTTCAATTTAGTTAGCATCTTCGCACTTTGATGGGCTCTGAACACATCAGATGTGTTCAGAGCCCATCAAATGTTGACACTGCTTGCTAGTTGTATTGAGCAAGGGGCAGCTGGTCACATGTTTGGTTGACATGTGGAATGATGACATTATCCAAACCGACATGAATCTAAGTTGATTTTTATCACTCTTAAGCCACCATGTAAATGCTATGGTCATCAGAAAGTAATTGATGGTGCAACTTTATAGACAGTGTTTTAAGGAAGAGATCATGCACATGTACTTTAATAACCAATTGGTAGCTTAGTGCTGTTGGCTGTGTTGGCTCCCTTTGATGTTGAGTGTAAGTGATTTATCTTGACAGGTCTTTGATTTGTGATCATACAGGTGGTAGTACTGTTTTAACAATTGAAGCAACCATCATTTGTTGTCCTCATAGTTTTATTCTTTTGTCTTTTGTATTCATTCTTTGGGGTATTTATTGATGTTAATCCATGAAATTAAATACCTACAAATATGCAAACTTTGAAAGGCAAAACCACAAATTTAAGTTCCCATGAAAATGTCTTTTTTCTCAAAACCACAAAAATTGAAACCCATGAAAATAAATGATACTACAATAAATAATTTTAATCCATACAACGAGGTAATCTGATTAGCCTTACTGCTGTCTGTTCATTAGATGTCAGGTTTTGGCACTTTTGATAATTACAAGCTGTTATTATCACCGATAATTATCAAGATGACAAAAGCTAACAGCTGAGAAACACAGTATTGTTCAGCTCAAGTAAGCATGACATCCAGTCACCACAAAGTAAAAATGGTATGTTGCCCATTGTGTTTTCTTTCTGTTAGATTATGAGATGCTTATGAAAGGGTACCAGACTAAAACCAGTCGATCACATGGCTAGCTCACTTCCTTTGTAAACACTGAATATTTTGTGTAATAGCTAGGTATACATGAGAGTTTACCGTAATAGCTACAATTTAGTTTGAAAGCGGTCTTGATCTTGATATGATTGCCAGTGAAGGAATAAGTTCTTGAAAAAAGAGCATTCTCAGTTTAAAAGGAAAAGTTAAAGCAGCTGGACTTTTTGAAAAAAGGGAGAGTCCTATTACTGAGAAATTTGACGTCAGAAATATTAAAATAAACATCTTCAACATACATTCTGCAGCAGTGAGAAAATCGAATGGATGGAGATAAATACGCTATCGTAGCCTCCACTAGGACGGAGAAGTTACAATCAGATGTTTGTACCCTGATTTTGTTTACAAGGTTATCAGATATTTTTGCACTGCAATTGATGATTATTCTTAATTATTTTAAATAACAATAATATAAGTTTTAACATGTGATTCTTAAATGCAAATATTAAATATTTATAAATTAGTTATGCCTTTCTTATTTTATATGTAATTATAACTCAGATCTGTGTGATACCCCTCTTGAAAGGCCAGCTCTTTTATACAGCCACATTCCTGCTGCAGAAGGGGTGTCCTTATAAGAGGGGGACCACTGTACACTGTTAAGTTTAGGACATCACTATGCTTATTTCAAGATTAGTGGAGTCAACTTTACAGTCAGTCATGGTGAAAAGTATGACATTGAAAGGCACTTTGAAATGAAAAAGCAAATCGAGTTAACTTGTCAGTTGAACAAAATACTAAGGTCACCATCTTTTAGACATAAATCTTCAGGAAATATAGAACTGCAAATAAAACATATACTGGACAAGCTCAGTGCCATAGCTGACTCGTTATCAAGGATAGATCATACTCAGCATATAGAGTTGTCTTTAAACCCATCAGATTTCCGATTGGATTTGTGGTTGTCTGATGGTCGATCATTTTGTAACCAGGTGGAACCACAAGCTGTTCACTTTTGTGTTGCCGGTCCTGGACCCTGAGTAGTGGATACTCTTTTGTTCAGTTCTGATGGGATCTGAGGATATGCCTCCCCCCTCAGCTGTTCTGATTCCAAGAGTGGTTCAGAAAATTGAGGGATCAGACCTGCAAGGTGGTTCTGATTGCCACCCTCAGGAGGGATAGGTCCAGGTTAAACAATCTAGCAACAGGCATTCTCAGGAAGATCCAGACAGCTCCCAACCTGCTCAAACAGCCAAGATCACATGTCTTCCACCACTGTCTGTTCAGACTTCTCTGTCATGCCTGACTATTATGAGGAAAGACCTGCGTGAAAAGGAGTTTAGCACTTCAGTGATGAGGAGAATCTCATTTAATAGAAGGCCCTACACTTTAAATGCATTTGAAGGAAAGTCCCGTGTTTGTATACACTATTGCAGGGATGACATCATTCCCTTGCAGGCTTCAGTTCTGCAGTGGCCAATTTCTGTATCTGGCTCTTTGAGGAGAACAAATTGGTACCAATTATGATTAAAAGCTACCACTTGATGATTTCTGACCCTTCAGACATCATGGGAATATGGATATAGGCCATGACAGTGATCTTGATGACTTTTTGGCCAACTTTGATCTGAATTGGCCCCAGTCATTCACATTATTTCCCAATATATTCATTCATGGGTCTCACATGCTCTGTCTGAAACATCACTGATACTGCTATCATACAAGATGTGCTTCCTGATAGCCTTAGTTTCAGCTTGCAGGGTGAGTGACTTGGTCAATACAGACTATCTCAGTTCTACTCAAATGAGTACAAAACAACCATGATTCATACCCAAGAACCAGTTGCTGTCCATGGCTAATAGAAAGTGATCATTTTCACCTCTCCTCACTGTACCCTTTTAGCGAGGTGATATTCTAGGACCAAGTTCATGCTCTCAAGTGCTACTTTCAATGCACTGAAAGTATTCATCAGGGCTTACAAAAACTTTTCCTTCCAGTGAGAGATGGAAAGCAAGTCATCACTCCTCAAGCTTTGGCCACTTGGGTCAAGTGAGTGATTTGTTTAACATGCCTCTTTGGCCTCTTGGGTCAAGTGAGTGATTTGTTTAGCATGCCTCTTTGGCCTCTTGGGTCAAGTGAGTGATTTGTTTAACATGCCTGAGATCTTTCAGAATCAGATATGCCTCATATCAGCTCATGAGATTAGAGTCATCTCTGCAAGTCTTGCATTTGAATGCAACTGTTTGATCTGAGATATTATTGACGTTGTTGGCTGCACACACAGTTGACTTTTAATAGCAGTAATACAAAACCTCTTCCTATTGCTGTTATGACCTCTACTGGGGCATAAGGCACCTTGTTCAAGCTCATAATTCCTTTCTCCAGTTAGTATAGAAGGCTTTAGAACACCTATAACAGAGAGAACACAAACCCAGTCTGACTCCCACATCATAGCACCTATAACAGAGAGAACACAAACCCA
The DNA here is from genome assembly GCA_029931535.1 of Margaritifera margaritifera. Lineage (NCBI taxonomy): Eukaryota > Metazoa > Mollusca > Bivalvia > Unionida > Margaritiferidae > Margaritifera > Margaritifera margaritifera. The sequence continues at coordinate 1,058,082 of JAQPZY010001176.1, forward strand.
GTCTGACTCCCACATCAAAGGCCTATGTGGATACCTCCTCCTTTTTTCCTTGGATGAGCATGCATTAGAAACATGCTTTTCACTCATGGCAAATTGCCTTCATTTCGTGTTCTAAACATGTATTTTGGTATTTTAATTTGATTTTCCATATTGATCAAGTGACTATCCCCTCAGTCCTTTCAAATTTGGAGTATTAATGTTGCTTTCTTGTTAGAATTGAGGAGTTTGTTGCACTGTGCTTAGCAAGTGGTGTCAAACTTAATTTATTCCTTTCTCTTTATCCAGTGATTGGGTAAATATTGACTACCCCTTTTTGCATCCAGAATTTTTTTGTCTCTTATCATCAGTATAATATATATTAAATAATATAATACAATGATACATTGAATAATATAATATGATGAATTAATCAACACTATTCATCATCATCATCATCAATAATTTTTTTGCATCTTCCATTGCAGGGAAAAAATGTTTTCCATTTCCCTACCCCACCCAAAGTGTGAAATGTCGCAGAGTGTGGGGAAATGTGGGCATAAAAGGCTGAATGTGATATGCACCCCACCTGCTTAGCATGTACTCATTGAGCACACATGGTCAGTTGTCTGTCTTGTTGTCTTGATGAAGTTTGGGACCTTGCCTAGAGTCTGCATACTATAAGGGGTGGAAGAAAGGACCTTCTTTCTCATTGGATCTTTATCAGAGTCCTGCGGGACATGGAATAAGACTCCTTGATCCCAGAAGGACATGGGATCTTTCTCTTTGTTAGAGAAAAGTAATGCCCCTGTGGAGTAGAAATGTTCTGAGTCCTGCAGGACTTGGAATAAGACTCCTCGATCCCAAGAGGTTATGGGATCTTTCACTCCTGAGTCCCATGAGGGTATGGGATCTTTATCTTGTTCGAAAAAAGTAATACCCCTGTGGGGCAGAGATATTCTGAGTTTTGCGGAAATTGGAATAAGACTCTTCGATCCCTGGAGGGCCCTATGGGGCAGCAATGTTTTGATTCCTGCAGGTCTCGGAATAAGGGGATTGGATCAGTAACCCCTCTTTCCTATGTTCCCTTTTAGTCTCTTTGGATGCGGGAACATTCATTTGAGAGAAGCGAATCTTCTCTTCCCCTTCATGGTGCCATTGATGCTCATGCCTTGGCCTCAAGTAGTTCATATGTGGAGGTCACGGATCTACATTGTCTGCTCAAGTGAAGCCAAACAAAAAGGAGGGGGAGGCTTTTCCTCTCCCTCTAGATAGTCTAGGAAGGATGAGAGGCATTCTCATCCTCCTAATAGGCCTGTTAGTAAGGGTAGTCCCATCACTCCCCATGAGGAGTTGAGGGATGTGGGTACCCCTATTCCCAAGTCTTTTGCTCAACAGAGAGACATTTAGATGAAAAGTCCTGCCTCCTCTGAGGAGCAAGCACAAGACAATGATGTCCTTTCTATTTTGGTAGACTCTAATGAGTTTTGCCAATGAACCAACCTAGATGGTCACTCCCCCGCTTCAGGTCTCCGGCCTCCTCCCACCTGTTGGTCCAGGCATTCAAGGAGGAGGAAATCTGACCAAAGTCCAAATTCATGCCTCCGAATCCCACTCCTATATGTACACCGTCACATCAGATTCAGATTGTGGTGCTCACTTGCAGCCAGGAGGGGTAGATCTTCATGGCTTGTGGTCATGGAAAGAAGCTACCTCATGCATAAACAATTTGGAAATGCGGGCTGTGTTTCTAGCCCAAGAGGGGGGTGTCAAACAAATAAGGAATCGGTGTGTGATGGTCTCTTCTGACGACACGTCGGTAGTAGCTTACCTCAGGAGACAAGTAGGTACACATGCTCCTTCTCTTTGCATAAAGGTTTGGAACCTCCTCCATTGGGAAACCTTGGAGGGGATCATGCTCTGCATCTGCCATATTCCAGGCAAGTGGAATATCCTGACAAACAGTCTGTCCAGAAGGGGTAGGGTGGTACTTACAGATTGGTCTCTGTACCAATCTGTAGCCGAGGCTTTGTTCAAGAAGACTCTTGGTGGACTTCTTTGCGATGAGACTGAACAACATGATCCACTTTTATGTCTCCCCAGTCCCAGTTCAGAGGGCCAGGGAAGTGTACACATTCAGTCTAAGGTTGGGTCGTCTGTTTGCTTATGCCTTTCCACCTGTCAGAATGATTCCACAAGTGCTCCACAAAGTCAGGACCTCCTCTGCCCGGCTCATTTGGGTAAAACCTCTGTCCCCCCAATGGTCATGGTTGCAATCTACTCGACCTTCTGGTAGACCAACCCAGGAGACTATCACAGAGAGAGGCTCCACCCCAACAAAAAAACTACATTACTCTAGGTTTTATCTTCTTGCTTTAGCCTCACATAGAAGAAAACTGAACCAGGTGGGTCTGGTTGCTGCTGCCCACACATCCACCTGACCCGTTAAAGTCAGCACTACCTCATCATGAGCATGGGTTAACTTTTGCTGGATTCACCTGGAATTATTTTCTCTGATAAGAAAATTACATACTTTTCTCCCTTCTCTCTGTCTAAAGCTTCACAGTACTCATGTGCTCCTTGCTATTATCTCACAGTTGTGCTGCTTTTAATTAGGAGAGTGGTTTTGTCCTTCACATGACAACCTATACCATAATGTCCTCCAAAGGGTGATCAAGATAGAGGTTGGATGCTTATGCATTGCCTCCTCTTACCTATTCTCATAACATTAATGTGATCAACAGAGAAATGACATTTTTATTATGAATTAGTTTCTTTGAGAATATTTATCCAATCACATTGCAGATAAGCCCTCTCACACCTTCCTACAAATGTAAACATCCTCATTGATGTATCACTCAAGCTTAAAATGAAGAACATCTGGTATATGGGGTAGCCACCCATAGTGACAAGGAAAGGTAATTATAATAGTACCTTGGAAGAGTTACTTTCCATATATACTATTTTTAGCATCTATATTGTTGCTGTATATAGATGGGAAAGACAAATTATTTTCATCTTTCTGGGAGGACTGGATTCAGGAGGTAACAGAAGTTAATTTGGTAACATTAATGTGATCAGGTAACTATTCTCAGAGAAACATAATATACAATAACAATTTCCACTTTCAGCAAAACTATATGGAGTTATGGCCCCTGTTTGACTCAGAACTTTGCCCTTAAATTTTATTTCACTCAGTAGCTTTCGAAGGACTTAATGGATTAAGATAATGTTTTGTATATCGCTTTAGTTTAAGAAGACCTAGTTCATGTTGATTTTTTGCAGTTTTCTAGTATCACAAAACAGTTTTGTATGATTGGTTGGGAGATACATTTTTTTTAATAATGAGAAATTCCTTCATTATTTCCATATTTCTCGTAAATTACATTGGTGTTAAGAATGTATGATTTCATGTTTTATGCACAATTGGACAATGCCTGTGCTGAAGCACATTTGCTCTTGCTGGGTTGGAAATTAAGTTTTGGCTACAATGTACATGAGCAGTTTCCCATTTTCTCCTAGCATTGTATACTTCTATGGAATTTTCAGTGTGATTTTGTGGGGAATTGATCCATTCACAGTCCTCCTAGCATTGTATGCTTCTATGGAATTTTCAGTGTGATTTTGTGGGGAATTGATCCATTCACAGTCCTCCTAGCATTGTATGCTTCTATGGAATTTTCAGTGTGATTTTGTGGGGAATTGATCCATTCACAGTCCTCCTAGCATTGTATACTTCTATGGAATTTTCAGTCTGATTTTGTGGGGAATTGATCCATTCACAGTCCTCTTTTCTCTTCATTAAAGTATGGGATGCAATTGTCACTGCCTTATATGTGAAATATCTATGAATTTGTTCAGTATAAGTTCTTTAAGGAGTTGAAAATTGTAAGTTTTAGGTATTGTATGTGTTGTGCGGTTGTTGCTGGTATGACTCTAAAGGGAGCAGTCATGCCAATATTTTTACTGGTATAGCTTTCTCCATTTTCTAATGAGCTGGAAAATGTATACACATATGGAGTTTTATTTTAAGTTGATAAGTAGTGGCTTCAGAGGTAAGAGGACACATTCTCTACCCTGGCCATAGCCAAAAACTGTTTAATGTTACCTATAGCAAAACTGTAGGTAGTTATGACTCCTGTTTGACTTAGCACATTGTCCTTCAGTTTTGAAGTACTTCATGGATTTAAACCAAATTGGTATGAAGCTTTATTGTAATAAAACATAGGTCAGGTTTGACTTTTACCATTTTTAGGCACAATTTGAATGAAGTTGTGGCCCCTGTTTGACTTTTAACATTTTTAGGCACAATTTGAATGAAATTGTGGCCCCTGTTTGACTTTTAACATTTGTGGGCACAATTTTAATGAAATTGTGGCCCATGTTTGACTTTTACCATTTTTAGGCACAATTTTAATGAAGTTGTGGCTCCTGTTTGACTTTTGCCATATTTTGGCACAATTTTAAAGAAGTTGTGGCCCCTATTTGACTGAGAAATTTTTCCTTTAATTGCATCATATTATTGGAGGCATCCATGGTGTATGGACACATATCTAATTACATTTAATGAATCAGAAGTCCAAGCCACAGTATTTACTTAATGGATAATTTAATATATTGTGAATTCTTTTCATTCTTGGGGGTATCAATTTTCATGATTTGGGGAAAAATGACATCTGTGTCAGTACTTAAATTCATGGATTGGGGAAGTGGTCATATTGTTTCCAATGAAGGATCATTGTTCATAGGTTCATTAAATTCACAGTTGGTAGCAACTGTAAAATCCATAACAATTGGCTTATAAGTCGAGTCCAACTGCAAACAACATAGACCCTGATCTGCTGGTACATAATGCACCGGCAGATCAGGATCTATGTTGTTTGTTCTACTGATTACTCCTAACAAACTGCATAGACCCAGATCTGCTGGTGCATTATGTGATGATAGATCTGGGTCTGTGCAGTTTGCAGTTTGACTCGACTTGTAAGCAAGTATATATGGTATTAAAAGTAATTATTATTTCAGTTTAGTTGACTCCTTATCTAACATTTTGATTACATTAACAATTCTCTCAGAAGCCCAAGTTATAGAAATTTTGCACATTAAAATCATGTATTTGATTACAAATCTACATTGTATCAAATGAGTAATACCTCAATGTGAAATAACATAATTGGTTTTCCTGAGCCAAAAACTGAAATAAAGTAAACAAATTGGAGTAGCAATGATAAAACAAAATTTGACCCATATAATGGAATCCATGACCATACCTGTGTTTTATGAGGGGTAGTGGTATACTAAGGTGCTTTATAGAGAGAGACCACTGTACATTTTTGCCATAATAACATATTATGCTACTTCTAGCAGCATTAATTACATCTTAATGCATGAGCTACACTGTAATTTCAGTGACAATAACTACACAGTGGTAAATGGGTTACAGCTAGACATGAAGCCAGTGATTGGTTCCCTCGACATGAAGATTATTGTCATTGACAAGAACGACAATGCTGAAGGCACTATACAGTTCTCATCCATTGCTGTGAACTTCTTGGGTAAGACTGGAGTTCAAAAATAGGTCTCCATGCCAATGATATGAACAGTAATCTTCCAGTTATTCATTTTTACCTGGAATAAGTTGAGATTACAGACATACATGTCTCTTCTGGATTAACAGATATAAACTAATAGATATTATAGTATGAGATTTAGTAGGAAGATTTTGTATTTTTGAAAGCTAGAGTATTTTACATGGAGGTTACAAAGTAGCATGGTTTGTAGGCAAACCATACAGGCATCCTACTAGTTCTCATCAGCAAGCAGTTCTCATTATGATTTTCAAAAAACTTTGACTTTGAAATTTAAATTACTTCTGTGTTCTTTCAGCCTTAAGTCCATTACTTCTATGTTATCTCAGTCTTAAGTCCATTACTTCTGTGTTGTCTCAGCCTTAAGTCCATTACTTCTGTGTTGTCTCAGTCTTAAGTCCATTACTTTTGTGTTGTCTCAACCTTAAGTCCATTACTTCTATTTTATCTCAGTCTTAAGTCCATTACTTCTATGTTGTCTCAGCCTTAAGTCCATTACTTCTATGTTATCTCAGTCTTAAGTCCATTACTTCTGTGTTGTCTCAGCCTTAAGTCCATTACTTCTATGTTATCTCAGCCTTAATTCCATTACTTCTATGTTATCTCAGTCTTAAGTCCATTACTTCTGTGTTGTCTCAGTCTTAAGTCCATTACTTTTGTGTTGTCTCAACCTTAAGTCCATTACTTCTATGTTATCTCAGTCTTAAGTCCATTACTTCTGTGTTATCTCAGTCTTAAGTCCATTACTTCTGTGTTGTCTCAGCCTTAAGTGACTTTCAAAGTAAGTTTGAAGAGCCACTGACAGTCAACGTCAACTTGTAAAAATGTGTTCTTTAAATAAAGGATCTGGATTCTAATGAATCCATCTTGTTTACATTACTTTGCAGGGGAAAGCACATGCTGAATCCATGCATGCACAGTAGGGGACCAGTAAGAGAACAAAATTACATATCTTTATTTTATTACATGTGCATGTCATGGATGTCTAAATCAACATACGCATTTAAGAATTAAATTTGTGATAAATTATGCATAGCAGTTACATTTACTCCTTGGACAACATCACCATAACATTATTCTGAGGTCCACCAGTTTGGGAAAAATTGGATGGCCATTGATGCCAGTTACAATGTTTTTTCTAGATGATAATAATAATAATAATAATAATGACTTTATTGAGAGAAAGTAACTCAATTAGTTACAGGAACTAATCTGCCTTGAGGCCTTCTGTTATGTACAATATATACAGTATATACAGCACAATGTGACAACAATTAGTCTTAACACTAAAGAATTGAGTTATTCTGAAAATCAAACAAAGTTTCAAGTTCATTACACATGCACAAGCATCAGTGAGCACATAAAAATCAATAAAATATCATATTGTATGGAAAAATTAATCTGTGAAAAGATGTATAAACAGAGAAAAGCTAGAGGTATTTATACTACTTAGAACTGTTTGATTGTCTTAAAATTTCATCCATATAAGACATTGATTATGAAAAGAAGAAATGCCAGAAGCCTGCCTTATGTCATTGGGAATGATGTTCCATACCAGTGGACCAGTATATCGAAAGCTCTTTTTTAAACAATTCCTTCCTTTTATTCACACTGCATCTTAAAATGGTTATCACCACCAAGATTTTTGTTACAAGTATATACAAGGAAATGCACTTACAGATAGAAAAAAAAACCAAATAACTTAAATATATTACAGCATAATAAAGAAGGGCAGGAACTGGTTCAGCAGAGTAAGGCCCTCTGCTCTGATTAAGATGGTTTTAGAAATGGTCTGTATGGCAAACTATTTGCAATAGAATGATTTAGGCCATAGGTTATTATAGATAAAGAGGTAAACTAATTTGAATTTTTAAGCTTTGAACATATACTGAAAGATGATTTTGAAAAGTGAAATATTGTTTGTATTATTGATGAGAACTGCTAGGATGTCAGTAGCGATCCAGTAAACCCCATTCTTTGAATTTTATATTTTTATTTTCAAAAGATAAGAATAAAGAATGTTTTTGGCCATTAGCATCATATTTGTCAGTGACCCATATTTTTCCATAACCGTGAGGCTAATTCAGTTGTAGTCCTAAGATTTCAATAAATCTTGGCCTTGCAACACACACAGTTGTAGTCGTAAGATTTCAATAAATCTTGGCCTGGCAACACACACAGTTGTAGTCGTAAGATTTCAATAAATCTTGGCCTGGCAACACACACAGTTGTAGTCGTAAGATTTCAATAAATCTTGGCCTGGCAACACACACAGTTGTGAGGTTACCATCATTTGTTAAAAATGGAATTTTTCATAATTTGCAGTGAGCGAGGAGGATGGAGTTGCACAGATCCCCTTATTAAGGACTGGAGGAACATACAGCACAGTAACTGTCCTGTATGAGACCCGAAATCTGACTGCCCTTGCTAACATGGACTATGTTGTGCCAAGTGGCCAGGTGATGTTCCAGGATGGCATGAAGCAGACAACAATCAACATCACTATTCGTGATGACACAGAAATGGAGTTCCAAGAGCAATTTCTGGTCGTCCTCACTGGCATCTTAGGTTGTATCATGTAGATGTTTACAAGCAACCACTATTGCTATTTGAAAAATATTTCATTGATATGTTATAATGTAACATGGGTTGTATATTGATTGGTTCTACATTTATTCTATCAGTTTTTCTTGATATATTTAGGAATGCTTATGACAGTGTAGTATCATTCATTTATCTGATTATTGCATTGATATAAGGCACTGATGGTGCTAATTTATTATATCTCATTTGAGGCCTATCTAATAATCTTACAGTGGGATTGTTTGGACAGTTTGAATGGGAATGGTTTGTGCTTGATTAATTAGATTAGACTGTATTTGCAAAGTGGCATCAAGCTGTCCACTGTTGGGGTAGAAGGAATCTATATATGATTTAATTGGAGTAGAACAAGTCTATAATTGATGGTAATAACAGCTTTAATTGGGGTAGAACCAGTCTATAAATGATGGTAATAACAGCTTTAATTGGGGTAGAACCAGTCTATGAATGATGGTAATGACAGCTTTAATTGGAGTAGAATGAGTCTATGAATGATGGTAATAACAGCTTTAATTGGGGTAGAATCAGTCTGTGAATGATGGTAATGACAGCTTTAATTGGAGTAGAATGAGTCTATGAATGATGGTAATAACAGCTTTAATTGGGTTTAGAACGAGTCTATGATTGATGGTAATGGCAACTTGTATTGGGGTGGAGCCAGTTTATAAATGATGGTAATGACAACTTTAATTAGAGTAGAATGAGTCTATACATGATGGTAATGACAGCTTGAATAGTCAGCTGTTGGGGTAGAACAAGTCTATAAACGATGATAATGCCAGCTTTAATTCTTAATGATAATGACAGCTTTAATTCACAGATTTTGATGGGTATAAATGTTCATGGGTTTGCTAAAATGACATTTTTGTCAGTACTTAAAGTGGATGTGCCCCTGATGGAAAGGGGATCTTATTGTCTTTAAATTGGATGTGCCCCTGATGGAAAGGGGATCGTATTGTCTTTAAAGTGGATGTGCCCCTGATGGAAATGGGATCTTATTGTCTTCAAAGTGAATGTGCCCCAGATGGAAAAGGGGATCTTATTGTGTTTAAAGTGAATGTACCCCTGATGAGGAAGGGGATCTTATTGTCTTTAAAGTGGATGTGCCCTGATGGGGAAGGGATCTTATTGTTTTTAAAGGGGATCATTCTTTGTTGGATCTTTAATTTTGTGCTTTGTAGAAACCACAATATCTGAAAACACCAGTACCCCACAAATAAAAGTTAATTTATAATATATAACCTTAATATTGTCATTAATTGTGGTGAAGACAAAAGCAATTATTCTTATTTTTTCTGAAGGATAGTCATTCCTGTGGGTTTTTTAAATTCTATGTTCTAATTGAGTTGAAATTGAGAGCTATATCCATTACAATGAGTCCAAAACAGTTTTTTAGTTGTGTATAAAAACTATGACATGCCATTGATATAAACTACTTATTTTCCTTTATGTCAGTGCAAGCTTGGAAGACTATATATTCAAAAAGTAAAAATTCACCACTTGAAGAAAAATATGAGTTGGAGAATACTAATAGTGGAATACTGTATTCATTGTAATGTGACTTGGAGAATACTAATAGTGGAATACTGTATTCAGTGCAATATGACTGGGAAAATGTTAATAGTGGAATAATGTACTGAATGTAAAATAACTTTGAGAATAGTAAATTAATGTCAGATATAGTATTCAGAGTAATATGACTTGGAGAAAAGTAATAGTGGAATACTGTATTAAAGGTAATATGACCAAGAGAATAGTAATAATTGAACACTGCATTCAGTGTAATACCTGCACTGTGCGCTAAAATAATTTTATAATTTGGCTAAATTTCTTGAAGTTCAAGCTGATCATAATAAATGCACACTAACAATTTCATGTCATAACAAGTGTCCCCATTATGTGTGTGTACATGTACTTGAAGAGTTAGCTCCCTTTGTTGGGAACTCTCCACTCTGGAGGTTCATTTTTTCATTCCCACTATGGTTGCACACAGTCAAACACATGTAAGATCTGTTTTTGAGACTGTTTGAACCCATGAACTTAACTATGCATGATGTATTAAGTGGGTTTTACCAGCTGTTTTTCTCCTATGAAGCATGATAGGGCAGTCACGTGTACTGAGAAGTGGCAGGTTTTATGCAAGTTTTGACAAAAAGAGGTGTGTGTGCCTATTAAGGCATGTGTGGGTATTACATCTGTTCCAATCTGTTCTGTCTTTCACCAGTAAAATTGTACAATTCTTATAAATAAAATAGAAAAACATTAAGATAATATGATCCTGTAAATATGTTATTCAGTGTTATGTAATTTTTCTTGATGATTGACCAGGTAAATTTCCTTGAACAATTTAGAGATATCAAATATCTTTATCTTTTATTTCACTCTTATTCTAATTGAGTGATTCTTACTCTAGGAGGTTCTTTACTTGGACCCTTGACCACTTCAACCGTAACCATAGCAAAGTCTGACTATCCAAATGGAAAGTTTGGGTTCAAAGGTCAACTTGAGGTCTTCATGGACAACCCTTCTTCCATGAGGCAACAGATTTTCACAGTAGAAAGGACAGGAGGCATTCAGGGTCAGCAGACGGTAAGGTCTAGGTTAAACAGACATCAGCACTGAGTGATGTAAACAGTAATTTCACATCTGAAGGTAGAAGGATACCACAGATAAACAACACGTTATTGACACAAAGTATTAAGTGAAACAGACAAAAATTCTCTTTAATCTTTCTTGTATAAAACCATATAATAATATGCATTAAGAAATCAATCATGTTTAAATAAGTACATTAAATTACAAAGATATGTAGTAAACTACGTCATTTTAACATAATAAAATACATTTTTAGAGGAGCATGGCTGCCAGATAAACATGTTGTTTTGAGATAAATATTTTATATATAACTAGATGGGGTCAAATAGATAATTTATTTTCTTAATTGATTCATTTTCAAAACAAATAGTGTCATGTGTGTCTGTCAAAATTAGAAAAATATTCTCAGGTTAAGTCTGGCTGGTAATTTCAGTGTGCAAGGTACATCAACATTCCAATCTTGTATTAAAAAGTTTTGTTTAGTTTATTGTTTTTTTTAAAATGACCTTTGAATTTTCTTTCATTTGTTATTAAAGCTTACTCAGTTCCAAATATTTATAAAAAGTACATGTATTGAAAAATTCAGTAGGTGGGAAACATAACATGTTGTACAAGCATCGGACCTAAGGCACATAGCCTATTGGATCCTATGTAAAACCCACTGGGAGGGATATATGTCAGACCTAAAGCACAGAGCCAATTGGATCCTATTATAACCCATTGGGAGGGATGTACATCAGATCTAAGGCATAGAACCTATTGGATCCTTGTAAAATCCATTGGCAGGGATATATGTGAGATCTAAGGCACAGAGCCTATTGGATCTTATGTAAAACCCATTGGGAGAGATATACATCAGACCTAAGGCACAGAGCCTATTGGATCCCATGTAAAACTCATTGGGAGGGATATACATAAGACCAAAGGCACAGAGCCTATTGGATCCTATGTAAAATCCATTGGGAGGGATATACATCAGACCTAAGACACAGAGCCTATTGGATCCTATGTAAAAACCATTGCGAGGGATAGACATCAGACCGAAGGCACAGAGCCTATTGGATCTTATGTAAAAACTATTGGGAGGGATATATATCGGACCTAAGGCACAGAGCCTATTGGATGCTATGTAAAACCCATTGGGAGGGATATACATCAGACACAGAGCCTATTGGATCCTATGTAAAATCCATTGGGAGGGATATACATCAGACCTAAGGCACAGAGCCTATTGGATCCTATGTAAAACCCATTGGGAGGGATATACATCAGACACAGAGCCTATTGGATCCTATGTAAAATCCATTGGGAGGGATATACATCAGACCTAAGGCACAGAGCCTATTGGATCCTATGTAAAACCCATTGGGAGGGATATATATCAGACACAGAACCTATTGGATCCTATGTAAAACCCATTGGGAGGGATATACATCAGGCACAGAGCCTATTGGATCCTATGTAAACCCATTGGGAGGGATATACATCAGACACAGAGCCTATTGGATCCTATGTAAAACCCAGTGGAAGGAATATGCTGTATGAAACTAATGCCCATAGTGACCATTCCGCAATCCTAAATTTCATTACTTTTTGTAATTTACCATATTGATGTTTAAATACAAAAAACATTTATTGAGTTATATTAATCGAGTTGTTTTCTACCTTATGAAGATAAGTTATAATTGTATATGTAATATCCCCCCTTCCCCCATCATCTAAAAGTAGTTAATGTGTTTGCATGTAGTGGCATTGTTTGTTTCCCTGCAAGATATCTTTGACCCATTGTGCCAGTTTAAATAATCAGGCTCTGCATCTAGTATTTGGCACAGTGCACATTAATCACAGGTATTTTAATGTCAGGTTCAGGAGCACAAACATAGTAATAATCTTAACAATATTGATCATTTTTGTAATTAGCTATGATGGACTATACAAATTTGGAAAGTTTAATTTATACACTCTGGAGTTTTAAAGTTATTTACAATGTTTATTAGGTATACTGGCAGATGCTTGGTCCCAACAACCCAGGTGGAGTTCTGGAAGTGACCAATGACATAGCCTACTTGGTGAATGGACAAGAGGTTACAAAAGGTACTCTTCTGTGGGAAGATGGGCAGGCAGGGGAGAAAACTTTTACTCTCAATATAAAGCCCTTCTCCTCCTGGGAGATAGAAAAGATGTTTATCATCCAGCTGTACAAAATCCAGGGATTTCCCTCCACTGTGGGAGATGGAGAAGTCGGACCCACCACAGGAAATGTCACCTTGACTGTAAGTTTAAAAACTTAGATCTTCTGTTCTTTATTTCATTTTTCAGGAATTCTAGCTGTCAGTGTCAAAGCTGCATATTGTCATTTTTCAAAGATTCGAAGTACATATGCACCTATTAACATTGCAACCATTGTCTTTTTCATATAGATTCCAGATATCTTTTTGTACAAAAATTTTGAACATGAACTTCAACACTCAAAAGCTAAACTCCATAAATTTGAAATTCTGTATCATCGCTCTGGATAAATTATGATGTATGAGACTCTCAGAAATCTCTTAACTTGATTTTCAATTGCACATTTGTAATCCCATGTTATGTATCTTGTTTGGGGATTTTGAGCTTGAGGTTTTTTGTATTATTTTCATTCTGTTTTTTTAAATTTATTTTCATGCTGACAAAAAGTTTGAAGACTAAAGCCTGACCTCATCAATTGACATAGCAATATTTTAGAAGTATTTTAAAGGGAGGAACATATTTTTTGCTTTCCTCTTGCAATTGGATTAATTTTCTTTTAATTTCCAGTTGAAATTTATTTTAGAGTAAAGTTTAAATAATTATATACTTAAATTTTATATTTATGCCCCCACCTTATCATATCCATGTCTTTTCTTTGTGTTCTATCCATTCTGTCTGTCTCATCCATTTGTCCATCATAAATTTTGTTTCTGCTTGGTGACTTATGAAGCACTTGTTGACTTGAAAGTAAATTTGGTATGAGGCTTTATGTTAAGAAGACCTAGGTCAAGTTTGATTTTCTGACAAAATTCGCCAAGTTTTTATGGCCACTGTTTGACCTTGCATACTGAGCCAAGCTATCTTCAATTGGACCATATTGGCAGGGGCATTCGTGTGTCATGAACACATTTTTAGTTGAACCTGTGTAATGATTTCTTATTTTGACTACATTGAGCTGAGTGCTAATTACTTTAAAAGAAAATTAATTTCTCCATCGAATACATTACATGATGGCATTTATGTTTATGAATTTAACTTCTGCTATATCCCAAACCCAGCACTCATAGAAAGACAAAACATTTTTCTTTCACATCTATATACTATATAGACTTTAATAATAGTAATTTTGGAAAGAAACTATTCTAGGATATCATTATAATTACCTCCCCTGTCTCTGCTCTGCTAGGTGGCTACACATACTGGGTGTTCATCAGTTTAAGCTTTTGCTCTGTACAAGTATCATATCTTTGGCCCCTCCCCTTCCCAAGATTCCATAGATTTTGCCATCTGCTTGTTACTAGTTACTTCAGTCAACTGGATTAAGAAAGGGTAACCATGGATGCGAACCAGTTGCCACCTTCTCATTCCTTAATAGAGTCCCAGATGAGAGGAATTATTCAAGAAACTATGTCACAGTCATTGGCTCCAGGGGATTTCTTATCTTGCCTGTCTTCCTGCCTTCTACAGCTGACTTGGATACACTGGGGAAAGTTTTTCCTCCCTTTTGGCAGCCCAATTGGCACAAGTATCCCCACATGCCCAAGAAGGGCCAGAGTGCCCATCAGACTCTGAACATGGGGTTTCCAATTGACCTCTTTGGAGTTTGCCAGCAGCCACATCCACCAATTATGTCTTCTTCTGCCATCCTGGTTCCTGACTAATCCAGTCAGCCAGCCAACCAGCTGTTCCTCACTATGTATGATCAGAGGTTGGTTGCTACAATGAGCCAGACATTGCAGCTCCCATGGTCTATTAAGAAAATGTCTGATCAGTCGGTCCACATAGGCGTCCCACCACCGGCTCCACCAGTTCTTTCACCAACCCAAACACCATCTGTGTATGACATTTCCAATGGGTATGTATCAGCATGCTGCTTTGATGATTCTAGACCTTTGCTTCCAGTGGGTATGATATATGTGGATGTGGAACTCTTACCAGGTAAGAATAATCCAACCAGTGAAAAGGGGATAACCTTAACCAAATGCAAAAGCTAGATCCTCCCATGGAAAGGACTGAGTTATGTTTTATGGTTGTGATTGAAGGGATCTATAGAATCCTTTCTCTCACTGAATGCTATCCTCCACCTTTATTAAGTTAGACATACTGTGTGAAGGCATCTGTAGATGCAGATGATAATAACCATCACTCCTTCCGTTTACTGCCTCAATCCTGTAAGATTAAGGAGATTGTTGACTGTCCAAAAAACATTAAGGGACCAGCATCATTCTTCACCTGCTGGTGTAAGACACATTTGGATGCTTATTGCTTGGCAGTTGCAAAACTAGATGAGGCTACATGCCTGCCCCCACTTTTTTACAGGTGGATTTCTGAGTATTCTAAACATATTGAAGTAATTAGAAGCATAATGGCAACTGTTCCTTGTTGGATTTGGCATTGCTCTCTATTTTCAGACTTGCGGAGAAAGCAGGTAAACAAAAATACATGGGAGTCTACATGCCATATTGCCAAAATTATGAATAGGGCAACTCACTACACTATGATGAATGCCCTGGCATCCTTGTGTAATCTTGACTTGGTGAGACAAGATGCCTTCCAGCATTTGTCATTACTCAGTGACCTTATGTTCATTGCCATGAAGAGGCCATATTGAAGATGTTAGGACACAGACTACACAGGAATTGCCCCTCCAACTTGCCCTCTCTATTTCTTTCCTCCTTTCATCAGCACCACTTACAGTTCCAGCTTTGAGATGAATATTGCCAGAAAGAGAAACCAATGGGTTGTATTCAACAGCAGTAATGTAGACCACAACAGCAATATACATGATAGAAGTGGAATGTCTTTTTGAACTGTGCTAGGATCACAAGTTCATACCCTTATGGGATTTGCATCTCTCAGCTGGCTGATTTTGTTCTCTGGGTCTTTGAGGAGAAAAAATGAACACCATATCCGCCAGAATATGACATGTCTTACGAAAACAACAATTTTCAACTCCAAACCAACCAATCAACCCGCAGTCCTAATTTCAGTAATTTTATGAAAAAGAGATAGAGAGAGGAGAGACCTTTCTTGACACCATGATATATGCCCATAACCTGTAGCCTGTGTAAACAGTAAACATTTGTGCTCAGTGCTCGTGGAAAACTGTCACTGGGGCGCAGTTTATACAGTTGATTGTCATCGAGGTGATTAAAATGTAAAGGCAATCTGAGATAAACAACCACCACTGCACAGGTTACTTAATTCACTGACAATAGCTAGGCTGATTTTGTGTTAAGAGTCCTTTGAGTAATGGTGTGGGGGAACCCATTAGGCTAATTTGCATAGGTAAAGTACACTAAGTGGAAAACTTAATTTGTTTGAAGTTAGGTAAATCAAAGAGATGCATGTTGAAGAAACAAAAGTTATTACACTTCATTGCCTTGAATGAGAATGTTTAAACCATCTTTATTAAAAATTATTGGCTAGTTCATGATCAGCAGCAACATTTCTTTGAAGTCAGATTTTACTCCATATGTCAAATGCAAAGCATGATTATTTCAGTAGTTGGAATAGTGTGGAAGTGAGAGTTATGTTTGACAGCAAATTGTCGAAATGCAGCTTTGATTTAGGGAAGGATGAACCATCTGTGAAGCGAGCAAAGTCCAGCAAAACTAAATTTCAGAACTTCTGGTTGATGGAGTTTGACTTTGTGAAGCTTGGTATGAAAGAGGAGCATTTGATACTTTTCACATACTGCAAACAACATATTGAAATTAGTCATTCTTGAGTAATGCATACAACATCCGTTTACCTAGCAACACCACCCTGCATTAGGGCAGATGCAGAAAGAACATTTTCAATGCTCAGAAAAATTTGACAAAATCTTCTGGGAAGTTTGAACAACACAATCATTCAGTTTCTGATGATTGCAAAGATGAACAGTAATGACACTTGCATCACCTTTGAACCTTTCAATGAACTATTGAGAGCAAAGTCAGCAAACTTAACTTAATACCATATTCCACAGTCCAATGGATTTTTAAGACATAAACTTTGTGCATTTTTTTTATTTGATGTTTGTGTGGTATGCACATATGTGTGTGTGTTGATGATATTTCTAGTCATTTTCTGTAGGCTTTTATAAGTAGATAACTTATTCTCAATTGTACAGTGTGACTTATTTGGATCACATACATTGACCCCTCCTTGGGACCACAAAACGCACTTTTTAAGTCTCAAAACTCTCTAACACTGTCTGAAAGGTTGCAGGTAAGTAACACCAATTACTATTTATGACTGTTGCTCCATGAATTCCAAGACATTCACACATCATGGGAGAGCAGATATAGGCCATGACAAGGATCTCTATGATATATTGGCCAGCTTTGATCAGAGCAAACTGCAATCACTCGCATTTCCCAAATGGGCTTTTTACGGGTTCTTACCTGGCTCAACTCCTTGAATGTTGAACCTTTGTCCAAGACCTTGCTGAAGCTACTATCATACAGGACTTGCTTCCTGATAGACCTGGCTTCAGCTTGCAGGGTGAGTGAATTGCATGCCCTTTCAGTTGACCTGAACTATCTTCAGTTATGAAGTTCAGTTGGGTCATTGAATGACACAGCCAGTGTTTGTTTTCAAAAACCAGTTACCATCTATGGGTAATCAGAAGATTATCATTTGCTCTCTCTCATTGCCGGACCCTTCTAGAGAGGCAAACTACAAGATCCAGTTAGTGTTTTAATTTCTATCTTAAATGAACTGACATATTTGTTGAGGCCAACACAGACTTTTTCCCTCCGATAAAGGATGCAAAGCAAGATATCATTCCCAAGCTTTGGCCTCTTGACTTAAGTGGGTGATTCATTCAGCATATTTGGAGATTTCACAGAATCAGACATGCCTGCTGAAAATAACAGCATAAGATAAGGTCCTTCTCCATAAGCCAAGCTTAAGGGTGAAACTGTTCTATTCAAGACATTACTAAGGCTATCAGCATACACAGGTGACTTTCTTCAGTTATTAACTTCAGGATTTAGCCTCGCAGAGAAGGAAACTCAATCTGTTGGGACAGGTGTCAGTTGCCCAGACATCCACCAGATCTTGTTGAAGCCAGCACAGCTTTGTCACAATGTCCACCAGACCTTTTTTGAAGCCAGCACAACTTAATCACATGCCAGACCTTAGAGAAGCCAGCTCAACTTTGTCACAACATCCACCAGACCATGTTGAAGCCAGCACAACCTTGTCCCACACCAGAATTTGTTTAAACTAGCACAATTTTGTCATGCACCAGACATTGTTGAAGCCAGTACAACCTTGTAACAGGAATTGGTTAAAGCTTTTGCTGGATTCACTTGGAAATTGTTCTTTTGTAAGGAAATCATATACATTTTCCTTGACGGCTGTTTAAAGCTTCATGGTGGTTATGTGCTGCACAATTTCATGGTTATCCCTTGGTTGTGCTGCTTATTTGTTAGGAGATTGGTCTCACCCCCTACATAAGGATCCCTATCATTTACATCTTCTGATGTTTTTCCGAGGTAGTGGTTGAGTGCTTCTGATGTTAATGTAATTGGATATGGTATTCGATGGAGAAAGGAAATTGTTATCATAAATTGTTTCTCAAAGAATACTTAAATTATCACATGTCACCTTCTCACAAATGTGAGCATCCTCATTTATATTTACTCAAGCTTAAACTGAGGAACATCTGGTATATGGGTACCCACTTTTTTGAGTCAGGGGAGGTAATTACAATTGGTATCTTGGAAGAGTTTCTTTCCATAGATGTAATTATTTTAGTCTATATACAAATTTCCTATTCATGGTAATTTCAACATTTTTAGCCTCACTTTACCTATTATGGACATAACTTTATTTGATTTATATAAATGATTTTCCTAATTGAAGATCATAATTTTTTATGTGCAGAAGATTTTTTAAATCTTGCCATTATTGATTTGCTACTTCTATCAGATTTCCAAATTTGGTCATCCAAATGGAATAGTACGTTTTGATGGGTTGGCATTGTCAGAGCGTGAGGTGGAGGAACCAGATGGCACTGCAACCCTGTCGCTGACATTCCCACTCATCAGACGTCCAGATACAGGCACAGTTGGGAATATTGAGGTAAGTCTCAATTGGATGACTATATGTAAATTAAGATGGCAACAATCTTGTATTTAAGGATTACATGATATATTGATGATTGCTTTGACTGTTAAAGGCTATGCATTAAAAGAGGTGATAAGTGGATTTTTTCACAATAGAGTCATTTGTTACCTCTTTAACTCCTCAGATACAAAACTATTATCACCCAATCCTGACTTGGAAAATTGTGTGCAGTGGTTTTGAAACATTATATTCTTATGGATTCACATTGCATTATGTCACAATGGCATTACAATTCCATAAATTTGTATCATAGATTTGACATTGTAGCTAGTCAGATAGCAAGTTACATTCACAGATGTTAAAGAATGCCAGTCAGATAGCAAGTTACATTCACAGATGTTAAAGAATGCCAGTCAGATAGCAAGTTACATTCACAGATGTTAAAGAATGCCAGTCAGATAGCAAGTTACATTCACAGATGTTAAAGAATGCCAGTCAGATAGCAAGTTACATTCACATATGTTAAAGAATGCCAGTCAGATAGCAAGTTACATTCACATATGTTAAAAAATGCCAGTCAGATAGCTAGTTACATTCATAGATGTTAAAGAATGCCATTATAGATGTTAAAGAATGCCAGTCAGATAGCAAGTTACATTCACAGATGTTAAAGAATGCCAGTCAAATAACAAGTTACATTCACAGATGTTAAAGAATGCTCTTTTTACTCTCATGGAATTTTCTCCTAAAATTTGATAACGAGATTTCACTTCAAATTAAGAAGATTTTCATCAATCCGGTTTTTTGTATGTAAAAAGGACAAATATAGCAATAATGAAACAAATTTTAACATATTTATATTTAAATATGATTAGTTAGCACAAAACCAAACCAGTGTATAATTCAAAAGCATAATAAAATCATCACAACTGTTTGTGCATAGTTAAAAAGCACATAGCATCATTACTTTCTATCTGGAAACTTGGAGAACTAGTGTGATCATCTTGTTCCCAGTTTCTTTTTAAAGATGTCAACATCAGTGTTATTCACAGAAAAGCATATGATCACTTTTCCAGTATCCCCCATTAAAAGTATATATGTATCACTTTTCCAGTATCCCCATTAAAAGTATATATGTATCACTTTTCCAGTATCCCCATTAAAAGTATATATGTATCACTTTTCCAGTATCCCCATTAAAAGTATATATGTATCACTTTTCCAGTATCCCCATTAAAAGTATATATGTATCACTTTTCCAGTATCCCCATTAAAAGTATATATGTATCACTTTTCCAGTATCCCCATTAAAAGTATATATGTATCACTTTTCCAGTATCCCCATTAAAAGTATATATGTATCACTTCTACTTTGATACTGACAGGACACTTAAAAGGCATTTTTTATGTCCACTCAAGTTCGTATGATGAAATGATATTTTGTTCCCATCCCTGAATCCCAGATTTAATATCAGACTGGATTAGTAAATATAGATGTTTTTTCTGCATATTTTAGAAAATTAAGTTTAATGACAGGTTGTAACTTTTAGGTTAAAAACTGAAGATCGTAAAGCAAGCAAACTGATTTAGAGTCTGAAAAAGAAATATTTAGAAAACTTTAAAATACCACTTGAAAATCTTGTTCTTGCTATTCCTTAAGGAATCGTCATATTGACATAGAGTTTTCACTAATAGACTTCTGATGATATCTAGTTGGTCCTAATTATGTTGCTACTCCACCTTAATAATTATAATAATAATAATGTTAATAATAATTAAAAAAAATAATAATAATACTTTATTTATAGAAGGTAACTCATTTAGTACAATGCTACTCTTCCTTGAGGCCTTCTGTTTAAAATGTGAAAAATTTACATACAATATTTACAACATAATATCTGTGTATTATGACAATAATCAGATGTTGTTAAACATGTAAGAAAAAGACTTTTCTTTAAATAACTTTACATTATCACTCATTTTGATATTATGAGGAATACTGTTCCATATGAAAGCACCTGAATATTGCAGAGACTTTTTGAAGGTTTTTAAGATTGACTTGGGAAGTTGAAGATTCCCATCACGACAGATCTTAATCCGTATTTAGATGAGTTTGTTATGAATAATTCCTGAAGATATTGTTGATCAGTTCCTTGAAGAGACTTGGATACTAAAATGCTTTTTTGGTAATCAATCCTTCTAGATAAATCCAGCCATTTCAATTCATGGAAGAGAGACTTGTTTGATGCATCAAATGGTTTTCCAAGTATAATTCATGCTGCTCTTTTTTGTAGTTTGAAAGTCTGTCAATATTGTGTTTGGAACAATTTTCCCAAATAGTGACACAATAGTCAAAAAGTGGCAAAATATAAGCATTATAATAGTGAATCCTTGTTTCCACAGGAAGATATTTCTTTATCTTAGAAAGTTACGTAATTTTTAAGTTTAGAGTTTTATATAATTTGTCAGCTTGATCATTTCATTGTAGAAATCTGCCCACATGAACACCTAAAAGTTTATGACTTGCTACATTCTTAATTTCATGTCCTTTTATGGTTATGTCTAAATGTGTTTGGCCTTATTGTGCCTGTCATTGTGAAGTTGTTATAAGCATACATTTTGTTTTATTTATATTTATATGCATATAATTTTTATGACAACAATATTTGATTTTATATATCAACACAGTGTTGTTCAACCAAAACGTTTTGATGGCTACTTGGTCCTAAATGAAAAGGGAGCTGATCTGACAATCAATATGGCCACCATGGTGACCATCTTGAAAATCTTGCTATTGCTATTCCTCCTGGCTGGCTGGTCTTACGGACATTGGGTTTTCACCAAAAGACTTCTTATGATATCTGGTTGATCCTGAATGAAAATGGTGTCTTTTGGACATGCAGTATGGCCACAGTAAGGGCCAGCTTGAAACTGATTGCTTCTTCACCTAAGCAGATGATGATATTATCATAGGGTTTTTACTAAAATACTTTATTAATGTCTAATTTTTCATAAAAGAAAATGGTGCCAGTCACACATCCAATATTCTGCCATAGCAATGTAAAAATGATGGCTATATGGTATCAATTCAAAGTGCTATCAATGTAAAAATGATGGCTTTATGGTATCAATTAAAAGTGCTGTCAATGTAAAAATGATGGCTTTATGGTATCAATTAAAAGTGCTGTCAATGTAAACATGATGGCTATATGGTATCAATTAAAAGTGCTGTCAATGTAAAAATGATGGCTATATGGTATCAATTAAAAGTGCTGTCAATGTAAACATGATGGCTTTATGGTATCAATTAAAAGTGCTGTCAATGTAAAAATGATGGCTTTATGGTATCAATTAAAAGTGCTGTCAATGTAAAAATGATGGCTATATGGTATCAATTAAAAGTGCTGTCAATGTAAACATGATGGCTTTATGGTATCAATTAAAAGTGCTGTCAATGTAAAAATGATGGCTTTATGGTATCAATTAAAAGTGCTGTCAATGTAAACATGATGGCTATATGGTATCAATTAAAAGTGCTGTCAATGTAAAAATGATGGCTATATGGTATCAATTAAAAGTGCTGTCAATGTAAACATGATGGCTTTATGGTATCAATTAAAAGTGCTGTCAATGTAAAAATGATGGCTTTATGGTATCAATTAAAAGTGCTGTCAATGTAAAAATGATGGCTATATGGTATCAATTAAAAGTGCTGTCAATGTAAACATGATGGCTTTATGGTATCAATTAAAAGTGCTGTCAATGTAAACATGATGGCTTTATGGTATAAATTAAAAGTGCTGTCAATGTAAAAATGATGGCTTTATGGTATCAATTAAAAGTGCTGTCAATGTAAAAATGATGGCTTTATGGTATCAATTAAAAGTGCTGTCAATGTAAAAATGATGGCTATATGGTATCAATTAAAAGTGCTGTCAATGTAAACATGATGGCTTTATGGTATCAATTAAAAGTGCTGTCAATGTAAAAATGATGGCTTTATAGTATCAATTAAAAGTGCTGTCAATGTAAAAATGATGGCTATATGGTGTCAATTAAAAGTGCTAACAATGTAAAAATGATGGCTTTATGGTATTAATTAAAAGTGCTGTCAATGTAAAAATGATGGCTTTATGGTATCAATTAAAAGTGCTGTCAATGTAAAAATGATGGCTTTGTGGTATAAATTAAAAGTGCTGTCAATGTAAAAATGATGGCTATATGGTATCAATTAAAAGTGCTGTCAATGTAAAAATGATGGCTTTATGGTATCAATTAAAAGTGCTGTCAATGTAAAAATGATGGCTTTATGGTATCAATTAAAAGTGCTGTCAATGTAAAAATGATGGCTATATGGTGTCAATTAAAAGTGCTAACAATGTAAAAATGATGGCTTTATGGTATTAATTAAAAGTGCTGTCAATGTAAAAATGATGGCTTTATGGTGTCAATTAAAAGTGCTAACAATGTAAAAATGATGGCTTTATGGTATCAATTAAAAGTGCTGTCAATGTAAAAATGATGGCTTTATGGTATCAATTAAAAGTGCTGTCAATGTAAAAATGATGGCTTTATCGTATCAATTAAAAGTGCTGTCAATGTAAAAATGATGGCTATATGGTGTCAATTAAAAGTGCTAACAATGTAAAAATGATGGCTTTATGGTATCAATTAAAAGTGCTGTCAATGTAAACATGATGGCTTTATGGTATTAATTAAAAGTGCTGTCAATGTAAAAATGATGGCTATATGGTGTCAATTAAAAGTGCTAACAATGTAAAAATGATGGCTTTATGGTATCAATTAAAAGTGCTGTCAATGTAAAAATGATGGCTATATGGTGTCAATTAAAAGTGCTGTCAATGTAAAAATGATGGCTTTATGGTATCAATTAAAAGTGCTATCAATGTAAAAATCAAGTATTCCACATACATTTTAAAAAGAAAATAAACTTCCAAAATAAATGTAAACATGAAGTATTTACAAGATAAAATATAAAGAGTAAAGATGTTAAAATTTTATAAAATGTATATAAAATTAAATATAAAGATAAAAAATATCAAATCATTAAAATATGGTCTTGATGACATGGGGTTTTCACTAAAACACTATTATAGCAAAATGTACATGGTTTTGAATGAAAATAGTGCTCATCTCATCTCCAGCATGGTACCATAGTGGCCATCTAAAAATCTTGTTGACACTACTCCTGTAACATGAATGGTGGCATTGACATGGGAGTTTCACTAAAACACTTCTTGTACTGTTTAATTGGTTCTGAATGAAAATGGTGCAGATTTGACCACCAACATATCCACACTTTTGTGTTCAAGTTTTAAAAAACAGACAAAATTTGACCTTGGGGTCAAGCCAGACTAAGTTGATGCTTGCTATATACAGTACATACTCATTTATAAGGTGGGTCCTACTGCAACCAACATAGACCCTGATCTGCCATTGCATAATGTGCCAGCAGATCAGGGTCTATGTTGTTTGTTTTACTGATTATTCTTAATCAGCTGCACAGACCCAGATTTGCCTGTACATTATGTGACAGCAGATATGGGTCTGTGCAGTTTGTAGTTGGATCCAACTTATATGTGAGTATATACGGTAATCATTGATTACACTGTTTGTGAGTAGAGTAAACTGTTCTGCTGATCGATTATTAGTACCATCCTTATGCATGACCACTGTGAATACTGTATCCAGTAAAATGCATCTCAAAGACAAAAGGTCCAGCAAAACAAATTAGTGAGACAGTTTGATGAACAATTTTTGTTTTGTTTTTGTTGGTTTTAATGGCACTTTTAACACATTATTGGCTATATTATGCCAAGGAAATGAGAGCTAAGTGCCTTTCCCAAGGACTCACTGTGGTAGCCGACCCAGACTGGCCTAGGAGGGTATCAAACACACAATGTTCTACCAACTGAGTTACCATGGTCCCTTACAAGTTTTGCTTGCTGATGATTTTACTTATGTCCAGTTGTTGTTGTTCTCCAGTACCCTCTAGGCTCATTTTGATCCATTCAGTGCTAGAAAAGCATTATTCTCAGATGGAATTTTCCTGTCCTATACTGATGCATATGAAGAATTATGTTAATCAGACCTTCCTTAACTAAAGATCATTTTCCTAAATTCACTGATTCAGCTCAGAATATGATTGTGAGATTTATTCAGGAATGAAAATAAGAATCCAGCATGTTGTTAATATTTCAGTGTTAAAAGCTAGCTTTGATCTTTAAATTAAGATATATGGGGAACATCAAAATACAGTAAAGTTTCATCATTATTCCCATCACTGTTTATCTAACTGTTGTTTTGAACCTATAATTTTTCATTCTGTTAAGATCTTGTGGAGGATAGAGGGTCCCCAAGATGAAATTCCTGATGTTCAGCCTCGTAATGGCTCAGCAATGATTGCAGATGCGGAGAGGAATGGAAATATTGTGATCCAGATTCTCCCAGATGATGTTCCAGAATTGACAGAACCATTCCAGCTTGTTCTGACCAGGATAATTGGTGGAGCTGAGCTGGACACTCAAAATGTTGTCTCATTATTCAGGATTAGGTATGTGACACTAAGCAAGTGATTGATCATATTTTGTCTCAATTTTGTGGGGTTTTTTAAATCATTGAAGTAATACAAATAAAAGATACTAAGTTTGAGATTTTTAACTTAGTTGCACCTCATGCACTTAAATTTTGACAGAAGAAGAAACATGATACAAAAGTCAGACATGTTGGGAGTCCAGTGTTTCAGAGATCTTATTTTAGCTATGTGTACAAAGAATGTTGTCTAAGGATTTGTGATCAGGAGCGAAGTCAGTGGTCACATCAATTGGATCTTAGAGATTACAGTAGTATTGGATACATACATGCATGCCTACCTACTTACCAGATTGTAAAACCAGGCATGTTAAGAAATTCATTGAGTTCACATAAATAAAGTTACCCTATGGGATCATTGCATCCCAAATGTAGACATTTAAAAAATTTCACAGCTTTAAAATCAGGTATTGATGATAATACAGTTTTAAAATTCATAGAGATACCGTATATACTCGTATATTATCCAATACCAACTGCAAACTGCATAGACCCAGATCTGTCACATAATGCACTGGCAGATCTGGGTCTATGAAGTTTGTAAGGACTAATCAGTAGAACAAACAACATAGACCCTGATCTGCCAGCACATTATGTGATGGCAGATCAGGGTCTATGTTGTTTGCATTTGGACCCCGCTTATACACGAGTATATGCGGTAGATAGGTCCTATTTAGATGATAAAGCAGTTGCAAATTGACATGAAGTGTTGTTTCTCCAATAGAATTTATTATATGCTACAGCAGTGTACAAAATAAAAGTCAAAAGTCAGATTAAGAAAGTAATATTGCAAATTACTTTTCAAATGGCGTATGTTCATTATTATTGAATTTCAAGGACCCCATCCTTCCAATTACAGATTGTTGCTGTAGGTGCTAAGACCAAAGGGAGGCATTACTATGTTACATGTAAACGCATAAACCCATGTATCTTGTTTCAGATTCAATGATCAGCCTCATGGACTGTTTGGGATCATACCACAGTACCAGACTGTACTTGTTGACCCTGCAGAGCTGACTCGCTTCCTGAGGGTGAATTTTACTCGACATGCTGGAACATTTGGCAGTGTCATCCTAACATTTAGTCTTCAGTATGACATTGTAAGTCTGCAGTATTACATGTACTAATACAGCATCGTCCTGACATTTAGTGTTCAGTATAACATTGTAAGTCTGCAGTCATCCTGACATTTAGTCTTCAGTATGACATTGTAAGTCTGCAGTATTATACATACTAATAGTGTCATCCTGACATTTAGTCTTCAGTATTACATTGTAAGTCTGCAGTATTACATGTACTAATACAGTGTCATCCTGACATTTAGTCTTCAGTATGACATTGTAAGTCTGCAGTATTACATGTACTAATAGTGTTATCCTGACATTTAGTCTTCAGTATGACATTGTAAGTCTGCAGTATTACATGTACTAATACAGTGTCATCCTGACATTTAGTCTTCACTATGACATTGTAAGTCTGCAGTATTACATGTACTAATAGTGTCATCCTGACATTTAGTCTTCAGTAAGACATTGTAAGTCTGCAGTATTACATGTACTAATAGTGTCTCATCCTAACATTTAGTCTTCAGTATGACATTGTAAGTCTGCAGTATTACTATTACAGCATCATCCTGACATTTAGTCTTCATTATGACATTGTAAGTCTGCAGTCATCCTGATATTTCTTCTTCAGTATGACATTGTATGTCTGCACTATTACTAATACAGTGTCATCCAGACATTTAATCTTCAATATGACATTGTATGTATGCAGTATTACATGTACTAATACAGCATCATCCTGACATTTGGTCTTCATTATGACATTGTATGTCAGCAGTATTACATGTACTAATACAGTGTCATCTTGACATTTAGTCTTCAGTATGACATTGTATGCCTGCAGTATTACTAATACAGTGTACACATTGTTCAGGTGACTTTCTGCTCCTTATTCCAACTCATTACATGAAATTGTAACTTTTTAATAGACATTTTTTATTTATTATTTGTTGACAAATTTTATTATCATATTGTTATTTGGATCAGTAAATTATGTGGCTGAATGGTCATGGAAATAGATTCGAAATAGAAATGTTTCAGGTTTGTGCTCAAATTTGGCTGCTATGATTGTCCTCTCACAATGCTGTATATCACATTATTCTCAAAATGCTGTATATCACATTCTTCTCATGATGCTGTACAGCACATTCTTCTCACATTGCTGTATATTGCTTTCTTCTCACAATGCTGTATATCACATTCTTCTCACATTGTTGTATATTGAATTCTTCTCACAATGCTGTATGTTACATTCTTCTCACAATGATGAATATCACATTCTTCTCAGAATGCTGTATAGCAGATTCTTCTCACATTGTTGTATATCACATTCTTCTCACAATGCTGTATATCACATTCTTCTCACATTGCTGTATATTGCATTCTTCTCACAATGCTGTATATCACATTCTTCTCACATTGTTGTATATTGAATTCTTCTCACAATGCTTTATATCACATTCTTCTAACAATGCTGTGTATTACATTCTTCTCACAATGCTGTATATCACATTCTTCTCACATTATTGTATATTGAATTCTTCTCACAATGCTGTATATCACATTCTTCTCACATTATTGTATATTGAATTCTTCTCACAATGCTTTATATCACATTCTTCTCACAATGCTTTATATCACATTCTTCTCACAATGCTGTATATCACATTCTTCTCACGATGCTTTATATCACATTCTTCTCACAATGCTGTATATCACATTCTTCTCACATTGTTGTATATTGAATTCTTCTCACAATGCTGTATATCACATTCTTCTCACAATGCTGTATATCACATTCTTCTCACAATGCTGTATATCACATTCTTCTCATATTGTTGTATATTTAATTCTTCTCACAATGCTGTATATTGCATTCTTCTCACAATGCTGTATATTACATTCTTCTCATGATGCTGCATAGTACATTCTTCTCCCAATGCTGTATATCACATTCTTCTCGCATTGTTTTATATTGAATTCTTCTCACAATGCTTTGTATCACATTCTTTTCACAGTGCTGTATATTACATTCTTCTCTCAATGCTCTATATCACATTCTTCTTACATTACTGTATATTGCATTCTTCTCGCAATGCTTTATATCACATTCTTCTCACAATGCTGTATATCACATTCTTTCACAATGCTGTATATCACATTCTTCTCACAATGCTGTATATCACATTCTTTCACAATGCTGTATATCACATTCTTCTCTCAATGCTGTATATCACATTCTTCTCACGATGCTGTATAGCACATTCTTCTCTCATTGCTGTATAGCACATTCTTCTCACATTGCTGTATAGCACATTCTTCTCACATTGCTGTATAGCACATTCTTCTCTCAATGTTGTATATCACATTCTTCTCATGATGCTGTATATCACATTCTTTCACAATGCTGTATATCACATTCTTCTCACAATGCTGTATATCACATTCGTCTCACAATGCTGTATATCACATTCTTCTCACAATGCTGTATATCACATTCTTCTCACATTGTTGTATATTGAATTCTTCTCACAATGCTGTATAGCACATTCTTCTCACAATGCTGTATAGCATATTCTTCTCACAATGCTGTATATCAACTAGCTGTTAAAAAGATACCTGCTTGTACTTGAAGTGGATTTGCATAGTTTTGTGGGTTTTGAGAGTCAAGCTGCTTAGCAAGGTTTTTCTTTATGCTGATTGTGCCAAGCTGTTCCCATGGCTGTGGATTCACTAGATAGTAGATAGGGACAGTGTGAACCTCATTAATCCATTCATGCACATCACTAAGTTGATGATGAGGCATTTTTTAAAATTCTGTAAAATGGTCTACCAATACAACTTATCAAAGCTGAGTTAATTTGTGATCCACAAATAACCACAATATCAACAAATATTGTGCTTTCTTTCACATATACCCAGTTTTATTTCAATACCATACTTAATTAGAGTGAAATGGAAGATTGAAGAAGTTTCCTAGGTGAAGTTTGAATATAAATTTAGGGTACATAAAGTTATAAAGACTAATAAAAATTGAAATCAATAATACTTTTTAAACTTCCTCTTGCATTACAGCCCCAGTCAGGGATCTTGCTGGCCCTTAATGATGGAACTGTAACATTTCAATCAGGCCAGGCAAATCGTGTGGTGGACATTCTAATAGAGGGGACAGGATTCCTTGAGATTGGAACCACTTTCTCCTTGTCCTTAATAGAGGTCCAATACCTGGGCTCAGGAGGTATGCATACAATAGTTGTGAGGAATAGTATTTCATGTATTTTTAAGGGCCTGGCATCAAGATGCCACAACCCTATAGTAATCACCATTCCATCTGTCTGTCTGTCTGTTCACATTTCTTGTAACCACTATAGTTCTGCAACCCTTACACATAAATGGATGCCATTGGTATGTGAATTGCCAATTACAGGTAGATGTTCCTTTTAAAGGTTTTGTCTTTTCAGTTCCAGTTTTCATGGAGTTATGGCTCTTTTTTGATCAATTTCAAATCTCCACTACAGCAGATCATTGTAACCAACATAGTTCATGAATCATTCAACATATTCTGATGCAATTTGTTGTGTACATTTTCTGATAGACCTAAATGTGTTTTTATGGGGATATTATCATCAGCTCCATCTGGAATTATGGCCATTGACAATTAACTTAATATCTTCACATGGTATGTTACTTTTAGCTGGCATAGGTCAAGAACCATTCAACATATTCTGATGCAATTTGGTATGAACATTGTCTCACAGATTTACATGTGCCTTTTATGAGTTTAGTCTAATTTAGAAGACTTATGCCCCCCTGGTTGCCTGTCATCCTGATCTGGGTTTCAATAGCATATCTTTGTTGGATTTCAACCAAATTTACAGACAGCCTTTATATTGATGAGTCCTTGAATGATTTTAATTCCAGCATTCCACATCATCTTTTACAGTAGTTATGGCCCCTGATTGCCATCCTGCTTAATTTGATTTGCAAAGATTCACTTTTTAAAGTTTTGTTAGATTTCAGCCAGATATCGTATACTGCTTTATATTGATGGAACCCCGAGTTAGTTTGATTTCTAGCATTCCATGTCAGCAGGTAGAAGAGTTATGGCCCCTGAATGCCGATCTTCTCCAGACTTTGCATTCCAACAGAAGAACTGGAAATTTGTTCAGTCAGTGGTGTATCAGCATGAGAGAATGCATTGACATTAATCAATCTGGCTTTACAGGACAAACTTTTCAAATAATTTTTGAAAGTTATGTACCATTTTAAAAAGCATAAAATTTTCTTTACAGTCATATATTTTTGAACTGAAAATTTTCAGATGTAAAAAATTTAGTTGAAAGTAAAGTTAAGTAAACTAAAAAAAAACGTACTTTGCATTTTTTTATAATTTGCTTTCAATGCAATTTTTCTATCTGCAATATTCATTTTACCTCCTATATGTAAGTGTATGAAATGTGGGGAATTGTATGCCATTTAAGAAGGTGAAAAAAATAATATAAATCCATCAAGAATATCAAAGGTTATTAAAATTTTATTAATTTACTCACATGAGGATTGAAGAACAAATAGAACAGATCCTTACTGGTAAGTTGACAAATCTTTTCATTTTGGTTTAGTAATTTTGTTCCATAATAAATTCTAATGTAAAAATATCAGAGTTTTGTTGGGTTTGATTTGGTCCATTTCCAGGAATGCAGTAAAATTTCATAATATTATGCACACATTCAGCATCAGTATATGGGCAAACTTTACGAGAAGTGAAGTTCTCAAATTGTACAGTTAGCTTGAAAAACATCCAATATCCAAGTAAAAATATAAATCAGCCAGTAATCATCCACTCAGTTTATTTGATGTAGTCAAGATCACAATCCCCACTACCTAAAATATAAATTTTCCCAACAAAATTGTCTATATTTTCATCAAAATCGGCATCCACATCACTACCATCTACCATCAATTGCTGCTTCAGTACTGTCTGTCATTTTTATCTCCTCTCTTTGAAATTCAGTTTTTAAATCAAATTTTCTACTAACCAGTTGTCATCATTTCTGTTCATTTCATTGAAGTCAAGATCATAATCTGCACTGCCTAAAACATCAATTTTCCCCACACAATTGTCTATATTTTCATCAAAATTGGCATCCACATCACTGCCATAATTTGCCGCTTTAGTGCTATCAGCCATGTTGATCTCCACACATTAAAACTCATGTTTGAAATCAAATGTTCAGATAACCAGTTATCATCAGGTTCGTCCTTTTTTGAAGAAGAATAGATAATGATCCCCAATTTGCCACATGAAACTGTCTATATTTTCAACTAATTCCACAAGCACACCAGTGCTGTCACTTGTCTCTTCAGTACTGATCGCCATTTTGATCTCTGCACATTAAAACTCAATTATTAAATTGAATTTTTACCTCAAATGTCAATTTTCCAATGGAAACTGTCTATATTTTCAACTAATTCCACAAGCACACTGCTGCCGTCACTTGTCTTTTCAGTACTGATCACCATTTTGATCTCTGCACGTTAAAACTCAATTTTTGAATTGAATTTTTACCAGTTTTTGGCATTTTCTAAAATCATGCTCTCACTGCATTTTTGTATCTCCTACCTTTATTTCCTTCCTTTCAAAAGAGTACATAAACTAATGACATATTACATGGTTAAATGCACAGTTCTGCAACGTGGTAGATGGAATGTACTGAACATACGGCCAGAATCGTATCCCGTCTGACAAGGTAAAGTACGACTGGAATTGTATCCTGTCTGAAATGGGTTAAGGCCTTACTGAGCAAATTGTTGTCTGTGTGGCCCTTTTGTGATGTAGTTTTCTTTTTAATTAGTGATGCCTATAGATTAAATTGTTTAAATAAATGTTTTTCCCATGTTGTCATTCTTGTCATATACATCATTCGTCACTAGCATACACTCAACATTATCATTAAAGCATCATATTTTTCATTATTGTTATAATATAGATATTAGTGTTTTCAGAAAAAATGTTCATATATAATCTGGCTTGGTTGACTTTCATAAACAGTCTCACTGCTGTTGAGATAATAGGATTCCACTTCCTAGGTTTAGAAACAGACACTCCTTAGGATTGCAGAAGTCTTGTCCATAGATCCAAAAGTAGAATTTTCCTTTTTCTGGGAAAAATACATGGAAAAGGCAAAATATTTGGTAGGAAAAATACATGGAAAAGGCTAAATATTTGGTAGGAAAAATGAAGAAAATATACAATAATGGGTTTGTCTTTTTCCTTCCAGTGACTGATCCACCCAAATTTCAAGCAGGAGAAACTGAAGCCAAAGTGGTAGTTCCAGCTGTGGCTGCCAACAGTAAAGTTGGTTTCCTAGCAACAGTGGCCTCAGTTGATGAAGGTATTTATACAGAGTGCAACATTTTGCAGTCTCTTGCCAATTTCTTATAAACCTTTGAGAACTGTGTGTAATCAGTTCATCATAATGAGCCACCACTTACAAAATTTTACCAATTAGCATATTTAATGCTTCTTTTTAAAATTTTGGTAAAATATTTCATTAGGGGAACCACTTAATCCTTGCATGTCATTTATAGAGTCCACTCCACAAAATGAATGGTGTGTCTGTTTTTAGCTCACCTGACCATAAAGCCAAGTGAGCTTATGGTATGGCCCTGCATCTGTTGTGTGGCATGCATCCATTAATGATTGCTATTTTCAACTTCTGAAAAACCACTAAACGCTCACCTGGCCATAATGCCAAGTGAGCTTATGGTATGGCCCTGCATATGTTGTGTGGCATGCATCCATTAATGATTGCTATTTTCAACTTCTGAAAAACCACTTAACGCTCACCTGGCCATAATGCCAAGTGAGCTTATGGTATGGCCCTGCATATGTTGTGTGGCATGCATCCATTAATGATTGCTATTTTCAACTTCTTCTGAAAAACCACTAAACGCTCACCTGGTCATAAGGCCAAGTGATCTTATGGTATGGCCCTGCATATGTTGTGTGGCATGCATCCATTAATGATTGCTATTTTACACTTCTAAAAAAAAACCACTAAGAAAATCTCAACCAAATTCTGCTGAAAGCATCCTGGCATGAAGGACTTTTACATTTGAACAGATGATGCTGATCCACCATTAAATATGGCTACTGTTATGAAAAATATAAAAACCTCTAAATGACTTTATCATAAAAACTGCATAACAGAATTTGACCAAATTTGATAGAAAGCATCCTGGCATAAAGGGTTTTCAGATTTTTACAAATGATGCCAATCTGCTGTCAAATCTGGCCACTGTTACTAAAAATAGTAAAACCTTTTAAAGACCTATTCTCAAAAATCGCTGAACAGAATTTGACCAAATGTAACAGAAAGCATCCTGGCATGAAAGACTTTCAATTTTGTACAAATGATGCTGATTTGATCTAAAATATGGCCACTGTTACTACAAATAGAAGAACCTTTAAATGACCTCTTCTCAGAAATTGCTCAACAGAATTTGACTAAATTTGAAAGAAAGCATCCTGACATAAAGGGCTTTCAATTTTATACAAATTACACTAATTTGGCATCAGATATGGCTGCTGTTACTAAAAATACAAACTTTAAACAGCTTCTTTGTTTTTTAAAACTACTCAACAGAATTTGACCAGATTTTGCAGAAAACATCCTGGCTTGAAAGGCTTTCATGTTTTGTACAAATGTTAATTTACCATCAGATATGGCTGCTGTTACTGAAAATATAAAAATCTTTAACAACAGCCTCTAAAAAAACTGCTCAACAAAATTTGACCACATTTGTCAGAAAACATCTTTGCTTGAAAGACTTTCAGATTAATACAAATGATGCCAATTCACCCTCAAATATGGCCACTGTTACTATAAATAGAAAAACATTTAAGCAACTTTATCTCTTAAAAACTGCTCAACAGAATTAAACCAACTTTGACAGAAAGCATCCTGGCAACAAGACCTTTCAGTATTGGACAATGATATTGATGTGCCATTAAATATGGTTGAAGATACAAGAAATAGAGAAACCTTGAACAAATGTTTTCATAACATAGGCAATCAACAGCATTGGAAGAAATTTCAGCAGAGCATCCTACAGACCCAGATTTCTTGGGCAACTGCTTTTGCATTTGGCTCTTAGGAAGATATCAATCAGGTGAGCAATCTCAAGCCCTCTTATGCCTCTTGTTTCCTGCTTTCTTTTGTTGGGGAAGAGCAGTTATAAGGTGAACTTAGTATTTAGAAGAGAGTTGCTGTGGAACTGATCTCAAAGGCACTTTAAAATGAACTACGCTTTTAAAATGCACATGGTACTTATATATATATATATATATATATATATATATATATATATATATATATATATATACACACACACACACACACACAAAAGAACAAGGAATCTTCAGTATATGTGTATTTAACTAACTATATCAAATAAAATCTATTTATAGTTTCATGTAAAACATTAGTATACTAAATTGTCTGTCCTGGGAGCTACTCAGTTTGTATATGTACCTGGGGGGAGTCCAGCAGGTATGGTTTAAACTGTAATATCATATTATCAATCCTAGCTTCCATCTAGGGGGAACCCAGCAGGTGAAAGCTAGCATACTGTGCAGAACTGTAAAGTAGCTGATAATGTCTGGTGAATGGGGGGGGAGGGGGGCAGCTCAGCAGGTGTACCTGGAGGTGGGGAGGGGGAGAGCCCAGCAGGTTTCAGTCATAGAGTAATGAACCTGGGGGGAGCTTGGCAGGATTATATAATACACAAATTTACCTGTTGAGGAGCCTGGCAGGTAGACTAAGCAGTATTTCAAGCTTGATTCATTACCGCATGTACAGAAATGTAACTACCTACAAGAATGCTTATTATAATCAGACTCCTTGATCATTGTCTGGATTGGGGTCGAAATTCAAGGAATTGAATTAAAGGCATACTGAGTAGCCCCAATATCTCACAGCAAGACAGATTTGGAAAACTTCTCAAAGAAATGAGAAAATAGTATAGCAGACTCCCGAACATTGTCTGGATTGGGGTCAAAATTCAAGGAATGGAATTAGAGGCACACTGTGTAGCCCCAATATCTCACAGCAGACAAACAAAAATTACTGAATAACTGCATGCAATAAATTATTGCCACCCATTGACAAATGTCCAACATGCTAAGTTGGCAACTAGTCATTTTAGCTCATCAATCGGACATGGTTCATACAACCTTTAAAAAATCCTTGAATTCAAGGGGTTGCCTTCAAAAGTCAATGAATTTATTGAAAAACTTTAATTTATCAAAAACTCATTGATTTTATCAGAGTGAATATGAAATGTTATAACTGAATAAAAATATATCACATTTTAAATACAGAACTTTTGCTATTTGCATTTTTCCCAAAAAATAATAAATAAATAAAATGGGATAAAACTGGGTGCATCAAAAATGACACATGACACCAGTAGTTACAAAATGTAGTATGAAAGCAAATTAAATTTAAAGAATATTCAAGTCATTATTAATTATGTTTTTTCTTCTACCTTTGTACCTCTGTTTGTAAAATACTCTTTGAAAACTTTGTGAAGTCCTTGGAAAGTCCTCAAGAAAAGAACTGAGCTGCACAAACCATGTTGGACATGTGCATCAAAATCTGATGTTTTGAAAGTTATGTTATATAATGACATTAAAGTTGGTAAGCGGCACAGGGAAAATATCAGCGTTTTGACCTCAAGCAATGTCTTCCTCAGGGGACAATGAAATACATACACAGAGACAAACACACACACACAAAAAGGTCACATGTGTAGAACAATATACAGTTACATTTCGACACAAAGAAGAAAAACTACCAAAGATAATGAAAATGTCTACATTAAAGGAAAATAGCAAAATAACTAGAAAAAAACTGCATGTTATAGGAAGGGATCTATCTTCTAAGAAAGAGACAAACAAGATTTGCTGAAAGCTATTTGCTCAATAGCGGTAAGATGTTTGGGGTGATCTAGTTATCTACGTCATTTTGAGTATATTATGTTTCATTTGGCACCATCTATAACCTATATTGGTGCTTTATTTTCTTCCAGCTATACATCCTGGATAATAACCACTACAAGAAACTAAGATAAAGTATTTACATTATAAGGGAAGGTGGTGGAAAGTATGTATGTACCGTATATACTCGCGTATAAGCCGGTCAAAATGCAAACAATATAGACCCTGATCTGCCATCGCATAATGCACCAGCAGATCAGGGTCTATGTTGTTTGTTCTACTGATTAGTCCTTACAAACTGCATAGACCCAGATTATGCGATGGCAGATCTGGGTCTATGCAGTTTGCAGTTGGTATCGGCTTATACGCGAGCATAGACAGTATGTATGTACCAGGGTCCAATGGCACATCGTCACAATAGTGGTCATGCAGCACCAATTAAAGGCAAAGTTCTAAAAAGTAAATAGAATCGGAAGAAAACGAAAGAAAATTTCAACTTGGAAGATAAATCCTTCCAATCTAAAAGAAACCTAGGAAGATAAGTTCTTCCAATGGCATGTCAGCACAATAGTGACAGTATGGCACTGAT
The DNA here is from genome assembly GCA_029931535.1 of Margaritifera margaritifera. Taxonomy (NCBI): domain Eukaryota; kingdom Metazoa; phylum Mollusca; class Bivalvia; order Unionida; family Margaritiferidae; genus Margaritifera; species Margaritifera margaritifera. Next base: position 1,095,396 of record JAQPZY010001176.1, read on the forward strand.
AAAAGGAAAAGCTCTAAAAATTTCAATACAGAAAATTGGACCCCCCGCCCCCTGAAAAATAAAAAAAAATCTAGGAAGATAAACCCTTCCAACCAAAACTGAAACGCAAAAGACTACAAGATAAAAGATAGAAGGTACAAATGTAAATATAAAGAATTGCAAAAGACTTTAGAAAAGAAAGAAAACCCTTCCAGATTTAAAACTGAAGTTCTACAAGAGAAAAGATCAACGGTAAAGATGTGATAATAAGGAAATGATAATAACAAAAGTAATGATAATAATAATAATCACAACAATAATAATAAATTGATGTCACTAGAGGAGAGTAAGGCTGAGCAAACTGACAGGAAAGAAACATATGCATGGTGGGTAAACCAAACATTTTTTGAACTAGACTTTTTCATTTAAGCCAAATTTGCCATGTGTTCAGATCTGCAGTATCCAATATTTCTCTTTATGTCCACATTCATTGTCACTCCATCTGTGATGTGAGTCGATGGACAGCATTTTGAGGGACTGGAATGTGTGTCTAGCTAAGTTGAAATGGTTGGCGAGTTTTGTGTTGACCTTGTTTCTGATGTGGCTTTTGTGATTGTTCATTCTCTTTCTAAAGTGTTTAACCAGCATATTGGCACAGATTGCATGTCAGGACGTAAATGATGTTTTTACTGACACATCCTAATTTTTTTTGATATTGTAAGTAACTCCTTTTGGTGATCTCTTGAATGTAGTAGTCTTTACATCTGTGTGTTCTTGCATCCATACTATGATTTAACTTCAGCTGGGCATACAGAAGGTGGTCTTTAAAGTTTTTTGATTGTCGATAAGCGACCATAGGTGGTTCTTTGAACAACTTCCTTAGATATTCACAGGAGTCAGTAATGTGCCAGTGACCTTGCTTTAGGTCAAAACATTAGGAAACTTTTTTATTTACCCTGCGCTGTTTTCCAACTTTTGTGTTATTATATGATATTTGTTCTGATTGTTTGCATTCCCATTTTATTTATTTCAATTTTAATTTATACATATATATATATATATATGTATATATATATATATATATATATATATATATATATATATATATATATATATATATATATATATATATATATATATATATGTCTCATTTTTTAATGCAATGCAGCAAGCAGAACCTCCATCCTTACTGTCCTGCGGCAAGGGACATATGGGACACTTGAGGTGCCCTGGCAGTCAGGGTTCCCGAATGGACAGAGACCAGCTGGATTCAGAGAAGGGGCCATCTCATCAAACTCTGGGGTTGTCACTATACCCCACTCTGTGGAGATGAAAAACTTCACTGTGGAGGTAAAATTCCCTTTTCAAATAATATGCATACAAAGATATAAGATGTCCTTGAGTTTCTTCTTCTGGTATATTACCCAATCATAATACATTAAGAGTATGTCCACAACCTTACAAATCTACCCCTCCCAAGTTCAAAAATATCTTACAACCATCTTGGCTTGCTTTAGCAACAATGGTACTCAAAGGTCGTCTGCTTGCTTAAAAAGGAAGTCCAAAGAGAGTAGTCTCTCCCTGGATATAGGGATTGGCACCAAAGACACTCTAGTCAACACTTACTACTTCCACTCATGCTGATGTGTACACTTCATATAAATTCTCACAAATTCCACTTCATCCTGTGCTGTTCCTTCATTGGAGCAAATTCTTGGAGTTTCCTCACTTCAGGGAAGTATACTCCACCTGTTTTTGAACTTTCTCTTGCTCCACTTTCATTTCTGATGAATATTTAACACCTAATTTGTTAACTTCATCATGCAAAGATTCACTCAGTACCATCTTAATTGCTTGTATGGTGGTCATTGGTACTTACAAGCGATTGAGTACTTGACCCATTTTTGGCATGGAGGGATTTCAATAGTGTCCATTATCTTTTACCAAATATGGTATGCATTACTAACAATAGTAACAGACTTGATGGTTTTAATAAAATTAGTCATCCTGGATGAATTGGGTTATATGCTCAGCATATAGGCAACTAATCCTAGATCAAATTGGCTTTTTATGTGTTTCAGCTCATGAGATCAGGGCGGTCACCAGGAACATAGCATAATGAAAACTTTAGGAATTCAAATTAAAAATGATAAAATGTACAAAAAGACTTTTCCATGTGAGTTGCTTTCACATATAAAGACAACATGAAACTAGCAATTTACATAAAAAGCTAGCTATATGTCTTTGATAGATTTAAACCATTTTATGCTCATTTTAATTTTTAATTTTCCTTTATTTTCAAAAACACTCCAGTAATAGCACACAACAGTTCCCTAATTTATGGCTGTGACCTATATGTATATTTCCAGCTCATTGCCACACTAAATGGATCAGAGTTATTTGCTGTCAATCTTCCAGTGCCCCCAGCAACCACTGTACCAGGTGGTTCTCGTCTTATTAGTGATAAGAGAGTTGTCCGCATTGAGCCACATGGAGTTCTTCGCTTTGCTGATAATTCCACAAATCCTAGGATCTCTGAACTCTTTGGAAAGGTAAAACTAGCCATTAACAAAAAGACAAATTTTTTAATTAGTATTCTTGTATAAGCTGAGCATATATTAATAAATAAAATTCATTTCGTGCAAATCACAATTATCTTGACCTTTGCATGAGTTTGTATTAAGATCAGAATTTTGTGTTGTATAATAAAATGTGTGTCAAGAAAAGTAGTTTTGGATGTTTACATGTATATCCTTTAAACACTCCATTATTTATTTTCCTGGGAGAAAATATGTTTCCACAGATTATTTATATCATGCCATTGAGGTGAAATGACTTAATGACTTTTTGTGTCTCTGTAGGTACCTGAGGGTGATTCAGAGATTTGTTAAATACCCATTTAATCTTACATGCTTGATCTGGCTGTTGAATCTGTATTTCCGTATCACACACCCAGATTCGAACTACTTAGGTGCCTTCTTTGACGTCCATGCGTAGATATTTTTAGACACGGTGAATTGAACTTTTATAAATCCCAGTTCGTTTTGAATTTCATTCATACAGCAAAGCTACAAATATTTAGAAATCGTAAAAATAGGGTATGTAATAAATACAAAACCACATTCATGTTTTGTGCTGAGTTGGGGGAAAGAACTCCTTTTATATGGCATATGAATACGTCTCAGCCTGATGGACTCTATGTATCCCTATGCCATATCAAATTCATTCTTTCTGCTAACTCGGAACAAGATATGTAAGCAGTTTTGTGTATTAATCACATCTCATGCCATTGAGGTAAAATGATCTACTGCCTTTTTGTGTCTCTTTAGGTGTACCTGAGGGTGATTCGCTTGTATGGGTCAGAAAATAAGATAGAGGCCAGATACCGTGCCTATGGGATGACTGCAGACCCTGGAGACGATTTTGTCACCACTGAGAACCAAGCCATTGTCATGGAGCCAGGGGAGATATCAGCAACCATTATGATAGATGTAGGTTCAGATTTTAATAAATTTCAGATTAGCCATTTTCAAAACTTATATAAATTGTATGTTTCTTAGGTGTTCTGTGATCATAAATTGTTAAATCAAAAAAAGAAGTGTTCAATTTATACTCAAATTGTAAATCAAAAAAAGAAGTGTTCAATTTATACTCCATCTGGTTTCTGTACATGCCTTAAAAAATAATCACATCTCTTTTTGTACTATTGGTCCATGAATTCTATTCATAAAGATTTTCTATACACATTTAATGTTAATGTATTTTATGATCAATATGAAAGATACACTAATGTTACAATCTTACACTTCTTAACTGATATTTTTATTGTTGAACAAATATGTAAAACTTTGTCACCATTTTTATTGTTTCTTGGCTGCTTGTTTCATATATACAGGTTGTACAAGACAACAAACCAGAAAAGCAAGAAATATTCTTTGTCAACCTTACAGACGTAGAGAAGTTCCCAACTGATACATCGCCAAGTAAGAAATCTTGAGTAGATGGAAATAAAACTAATAATTTTTGTAATATATCACTGATTTGTCACAAATTGTCATCCTGCTTTAAGCTACAGGAAAAATACAAATTTATTACTCATATATTATAAAATATAGTCAACTAGTTCATAAATGACACTCAAGGAATCACAAAATATAGTCAACCAGTCCATAAATTACACTCAAGGAGTCACAAAATTTTCTCCTTGAGGGACACACGTCCTTTGTATAGAGGTGAAATATGCAAGTAAATTAAGAAAAGGTTCACATTGCATGAAGAAGGACTGAAATCTATCTCTCTTATATTGGGGCATATTTTACTTGGATCACGAAGTGTAAGAAAAAAAATGTGATGATAGGATGCCTATGTTTGTGTCATAGTTATCCATTTTTGAGCTTACTTACTCCAATATGCACATATATAAGCAAATTCAAACAACATAATGTACTAGTGCATGATGCTATAGCACAATAAAGTCTGATGCACATGAATATAATATTGACAATCATGTAGACTTTTCAGAGTCCTCAATGTTGGGTCCTTCATTTTTTTCATACACAATCTCTTACCCAAAATGAGAACTTTTTTGCACATTATTTTTTGTACTTTGAAAAATATTTATTTTTTTCGTGTTCAAAAGTAGACATGAAGTATGGTATAACATGTTGAAATCATTGGATGAATCGTGACTAGACATTGTGTCTTGTAAAAAAAAATGGAGTCTCTCTGATCGACATTTTAAGAAGTATCCCTATTTTTATTGCAAATTGTATATTCAGTTTTGTTGTCAGATTATTACTTTTAGAGCAGGGGGTATTCTGTAAGCACTCTCTTATGAACAGTTCCAAGTTATTTCCAGTTATTATTATTAAAAAATTGCTGAATCAGATTGAGACTGAAAGATTCTGGTGTTTGTCTCTCCTCAAGGTATATGGCTAGCCTCTGTTCACCCTTCCAGCTGTGAGTGAGAGGAACAACTGCCATTTGGCTACTTAAGATTTTCTCCTAAGAATTGTGCTTAATAAAGTGGAATTAAAACAGAATTTTGTATTTAGATAAAAATTGTGCTTAATACAGTGGAATTAAAACAGAATTTTGTATTTAGATAAAAATTGTGCTTAATACAGTGGAATTAAAACAGAATTTTGTATTTAGATAAAAATTGTGCTTAATACAGTGGAATTAAAACAGAATTTTGTATTTAAATAAGAATTGTGCTTAATACAGTGGAATTAAAACAGAATGGAATTAAAACAATTTTGTATTTAAATAAGAATTGAGCTTAATACAGTGGAATTGAAACAGAATTTTGTATTTAAAAAAGAATTGTGCTTAATACAGTGGAATTAAAATGGAATTTTGTATTTTAAAAAAGAAAACAAAAACATAGATTACATAGTAATTTTTTTTGCAAATCAGTACTTATATCATAAAATTCACTAAATCCAACTTTGTTGTATAAAATTGGTTTGTATGTAGCTCTTGGTCCTTTTCCAGGCATATCTCCACGGCTGAGCTCTCTTTATGCTGCTTCTGTAGTCATCATTGAGGAGAGTAATGACCCATATGGGATTTTGGAGATTTTGCCACGAACTGTGGAAGTTGAGGAACAATACCAGACTGTGAACCTCACCATTCTCAGGACAGGTGGATTGAAAATACTTACTGGAAAAATAATTATTATAGTGCAAATATTTGTATTCTTTTTAATATACCAGCTTCAGTGATGCCAGTATGGAATAATGTTATTCTACAAATATGTATTGTGTCGTGTCCAAATTAAGTAAATTAAGTAACATAAATGTGTACTACACATTGAATTAGAAAAATTGATAGTTTGTACAACAAACTTTTCTTACAGCCATTGCTCACAAAAGCTTCTTGTCACCTTTTCATCTACATTTTAGTAATTGTTTTTCTGATGTCTTAAAGATTGGAAATTATTGTCAATAATGTTGGACAATACAGCTTTAAAGAATTTATGGACATTTTCATATGTGCTTGAAAAAGGATACCGTGTTCAGGGAATGATTGAAAAGTCAAATTTACAATATAATCTGTCTATCTATCCATCTATCTATATCTATCTTTTTGTAGGTGGAATATTTGGGATGGTGAGTGTCCTAGTCAGGACAGTGGGTGGGGGTGAATCTTGGACATCCCAGATTGTCCCAAAGCCAGGAGCCACTGGAAATGACACAATCACAGAGATACTGGGAAACAGGGACCGCTTCACTTCAGCTACTGGTGGCCAGGATTATGAGGTCCTAGACACAAAATTGACATTCAAGGTAGGACATAAACAAAAATTACTGGTGTTTCACATATTTGGTTCGGTGTTTTATAGCATAACAGTAAGGAAAATTCAAACCAGTGGAGTGAAATACTATTTAGTGGACCAATGTGTATTAGTTCTGTGCAAAATAAATTGATTCCAGGATTTGAATTCCATGTCATCTATTTCTAAATTACTTTGTACATAAATAACTGCCATAGATGCAAAGTATCATCCCAGTAATATTAGTAATAATAGTAACAAACAGTTTTACTATTATTATTATTATTGTTAGTAGTAGTATTATTAGTATTATTAACGCTTGGTACATCAATATTAGCAGAACCACTCGAAAAGGAAACCATACATGTGATCTTCTCTGCCTGGAGGGTTTTCCTCCCAAGATGAGGGGTGTCTCCCATCCCTCCTGTCACTCATTGAAATCTCCCACGTACTTAAAACTATTATTTAAAAAAAATTCCAGAACAGAAATGTTTTGCATCCAATGTAGTATTTTTACGGTTAAGACTTCCTGTGATCACGTGACTGTGGCCTGACTTACATGAGCATGACCTTTAATTTCTAATTTGACAGACAATAACCTAAAAGTAATCATTGGACTATACTATGTGTTATTAGTAGTAATTCAGAAAGGATTAAAGATGTTAATGGATTACAGTTGGATTTCAGAAGAGCTCAAGCAGCATGAAAAGATTAACATTACTTGGATTATTTTGGCAGGGTTGGTTTGGGGTCAGAGTTTAAAGTTTGTTGAGATGGATTATTCTATATGTGATCAGAAGTAATTCAGAGAGGATTAAAGGCATTAATGGATTATAGTTGGATTAGTCATTAGTAAATGTTATGTATGATGTTTACATACTTAAATTTTGTCCATGATGGTAAGTTGTATGGTTATTTGAAAATACATACTTAACTTTTGTCCAGTTGTTTACATAGTATTTTCATAAGCATTTCGCTATTAGACTTTCATGACATGTGTCAGGTAGGCCAGCATTTTCATAGGCATTTCACAATTAGGCCTATGTGATATAGGTCGTGTAGGCATGTGTATTTATATACAGAGTTTATTAAACAAATTCATTCCAGTTCTAGAATTTTGGTTCTTAAAGATCAGTCTGTAAGGAATCTATTTTAGTTGTGTTGTTGAAATCAGATATAATTTGAGAGAAGTTGTTTAGTTTCAATATTCATTGGAAATATAAAAGTACTTATTGACTTTTGGATTAATACATGATTTTGGGATTTATGTGAACTCATTCAAATACCTTCTGGATTACATCTTTCAAGGCTATTGGAATTCATTCGGAACATTCTATTATTTTGGACTTGTGATTAGGACATTTAGGATTATTTGAAATTTAACTCCCAAATTGTAAGTGTCCTTTGAATTTTCACTTTAATTGTCTGGAAATAAATTGCTTGTTGATTTTACTTTCATTGTTGGTTTCACTTTCTTTCTGTTACATATATTTAAGACCTAGAGTTGTAACATAAAGAACTCAAGTGGCATAAAACAGGTCAGTTTGGCTTTGGTATTTAAAGTTTGTTGAGATATCTAAGCATGCATTACGTCCCAATGCTAAAATGCCAAAATTGAAACAACCAAAATAGCGCATGAAATTAAATAATTAATGGAAACAGGAATTTCAGTGGTTGGAATCAAGTTCAAAAGGACATGAAAATCCATTCTGACATTCCTGTAAGGTCTTTTTTAAGAGGAACTTCCCAAATTCGATCCAGGTAGCACCAATCTAGAGCAGTTCTGGCAGCCAGTAAACAGCCTGAATCTACCACAGGGAGGAAACAATTTAAATTTCTTGGTGGACTCAGTTGAGTTGAACTAACATTACCACATTCCAATGCAGACACTGAAAGAACATTTTCTATCCTGAGGAAAATTCAGGCTGACTCCAGAGGAAACCTGGATCCAGTAATGATACATCATCTCCTAAGTGTTGAGATCAGCAATGATGAGGACTGCCACAAATATAATCCAGGCAATGATCTACAAAGAAAGGCCAAAGATTCTTGTACTACGTTTAAGGACAATATGAAATACAAGAAATTACTGTGAAAGGACTGATGTGATGAGATGATGTGCATATTATAATATAGAATAAGGGAATTTGTTCAGTAGTTGTCATTTTTGTCCATTTGCATGCTGAAAATTGGGTTGATGAAAATATTTCTGATTTTAAGTCAAAACTCGTGATCAAATTTTGCAAATCACCTGATCTGTTCTAAGCTGACCTCTCTTTTCTGTCACATGTATGGGAAACATACCTAGGAACAGCTATAATATAAAGTAAAGGTCTAAGACTGAAAGAAGTGGTTGATCTCTGGATCAAGAGCTAAAGAGCAAATACCAGCCACAATCCTTGAAACTCAGTGAAAAATAATATCTAGATTCTGCAAAGCATCTGCTAATAATATCGCTGTCATTGTCAGGATGGAGAAACTTCTAAGAATGTGATGGTGACAATTCTAGCAGATGGTATGCCTGAACCAGATGAAACCATCATTGTCTACCTGACCCAGCCTGTGGGAGGGGCCAGAATAGCCATTGGAGAACCTGATGGGGGCAAGAAGGTATTTAGGATGATTAATCTACAAATTGATGGCTCATGCATTTTCAAAACTGTTCTTGTTGTTATTATTTGTGTTGATATTTTTGTTTGACTCGGAATATGAATTATGGTTTGTATTTTATCCCAAAGCACAGATGTTGAACTTCTCTGTGAACAAATTATATAAAAATATTTTTAAAAATCCTGGTATTTATTGTATGATTTATTATTCGGATTTCTTAACGTACTGTATATACTTGCTTATAAGTCGAATCCAACTACAAACTGCACAGTGACCCAGATCTGAAATCGCATAATGCACCATCAGTATGCAGTTTGTTAGGATTAATCAGTAGAACAAATAACATAGACCCCGATCTGCAAATCATTATGTGACAGCAGATCAGGGTCTATGTTGTTTGCAGTTGGACTTGACTTATAAATACGTAGAGTATATACATTTGTGTAAAGGGTAAATTCTTAAGGAAATGTAAAAATGGTCATGCTCATACATATCCTGTGTATTTTCTAACAATGTACTTAGCATAATTATACATACAGTCAAGCTTCCACAACTCAAACATCAATCACTCAAATACTCTGCATAACTCAATATAAAGTTGCAAATCGCACAGAAAGGAAAGCTGGTAAAATGACTATCAGGGGCAGAAACTCCACTAAAAGATGAGGTTGCATGCAGTACATACATCTAAACAACACTGACAATCAAACTTACCCGAGTTCTCATTAATATCAAACTGCCTACTATATTTGTTTAAAATTTAATAAAGGAGTTTTTCATATGCTGTCACATAATTATTTGCAGATCGGGGGTCTGTGTTATTTGTTCTACTGATTACTCCTAACAAACTGCATACTGATGGTGCATTATGCGATTTCAGATCTTGGTCTGTGCAGTTTGTAGTTGCATTCGACTTATAAGCAAGTATATACAGTATGTTAAGAAATCCGAATAATAAATCATACAATAATGTACCAGGATTTTTAGAGATAAACCTGTCAGATGAAAGTTGACCAGTTGTGTAGTGAGATACCCAGGTAACTGTGATGTGCATGCAGGGCATATTAAATATATGTAAAGATGGAATCCAGGTGCATGCTTTCCATTTTACTTTTGGCAATAATATGCACTCACATGAGTACTTGAGTATGCCTAGCTACATCCATAATGTATAAGTTACAGAAGAAAATTAATTTCAATTTTAAGATATTTTTTGTCTAATTATTATATACTTTAACTCTTGATCGCATACCTATGTGGCCTAATGATGCCATTTGACACCATTATGTAATACTGCATAGGTGCCCCCTGAATAATTTGATACAGAATGAATAGAAGAAACTGCTGACTGTTTCATTGTTTCTTCTCTATTTACAAAGTCCATGTATCATACATATTACAAAGTCCATGTATTATACATATTACAAAGTCCATGTATCATACATATTGCAAAACCCATGTATCATATATATTACAAAGTCCATGTATCATACATATTACAAAATCCATGTATCTTACATATTACAAAGTCCATGTATCATACATGATATTACAAAGTCCATGTATCATGCATGTTACAAAGTCCATGTATCTTACATGTTACAAAATCCATGTATCTTACATATTACAAAGTCCATGTATCATACATGATATTACAAAATCCATGTATCATACATATTACAAAGTCCATGTGTCATACATATTACAAAGTCCATGTATCATACATATTGCAAAGCCCATGTATCGTACATATTACAAAGTCCATGTATCATACATATTTACAAAATCCATGTATCTTACATATTACAAAGTCCATGTATCATACATGATATTACAAAGTCCATGTATCATACATATTACAAAGTCCATGTATTATACATCATATTACAAAGTCCATGTGTCATACATATTACAAAGTCTATGTATCATACATATTAAAAAAGTCCATTTATCATACATATTACAAAGTCCATTTATCATACATATTACAAAGTCCATGTATCATACATATTACAAAGTTAACTGCTTTCTTCTACAAAAGTTGCCTATTAGATCTCTCCCCAGTTCCAGGATAAAGTTGGCATGTGTGTATTTGGTACTGCTTACTTTCTTGACTGATAACTGTTTGATGATCAGGTAAGCATTAACCCAACAACAGTCAATGGTAAACCAAAAAAAGTACCTGGTGTATTTTTTCTTTGATCTTCCACCTGCATATTTCTTTCTCAACTGATCATGAATATCTATACCCCATTAGTTGCTTATTGTATAAATGGATAGCCTTTGGTCGGGTCACATCAACTTTTTCTCTGCCCACTTGTCATTCACAGATTACATCGTCACCATTGTCATATCAGTATTGTTGTTAACAACCATCACACTGTTCTTGTCATTACATGATGTAATTGTAATAGATTCCTTCATACAGGTTGTAGGCTGATCTGTTTGTTACCTTATTCCTTATCACAGACTTTTTTTCTAAGAAATGGAGGAAGACCTTTGCAATTGCTGCATATAGTGACACAGGTGTAAATGTTATCTTCTTCCAGGTGTTGATCAAGGGTAATGCTGGAAAAGTACCTGTCAAAGTATAAATGATGATTTTTGTTCCCATCAAATCTCATGATAGATTACGGACAACACAACACCCCAATCCATACCTTGTCTGGAGTTCACTTTGATTTTTTTGCCACAATACAGATGGAAAATGCTAATGTAGGAGGTAACTCCATCACATCTGGCCCAAAACTTTATTCCAAATTTGTCTGGTTTGGCAGGCATGTATTGTCTCAATTCTGAATGCCCCTTTTATCTCAACATTGCATCATCAATTGCAGTCTCATTGGAATGCTGGTAGTACTTAACCAACACCAATTTATGAAGGGTTTTACTTTGTAAATTGGCTGATAATTGGGGTCATTCCTTTGCACCTGTAAGGCTTGCGCATTTATATGAAGTATTGACTGATTTTTTCATATCTGTTCTTCTTTAATGTGTCATAAAGCCCCTGGACCCCAAAAAATTCATCGGTACACCATAATCCTGGTAAGAGTGACATTGTGAGACACCCATGATGACATTTTAAATAGAGAAAAGCTTTAATTTCATCAAGTATTGCAGGAGACCATTGCTTGTCTGTGACATTAGCTTGTCGTTGTTTTAGCTGTGCATATGAATCAGTTTCATTAGCTATGGTATAAAACATACTGTCTTCTATAAAAAGAGAGAAGTACATGTAATCCACTGGTTTTGCTGTGGAAAGATCAAAATCAGCTGGCAATTTGGGATGGGCAGGAGGACTACACCAGGGAACTTTGTGAAGACTGCCATTTACTTTGGTGAAATCTGACTCTGATTCAAAATTAGAGTTGTCCAAATTGCTAGATAAATCCTCCAGATTAAAGCCAGAAAACTCATATTCAGAACTTCTATTTATAATTTCACAAAATTTTTGGCTGTACACATCACTATTACCATCAAAATCATAGTCTGATATTTTGTGTAAACAAGGTGCGCACATTTATAGCATTTAAAATTCCAATACGTTTAAAATTCATCATGAATTAGGACAAGACTCTTATTTTCTTTCAAACCAATTGGCTGAAAATAAGAATGCCCTGACTTTATTGACAAAATCTACTCCCAAACACACACCTATTTTTAAACTCACCAAATTTCATCATTAGGAATATACAGTACTCATCAAACGGGAAAGGGCATGTTGTCCATAGGTAAGCAAGAGAGGCACCATATCTCATCTTCAGGTCATAAAAGGCGAAACCAAGTCTCATTCATTTTGCAATAATTAAATTTTTACAACAATCTGATTGGCCAAGCCCTTTTGAATTTCTTTTGTTTATACCTGTATGAACTGAAGGAAGAAAAATAATTCATCCCTGCCCACTGGTACTACTTATTCCAACATTTGCATAGAATTATGTGTAAAATATTTGCAAGCTACATTGACATAATGTTGGTTTACATCAACAAAGAGGATAGTATTATTATATCATGTTTATGGTGTATAATAAATAATGCTGTGAATGAAGGGGAACATTTTTTTACTTCAAAAATATAGAGTCGCATGCCCTGACATTCCAAATGCTCTTCCAAGTTACTTTCTTACATGTACATTTTCACATTGTAACACCTAGTAAGACTGAGCTTAGTTGATTATTTGGGCAGGACTAAATAGTTGATTTTGCCTCATGATTAGACAAGCTTTGGATTTAGGCCTATAGTCATATTTTTATGTTTTGAATTAAGTTGTGGCCTAAACAAAACACTGAAAGAAGGTAGCATTTTCTTCAGTTATAATTCCAGTTCAAATAAATAACATTTTGTAGATTTCATTAGTTAGGACTTCAGCTAACTCACCTTTGAAATAGTGGAAGCTGTCCTTGATGGTCATCAAAATGTTGGGGGGAATAAATCAGATGAAACAAAAGCAAGTGTTGAAATTTATAGGGATGGTAAGCATGTTTTTCGAACGAGAGAAGTAAAACATAAACTGGGTGAATTGAACTGATGAGTTCTAGACCAGATGTTTCAGAAAGTAAGTCTTGTTTTTTTTTAGTGTGCAGTCATGCAGTGTCAGAATCTCTCTCTATATCTCTCTCTCTCACACACACACACACACACACACATTAGGTTACATACACACAAACACATTTCCATAGGATGCTGTTGATAAAAAATACATATGTCTAAATTTTATGCAGCCTCTTCATTTGGCATTTGTTGATTTGGAAACAACATCAACAACAACTGCTTCATTTTTTGTTTAAGAAAATATTCTTCATTGATAATAATCACAAGCAACCCCTCTGCTTAAGCTTTATAAAAAGATTTGCTATTAGCTTTTATCAACCTGAATTGATTTAATTGTGAATGTTGTTATCATGTGCATTGATGAGGTCCATAAACAATGGCATCTCTCTATCTCTCTTTCTCTCTCTCTCTCTCTCTCTCTCTCTCTCTCTCGGTGTGTGAAACAATGATCTTATTAAGTAGATGTAGTTGTCATTTCCAGTAAACTAAACACTATATTGCAAAAGCCAAGGAATAAAACCTCTTTTCTTTAATAGCGAATGTTGTACACTAGCTAGGACAAGTTGGTGCTACTTCTGAATTTTGACATTGGGAAAAATGGGTAAAAGTAATTAAACAAATTGAAATTAACATTGCATTTTAAGTATATGTATATTTTACTACCATGGATTTCACTTTCGGTACTCGAACTATATAGTCCAATGGAGGCTGTTCATATAATGATTTAATAACTGATATGGATTGCTATTTTGCATATATTCATGCATGGTTAGACAAGGTTAAAATGGTCTATTTAATACATTTTTTAAAATAAGTTTCATTATATTGTCTTTATTAGATGTAAAGTTTAATTATACGGATTGACCAGTTTATTTTTTTATGTTCACTGAAGTATGAACCGAAAGAACACTGTGCAAGGTTAAGTATGATTATAAAGTTTGCACAGCGTTTTTTCAGTTCATACTTCAATTAACATAAAAAAAGAAACATTCAGTTTTTAAATGTTTTGGTTTTGATATTTATGATGGTGTGCCAAAAAGCATTTGTCTTTTGGGTTTAAAGTATACTGTATAGGTTATTAAATTTGTATTGAAAATATATTTGTGTGGACTCATTGTTTTGGTGGGATAGTGCCAAAAGAATTCATGCAAATAATATTTTTCAGTACAAATTCAATAACCTGTACATACTGGAACAGACAACATGTGCTTATACTATATGCTGTCTTATTTCAGGGTTTTTCTGTGATCAAAGTGTACCAGAATGACTTGTCCAATGGAATCATTGGTTTCTCTGAGGACTCTAAGTTTGTGGTGGTAAATGAGGACCTAGCACCAACCTTTACCCTCAAACTGGCCAGATTTGAAGCCATTTTTGGGGAAGTTGAGGTTAGCTTGTTTTTAAACTTGTGTAAATTCATTAATTTTTATCTCACATTAACTGACCATTCAAGCAAGACATCATCCAGTTCATTTCAGGTCGGGATTAGTCACACTGGCTGTATGTTTGTTTACTATCTTAGTACGCATTTCAGGTTGGGATTAGTCACACTGGCTGTATGTTTGTTTACTATCTTAGTACGCATTTCATTGGCAAATACAGATGATCAAAAGGGCTGCATCAGTGGGAGATTGAGATGCATCATTGGGACACACAAAGAAGAACTGTCCTGTCTCAGAAAATTTCATGTTTATTTGATACCAGACCTGAAATCCTTGAGAGTTCTGCATCAGATATGGCCACCATTACTAAAAATAGAATCCTTTAAATGACCTCTTCTCAAAAAGTACTCAACATAATTTGACCAAAATTTTAAAGCATCCTAGCTTCAAGGCCTTTCAAATTTATGCATATGATGCTGATCTGCCATTAAATATGGCCTTATTACTAAAAATAGAAACACATATAAACAGCTTTATCCAAAGAAACTTAACAAAATATAACCAACATTCATAAAAAGCATCCTGTCATTGAGGGCTTTCAGTGTTGGACAAATGAAGTTGGTGTGCCATAAAATGTGGATAAAGGTACAAAAAATAGAGAATTCTTGAAAGAGTGGTTTTTGTTACATATGCAATTAACATCATTGGAAGAAATATTTACAGAAAGCATCCTACTGACTAAGGTTTCATGACCAACTGCTCTTGCATTTGGCTTTTAGGCATGTGTCAGCCTGGTGAGCAATCTCAGGCCCACTTGGGCCTTTTGTTGTATGTATCAGTTTTGTTGTTTTGTGAAAAAATGACATTTTCATCGGTACTCAAATTTTGTGGATTGGGACAGAAGAGTTATTAAGATGGACAATTCACAGTATCATGCATGAAATCTGTACAGCTGACATAATAAAAATACATATTACCCAACCATCACAATAGAGATTAATAAGGTTTATTTCAGTGTTGGCATGTTAATTTATATTGGTGGTTAACTTTCAGAACCGTCATTTACTTTTTTTTACAATATCAGTGGCATGTTTCTGCTTGAATTAGCATGTTCTACTCCAGGTTAATATATATATATATATATATATATATATATATATATATATATATATATATATATATATATATATATATATATATATATATATATATACTTGGAAATAATTAGATGAACAATATGATGCAGTGCATGGAATGAATGATGTTTGAATGATGTTAATGGTATAAGTATATGAAAGTTATACATTGTAAGGATTGCTGGCACATCATCATTGACCTTGTCCCATGGCATGCATTTAAATGACCTTTAAACATGTCTCACATATTTTGTGTACTTCAGGTCTCATGGGTGGCAAAAGTGAGTGAGGCAAGTGCAGAGACACAGGATGTGGTGTTGGCAGACCAACTAGAGCGCACAGCAGGATCTGCTATTTGTCCAGCACAACAAGCCAACTGCTTTTTCAATGTTACACTCAAGAATGATGATGTGAGTTTTAGCATGCTTTTTCAATAGACTACATCAGCCTGTTGGTTGACATTTTAGCTTGCTATTTCAATAGACTACATCTGCCTGTTGTTTGACATTTTAGCATGCTATTTCAATAAACTACACCTGCCTGTTAGTTGATAGTTTAGCTTACTATTATTTCAATAGACAACACCTGCCTGTTGGTTGACAGTTTAGCGTACTATTCCACTAGACTACATCTGCCTGTTGGTTGACATTTTTGGCTGCTATTTCAATAAACTACACCTGCCTGTTGTTGACATTTTAGCATGCTATTTCAATAGACTACATCTGCCTGTTGGCTGACAATTTAGCATAATATTCCATTAGCCTACATCTGCCTGTTGGTTGACAATTTAGCATAATATTCCACCAGACTACATCTGCCTATTGGTTGATGTTTTAGCAATCTATTTTATTAGACTACATCTGTCTGTTGGTTGACATTTTAGCATACTATTCCATTAGACTACATCTGTCTGTTGGTTGACATTTTAGTAATCTAATCTATTAGACTACATCTGCCTATTGGTTGACATTTTAGCATGCTATTCCATTAGACTACATATGTCTGTTGGTTGACATTTTAGCATACTATTCCATTAGACTACATCTGCCTATTGGTTGACATTTTAGCATACTATTCCATTAGACTACATCTGCCTGTTGGTTGACATTTTTACTATTGCATTAGACTACATCTGTCTGTTGGTTGACATTTTAGCATACTATTCCATTAGACTACATCTGCCTATTGGTTGACATTTTAGCATACTATTCCATTAGACTACATCTGCCTGTTGGTTGACATTTTAGCATACTATTCCGTTAGACTACATCAGTCTGTTGGTTGACATTTTAACAGACTATTCCATTAGACTACATCTGCCTATTGGTTGACATTTTAGCATACTATTCCATTAGACTACATCTGCCTGTTGGTTGACATTTTAGCATACTATTCCATTAGACTACATCTGCCGGTTGGTTGACATTTTAGGATACTATTCCATTAGACTACATCTCTCTGTTGGTTGACATTTTAGCATACTATTCCATTAGACAACATCTGCCTATTGGTTGACATTTTAGCATACTATTCCATTAGACTACATCTGTCTGTTGGTTGACATTTTAGTAATCTAATCTGTTAGACTACATCTGCCTATTGGTTGACATTTTAGCATACTATTCCATTAGACTACATCTGCCTGTTGGTTGACATTTTAGCATACTATTCCATTAGACTACATCTGTCTGTTGGTTGACATGTTAGCATACTATTCCATTAGACAATATCTGCCTATTGGTTGACATTTTAGCATACTATTCCATTAGACTACATCTGTCTGTTGGTTGACATTTTAGCATACTATTCCATTAGACTACATCTGCCTATTGGTTGACATTTTAGCATACTATTCCATTAGACTACATCTGCCTATTGGTTGACATTTTAGCATGCTATTCCATTAGACTACATCTGCCTATTGGTTGACATTTTAGCATGCTATTGCAATAGACTACATCTGCCTATTGGTTGACATTTTAGCATACTATTCCATTAGACTACATCTGCCTGTTGGTTGACATTTTAGCATTCTATTCCATTAGACTACATCTGTCTGTTGGTTGACATTTTAGCATACTATTCCATTAGATTACATCTGTCTGTTGGTTGACATTTTAGCATACTATTCCATTAGACTACATCTGTCTGTTGGTTGACATTTTAGCATACTATTCCATTAGACTACATCTGTCTGTTGGTTGAGATATTAATTGTTATCTTGTCTGCATTAGAAGATAGTATTTATAAGTACAGTTGTCCCTCACAGTAAAACCCCTCACTATAATGCTGTCCAACTTATAACACAGGTATTGTCATTGATCTCATGCAGTTGTTCAAAAAATGTTTTATCATTGCTTCCTTATTTATTTCACTTTATTATAGATCTTGAATCATGAGAACCAATTATAGATTTTGGATCATGAGAATCAATTATAATGTGCGTTTGCATCATTAAATACATTTTTATTTTTTATTTTTAAGACACTATCAGGACACAGCCATTTTGGAACATCCCACATTGTATGAATCCCTCAGTTATAAAGTGGGTCACTTTTAAAAGCTCCTAACAAAAGCAGTGTCAAAGAGAGAATCCTGTATCACTTTTCTGGTTGCATCAGCAGCATTGGTGACATCAACAATTTGTTAAACTTACAAAAGATATACACTTTTGACATTGAGACATAAACTGCTTCTGATGGCAGGACAATCAGAGACAAACTAATACTAAGTATACTGTTATTACTGCCATAAAGTGGAAATATTGGTTTTAATGTTGGCAAGGCTGGCATACTTTCTGCTTGTGATTGATTATTGGTCCTTTTATATGTCACATGGTGCTAGTATTGTCACATGCTTCTAGTATCTAGCTAATGGCATAATCTATTGAACAAGTTTCACTGATTTCATTTTTAATGGACATCATTTGAGTCATTTTTAAACCTGTAACTCATCAGTTAATGACATTACTGTGCAATTTTCTGTTTTATGTTAGAGTCTGACTCAAGTATCGCTGAAATGATGATATAATGCTATTAATTGAGGAGGTTATTAGGTTTTAGGTCAGATTAACAGATAGGTGTAATAACTAACAGATGTATTTTGACAATAACTTAATAAAGAAATATCTTGTTGATTTGAAATGCTATGAACATATGACTCATTAGCATGTATGAAAGAGCATTTGGCAGTAATTATAAGATGTAATATGGACAATGCATTTTTATACACTGTCATAAGGTGGAGTATGTCATGCTATGATGTTGTCCATGCATCTATTTATTTGTATACACTGTCATAAGGTGGAGCATGTCATGCTATGATGTTGTCCATGCATCTATTTTGGTTTTTGGACAATATTACTTTAGTTTTAGATCCCAGGCCTTAACCAAATGTTATGGATGGCTTGCACATGGAGAAAGGAAGAAGCCTATCACTTTTGTGGTCAAAGGTGGAATGTCAAGGTCACTGTAACTGAAAGAAGGATAAATGCTTTTTGGACAATAACTTCAGTTGTAGACCATGTATCATCACCAAACTTTGTGGATGGTTGCACTTGGATTGGAAAAGAACCTGTAGATTTTGGATTTGAAAGGTCAGAGGTTAGGGTCATGGTTAACCAAATATGAAAACAATGGTTTTTGCATACTAATTTTAGTTCTAGACCACATACCTGAACTAATCCTTGTGGATAGCTTGCAAATGGGAGAAAAAAGAAACCTATTGATTTCAGGATCTTAAGGCCCAAGGTCCACTGAGACATAAACAAGGGAAAAGATTTCTTTAAAAGAAACTTTGATCAGACACTACATAATGGCACCAAACATTGTAGAGAGCTTACTGATATGGGAAGGCTATAGGTTACAGATCTTGGGTTACACAGTTCAAAGGTCATAAATAATTTGCATTGTGAGCAAGGAAGTAAAACTGTTGCTTGTAGGGTTACAAGGTCAAAGTAACTAGACCCATTGGATCAATATTGTCCAGAGTCAGTCAAGTCTTACTAGTACCTACATATGGGACATGGGGTGGCATTCTGATTTATGATTTAGCAGCATTTAACAGAATATAATATTATTTTGTCCTGTCTTAGAAAAAAATTACATTTGACAGAGATGTTTGCATACTTCAGATACCAGAAGAGTCTCATAGCTTCCTGATCAAACTGGTGTCAGTGCAGAGAGATGCAAAGCTGAACAATCAGAGTCTGTATGTCAACGTAACAGTACTGGCCAGTGACTATATCAGGGGCCTGATTGGCTTCACAGAGGATTCCAGGTAGAGTTTAAATATATTTCTTGTGCTCATAAGTATTCTTAAGGTGCATGTATATATAGAACAGTGGTTACATTTTCATTTTGCACCTCTGTTTGATCTTTGGTTGCAGCATGTGCAGCAGCAGTTAGTGGTCATTCAGGAGAGTCTAATTATTTTCTCCAGGTACTTTGGTTTTATTCCATTAAAGGGCCTCTTCACACAACCATGTAGACCATGGGTGTCAAACTCATTTGCTATGGTGGACCAGATTTTATATAAATAATAATAATAAATAATGAGTCTGGTGGGCCATATCTGGCCCATGGGCCGTATTTTTGACAACCCTGATTTAGACTGTCAGTTGTACTTAGTATAAGTTTCCAGAACTTCTTGTACGTTTATGTGCAATAAACACAGTTTTAAAAAATATCTGTACACTTCCTGTTAACATTAATTGTTTTTGCAATTAACATGGGACAAGTACTAAATTTGACATGGTTTCACACCTTACTGTTTCTTTTTCAAATACATTACCCAATCATAATATATTAGGAGTTCATCCACTACTTCAAAAATCCAGCCCTCCCAAGTTTCTTAAATCAACAGAAGTGCTAAAAGTCATCTGCTTGCCAATGTGAAAGTCAGACAAGAGTGGTCTCCCCTTACATAGAGGGATTGGTGCCAAATCCCATCAATTTGTCAGTTACTACCTCTGCTCATACTAGGAAGCATGCTCTTTCTCAAGACCTCACAAATACTGAATCCACTTGTGCCTTTTCATCAATTGAGCAATTCTGTTGAGTTTTCTCACCCCAGGGAAGTAACTCCAGCTATATTTTGATCAATTTCTCACTCGATCATCATTGTATACAAATATTTCACACTTAACTTGTCTAACTTTATCATACAATAAGCCTCTTCCCAGCAAGTTCAGCATGACGTTTGATCTCACTTGTGCATTTCATCATTCCGATTTCTGTATTTACAGGTGTCAATGCAATTATTATATTATTCGTAGACTTTAATATTCAGTTAAATGAAAGAAAAAAATTCATCTATAAGATTATTTTGTCTGCAATCAAAGTATGTGGGCTCAAACTTCTCATATCTCATCACTTACATCACACAGAGCATTGACCTATCAGAAAGAGAATAGACTGCTCTTACAGACACCACTGCGTGGTTTACATTGTTTACAAGGTTGATTACTATCAACATTATCATAAGTAATTCAGTATGTTTGTGATGGAGAATGCACATAGGTAAATATATATTTACGTTAGATTAAATCCCTATAAGAAAATGTATTGTCTCTAGCAATATTCCCCATCTATGAGCTAGCGACGTGTACCATGGTCTGGCTGCTAAACATGACACTAAGCGCACTCAGTTTATCGATCACTATGTACTGTTGATACATCTATAGCATTTGATACACTAGAAACAATGTAGCAAATATCATTTATCCCAATTTCAGGACAATACAAATCTTGAATAAAGATTTGATATGAAGAACTGTGGTTTCATTGCATTATGAGACCATACTTCAAACTATAAATTCCAGTTTCGCACATCTGCTTTAGTAGTAAATGAGCAGAGTTGGCACCAGTTCCTCTGTCTGTGGGGAGACAACTCTCATCTGACTTCTGCTTTGGCGGGCAGATGACTTTTTAACACTTCATTTGCTAAAACAAGTCTGAGAAGGCTGGATTTGTGAGATAGGGGTTGTATTCCTAATGTATTTTGATCAGGTAAGTATTATCAACGAAACACATTTTACTCCAAAATTTGGTTGCTTCTTTTTTGTCTGTCCATGCACTATTTGAAGAAAAAATGTTAGGACTTTATGATCCATCCTACCCCTGAATGTGTAAGTGCATGTATGTGCTACCATCAGATAATAAGAAAAAAACTTGAGTTATGCACATTCATTGTTTTCAGCTAGACATGTATTCTTGTTAGACCTTACATAAAACCTCAGGATTCAAATTTTAACAAATGTAAGTAAGACATGAATGAAAAATTCAACCAATGAGCTGCAAATCTGTGTGCATGTATGAGTGAAATATTGCAATCTCTGTGGTATTGAAGTTTTACAATTGTGTTTGTTTCATCACCAGAGTTGTGATATTTGGTCATAGAGACACCAGTGTGAGGTTAAAAGTCAACCGGCTTCAGGGTCAGGATTACAAAGTAGAAGTCAACTTTCAGACTCTTCAAATGATCACCCAGAACACAGTCTTTGGAGTCAATGTGTACCCAGCTCTAGAGGGGGAGGACTACAGTGGGCAGTCTGGTACACTGGTTTTCCTACCAGGCAGACAAGTATATGGTTCTAATAAACACTAATTCTGTACCAGTTTATGTATAAATACTTGAAAAATGTCCTTATTTATAATAGGCCAGCATTTTTCACTGTCTCAAAAGAGATTTAGATTTAACCGCTTCTTTAAATCAGAAACAAAATAGGAGGTAAAGTATGTAATATGAGCTACTGTATAGTTAACACTTGTGTCATGGAGACATGTAGTATGGTTGTCATGGAGATGAGTAGTTTAATTGTCCGATCATCTTTAAACTTGTAATTCTGCCTATAGATGTTGCACTTATGACATAGTCAACAAATGGAGAAGTTATTTTTGGAAACTCTTAAATAGAGTATTCAAAAGTAGAACTCTTTGTATCCAGCATTCATTAAATGCCCAATCAGTTAAATATTAGCATAGTCTTCTGAGAGTAAGAAAAAAAGAGAGAGAGAGAGAGAATGTGTAACTAAATGTATCCACTTTTTTATTCTGATCATTTAAGCAAGGACTACCTGCAACTGTGTCTTCTGCTCTGTTAATCATTTCATATATATATATATATATATATATATATATATATATATATATATATATATATATATATATATATATATATATATATATATATATATATATATATATATATGTATGTATGTATTTATGTATGTATTAAATCCCATTTTCTGCCAGTTTACTCTAACAGAAAATGTTATTTTCATCTCTTGTTTCAGGACTTGCAGTATATAGACATCAACCTGACTCCCCTTAAGGCCTCTTCAAACCCTTACCCCAAACAGTTCTATGTATTACTGAAAAACCCAACCAATGGGGCCAGGTAGGTAAATTAAAGCTCTGGTGCCCACACATGAGTTGTCCTTGTAACTCTTTACCTCACAGCATCTGTTACTGTGTAGGCTGTCACTATCATATGCCAAAACTACTGAATGCAGTGTGCTATAAAAAAAAACCCACATGTTACCTAAATGATTCCATGCAACATTACCTGCCTGGACAATTTAGAGCAGTGTAGTATATGTTAAGTTCAACCTAAATTTTAACCATTTTACCCTTTTTGTACCTATTTGTTATCTATATAAATGTTTTAGAGTAAAATCTTATCTTTATGGGTGTAAAATTATTTTCACTGAAGAATTTTTTGTATGCTTTAAAATCCTGATAAAATTAATTCACCATCATGTCATTTAAGTTGTTTGAACAACCATAACCTTTCTCAAACTCAAAATTGACCAGTTAATTATCAACATCTGTATCACTAAATCAACTGAATCAGATACATTATCAAAGTTATTATTGCCTTCACCAATATCGGAGCCTATATCTGACTTATTGAATCTTTCATAGTCATAATTATAATCATCCAAACTTCAGAAAGTGCTGAATGAAGTCTGCAGCCTTCATTTTGGATAAGAGAGAATCTGATCTAGTTACTGTTTTTTAAATAGCAGATTACAACTTTATCTTAAATAGCAACCACATGATATGGCATCATGGTCATTTGTCTTGATGCCTACAGTTTCCAATAGGGGGTATTCCTCGAAGGTGGCACTGCGAAAACCAGCTCAAAATTGCCGATGTTTACTGTAGACATTGAAATATGCTTCTCTGCAAATGTGCACAGGCATCCAAATGATGCTTGTATGCAAATCAGATCGATGCATTGAAACACACTTCCATTGAAATGCGGTAGAGCATTCAAAAGTGCTTATGCGAGATAAAGGGT
Source organism: Margaritifera margaritifera (assembly GCA_029931535.1). Taxonomy (NCBI): domain Eukaryota; kingdom Metazoa; phylum Mollusca; class Bivalvia; order Unionida; family Margaritiferidae; genus Margaritifera; species Margaritifera margaritifera. Next base: position 1,119,635 of record JAQPZY010001176.1, read on the forward strand.
TAATCATGTACCTCTTGGATGTGCATCTAAAACAGACGACAGAAGAATGCATGATAGATGTTCCAAGACTTGAGTAAGCAAAAGCTGAACTCCTTCAAGTTGATAAATCATGCATTACATCATTTTACAGAAGTTTTAAAATATTTCCTACACATTCTAGGTAGTTTTTTAGTACTAGGAAATAGGATATATGAAGACTGAAAAATTGTCACAAATTTGCAGCTATTATTCTACTAATAGAAGGTACTGTATACACTCACTTATGGATCCAACTGCAAACAACGTAAACCCTGATCTGCCAGTGCATGATGTGCCAGCAGATCAGGACCTATTTTGTTTGTTCTGCTGATTACTCCTAACAAACTGCATAGATCCAGATCAGCTGGCACAGTATGAAATGGCAAATCTGGGTCTTAACAGTTTTGCAGTTGGACCCACCTTATAAGTGAGTATATATGGTGTTATAATGATATGAATATACACATTGTCAGTTTTCTCTGTAATATAAGTATGTCTTATGTAAAAGTTTGTCATTCTTTTTTTTAAATTTTATCTTAACATAAAGAGGAAAAAGGAAAGTAAATTTTGCTATGGCTAAGAAAGTCAGTACACCTCTCCCTCAATAACTCGCGCACAACAGGGTCCAAAAACATAGACCGCACTATAAACGAGGGTGTGAGTTACCAAGGGACCTCAGAAAAATTAAGAGAGGGATGCTGTGCCCACTGGACAATGAGAAAAACGTGTGGGGGGGGGGGTCGGTAACAGGTCTGTTTAATGGCTGAATACTCGTTTTATAATTGCATTGGGAATACATTGTCAATAAAGAGCTTTTACCTTTATTTTCAAGATACTCAACCTCTGAAAGATCGTTAACAACATTAGTCCAAGTGGTTTCAACAACACTTCTATGTGAAAACATTGTGTATTATGTCACTGATTTTTGTTGTTGTTCATTCACAACAAAACGAGATTCCTTTTTTTTTAATCTAGGGACATTTATTTTGTGAAACAACCATCAACATCGAAACTCGATTTATTTATTGTTCTATTAATAAATTATGGATGCCTTGTTTTCATTGCAAGTAATAGTGAAACTTTTTTTCATCCTTGAGGAAATCTCTGAGTGGCAATTTAGAAATTTTAAGTTCACTGCAAACTCTGGAACTTGCTTCTCCATAATGAACCATATCTGTGAAACACAGCTTTTTATTCACCAAGTACTCATTTCACTTGGTTGCCTTACTATCTTTGATAACATTTGTGAATGAGTAGGCTAATTTAAGGTAGTTTAATTATATTACTTACATAATAATATTTATAACAGTGTTTGATTGATCAATTGAAAGGAGTTGACCTGACACACAGCAGTGACCACTAGCTCTTACGCAGGTATGATTTGCACGCCTTACAACTTTTCTTTTATTCCACCCCCTTTATTTGATTTGATACAAAAGATGTAATTAACGTGATAATACAAAGCAAGTCTGCTTTTAATTGAGTGTAACAACAAAACAAATACTTCAGCAAGACGGAGATAAAAAAAACGGTCGGCACTTAATTAGGTTCTCACGGAAACGCTCGAGAACATAGCTGTGATGGTTGAATGATATTTTGCATGTTTGAATACAAGAGGGCATATTGCATTTAGGATGATTACACTGAAAACAAATGAAAAGACAGAACTAAAACACAAATTTCACGTGACAAAACTTATTTAATTGGTATTTATTTTTTTAAGTGTAGCCACCAATAGGCATTAGTGACATTTACATTGATCAAAATTTTGTCGAATATTGTCATTTACAGTGTACTGAGAGTGTTGTTTGGAAAGAAAATTTAACAAAATATATGACTTTTAATTAAGAATTGAAAATTTCCGGGTACTGACCACTGTTTTTGATGATAAAACGAATGATATATCAAGATTTCATTTACCAATTTTGATCGTGATTTTTTTCATGTTCAACAAATAGGGACCAATTTTGTTGGTATATTCTAGTTAAAACATGGGATCCATGCCTGACCCCGTATTATAAGTGGGTTCGTGAGTTATCCAGGCACAAGTTATCGAGGGAGTGGTGTACATAGGCAATATCTTACCTTCATATTCGGTACTTCACATGGACAATCCATATATACATGTACTTGCCTCAGCCCAGGATGATTGTTTGGAAATAAGAGATTAATTCTTTTTCCATTTTTTCAGTCTAAATCAAACCAGCCTACAAGCTGTGGTGAGAATTGTACAACAGGAAGACAAAGAGATGTGGAACATTATCAAACATGAAGGTGGAAATCAGACAGACAAGGAACTTCAAGAGTAAGTCTTATCAGGCAGATGGTGGTCTTTCTTATTCAAGAGTTAAATGACCAGTCATGGGTACTCAGCAGTATAAGTGGTTCAATACCATTGATGCATCGATAAATCACAATATGACCTTCCAATGAAGTAAACAACTAGGCCACTTAAACAATGTGTAAAAGCTGTCTTTCCAATAAAGGTGGCGCTCTACAGATATTATGTACTTCTGACAGAGTGACAGGTGTAAGACGAAGTTGTTTGCATTTGCAACATGCACAATGGAGCGAATGTTGGCATACCTCTATGTTACTGTCATGTACTGTGGCTAAAATTTTGATACCTATTGTAGTTGTGGAATTGTGCATGATCTAAGCACACAGCTGTATAAAATGACTGCTCCCTTGTGCTTGAAAAATCAGCCTGAACTAGTCCAAAGTACACTAACTTTATCAGTTATTAAAACAGGGAAAACGAATTTTGTCACTGTAGGCAATACCAGCTTCTGAAAATGCAATTAATTCATTGCAAAATATGTGAAAAGTATTTTTTCAAAAGTTCTGGCTTGCTTTTTTACAATTTACCTTTGAAGTCCAGGAAGTGAAAATGACAAAGCGGAGCTAGCAGTTTTTTGATAGGTGCACATCTGAAATAAGGCCAAGCTGTATACTCTATAACCCAAATTACACCCATCAATTATACACCAAAATAAAGGGAATTGAAAGTTTTTTTAACAATACCTAAGATACACAAGTTTTTTTTTAAATAGCCAGGAAATTCTTTTTCTTTAAAAATTAAAACCTATGCAAAGTGTGAAACTGTAGAGCGCCACCAAAGTAAACAACAGGGCCACTTAAACCATGTATAAAATCTGTCCTTCCAATGAAGTAAACAGCTAGGCCACTTAAGCCATGTATAAAAACTGTCCTTCCAATAAAGTAAACAACAGGGCCACTTAAACCATGTATAAAAACTGTCCTTCCAATAAAGTAAACAACAGAGCCACTTAAACCATGTATAAAACCTGTCCTTCCAATTAAAAATAAACAACAGGGCCACTTCAACCATGTATAAAAACTGTCCTTCTAATTAAGTAAACAACTGGGCCAATTCAACTATGTATAAAAACTGTCCTTCTAATTAAGTAAACAACTGGGCCAATTCTACTATGTATAAAAACTGTCCTTCTAATTAAGTTAACAACTGGGCCAATTCAACTATGTATAAAAACTGTCCTTCTAATTAAGTAAACAACTGGGCCAATTCAACTATGTATGAAAACTGTTCTTCTAATTAAGTAAACAACTGGGCCAATTCTACTTTGTATAAAAACTGTCCTTCTAATTAAGTAAACAACTGGGCCAATTCAACTATGTATAAAAACTGTCCTTCTAATTAAGTAAACAACTGGGCCAATTCAACTATGTATAAAAACTGTCCTTCTAATTAAGTAAACAACTGGGCCAATTCTACTTTGTATAAAAACTGTCCTTCTAATTAAGTTAACAACTGGGCCAATTCAACTATGTATAAAAATTGTCCTTCTAATTAAGTAAACAACTGGGCCAATTCAACTATGTGTAAAAACTGTCCTTCTAATTAAGTAAACAACTGGGTCAATTAAACTATGTATAAAAACTGTCTGTCTCCCTACACCTACTATATCTAGATAAGTAACTGCTACACACACTCTTGTTAAATTGCACTTTACAATAAATTTCAGTCAGTCACTAGATAGTGGTTATTAGTCCTCTAGAGGTTTACAAATATTTTACCAATATCACTTTATGTACATTTGATTTGTTGTGGTCAATACTTTTTTTCCACCTGAGTATTTTTGTGTTTATTGACTCCTCAAAAATTGCATAATAATGGTGTTTTTAAATCATTTTAGTGTAACTGAACTTATAAAAGACAGGAAAAAAAACTTTGGGTTTGTTCTCGTAATTTAGCCTATCCTACAACTGATCTGTGTGATAACACAATCGATGTTTGTTTTGTGCAGTTGGCATTCCCACTTGTCATGGACACACTTGTATTATTTAGTTTATTATCTCACCTGGCTAGAGGCCATGTGAGCTTATTGCATGACTCTGCATATGTCGTGCATCTGTCAGCCATCTACCCATCTGTCCACATTTGCTATTTTTTACTTCTCCAAAATTGCTTGGCCAGTTTGGATTAGTTTGGATCAAACTTGGCAGGAATGTTGCCGTGGGACATGCTTTACTAAAATTGTCTTTGGAATAGTTCCTTTAGCAGTGGTGTGGCTTCCATAGCAACCATATGGAATGCCTATTTTCAAATTCTTCTCCAGAAGGGTTGAGCCAGACTTTTTATCAGACTTGTTAGGAATGTTTCTTAGGACATTCTCCATCACAACTTGGTCTGGGGTTTCTCCCCTAGTAACATTGTAATTTCCTTAGCAAACAGATGGAAAACCGATTTTTAACTGTTTTAGAGTACCTGAGCCAATTTTGATCAAACTAGGTAGGAATGTTCCTTAGGACATGTTGTATCAAAAGTTTGTACAGGGTTGAGCCAATTTTCATCACACCTTGTAGGAATATTTCTTAGGACATACTTTATAAAAATATTGTCTAGATGGCTCCCATAGCAATGGTGTGGTGTCCATATCAACCATATGTGTGACTTTTACAGCAACCAGGGAGAAAACACGTTTTCAAATTCTATTCAGATTGGCTCAGCCAATTTGTATTAAACTTGGTAAAAACGTTCCTTAGGATATGCTGTACCAGAATTATATTCAGAGTGGCTCTTCTAATACTAGTGTTGCTTCCATAGCAACCAGGTGGAAAACCTACAAATAATATTTATCTTCCATCAAGTGTGGCTATTGTTACTAATATATAAAACAAATTTATAGAACAACTTTCTCTACAAAATGGCCTGACCATAACAGACCAAATGTGATAGGTACAGTACTAGTATGAACACCTTTCACTTTCAAATGAAAGATACTAATACAATATATGGTTCAGCTAAAGTTACTCAGAGTAGAAATGCAGTTAAACAACATGTCCAATACCACCAGTTTCAACCAAAAAGCTGGAAACTAGCCTGACATGGGTGTCTTTGAACCCAAAATTAACTGACTTATAACTATTATATTGAGCTTTAGCTTTTAGACCAATGTATGCCAGATGAGCAATATAATGCCCACTTGGACATCTTGTTTATGTAGATGATATTATCATCATACATATTGTATCAAAGACAATTACTGTGATACACCATGGCTGGCAATACCCAGCTCTACTCAGGAGTCTGTGATACAACACATCTGGCAATACCCAGCTCTACTCAGGAGTCTGTGATACAACACATCTGGCAATGCCCAGCTCTATTCAGGAGTCTGTTTGTGATACAGCACATCTGGCAATACCCAGCTCTACTCAGGAGTCTGTTTGTAATACAACACATCTTGCAATGCCCAGCTCTATTCAGGAGTCTGTTTGTGATACAACACATCTGGCAATAACCAGCTCTACTCAGGAGTCTGTTTGTGATACAGCATGTCTGGCAATACCCAGCTCTACTCAGGAGTCTGTTTGTGATACAACACATCTGGCAATACCCAGCTCTACTCAGGAGCCTGTTTGTGATACAACACATCTGGCAATACCCAGCTCTACTTGGGAGTGATTGTGATACAGTATGTCTGGCAATGCCTAGCTCTATTCAGGAGTCTGTTTGTGATACAATACATCTGGCAATACCCAGTACTACTTTCGGTGCATTATGTGATGACAGATCTGGGTCTATGCAGTTTGCAGTTGGCATCGGTTTATATGCGAGTATATACGGTAATTCACCTCTGATCTTGAAATGTAAGTCATTTATTGTCTCCCCCTGTAATGGCAAGACATATTAGTCTTCACTTTTCCAGCAGCAACTTTTTCATTAAGATTTGGTGTTAACTATTCTTTAAAGCCATATATTTTCTACCTCAGTCACTGTGTTCAAGTGAGACTTTGAAAGAACATTACTATTTGACTAAAGTTTGTATCCTGATACACTTGGGTTCTCTCTCACCTACTATGGCAATACTGTCAGTGTCAACATCAAAATTCTGTATTGAAGTTTTTCAGAGTCATTTATATTCTATATCAGTGGCAGTATTCAACTGAAACTTTATTGTAATATTACTATATTCTTAAAGTTTTCATTCTGGTATTCTCCAGTTTCCTGATCTTATATTCTGTAAACTTTTTGAACAAGAAAATCAAGCTCAAAAAGTCCAAAACTTTGACAATCTATAATTTTAAGCAGAATTTTAAGATTTTTTAAACTTGGGTCCCTCTGCTAGACAAACAAATGTAACTAATGTAGATATATCCTAAGTATATTATTTTATTTTGTGATTTTGAGCTTGAGTTTTTTGCTCAGAAAGTTTTTGCAAATGTAAGACCTGTTTTCCCCATATATATAGAATGCCGTGTCATCAAGACCTGTTTTCTCCCATATGTAGAGAATACCATGTCATCAAGAACTGTTTTCCATCATATATACAGAATGCAGTGTCATCAAGACTTGTGTTCCCTGTATATACAGAATGGTGTGTCATCAAGACCTGTTTTCCCCATATATACGGAATGGTGTGTCATCAAGACCTGTTTTCCCAAGTATAGATAGAATGCCGTGTCATCAAAACCTGTTTTCCCAAGTATATGTAGAATGCTGTGTCATCAACACCTGTTTTCCCATGTATATATAGAATGCTGTATCATCAAGACCTGTCAAGACCTGTTTTCCCATGTATATATAGAATGCCATGTCATCAAGACCTGTTTTTCCCCATATATACAGAATGGTGTGTCATCAAGACCTGTTCCCATGTATATATAGAATGCCGTGTCGTCAAGACCTGTTTTCCCAAGTATATATAGAATGCCATGTCATCAAGACCTGTTCTCCCACGTATATATAGAATGGTGTGTCATCAAGACCTGTTTTCCCATGTATATATAGAATTTCTGTGTCATCAAGACCTGTTTTCCCATGTATATATAGAATGCCGTGTCATCAAGACCTGTTTTCCCATGTATGTATAGAATGGTGTGTCATCAAGACCTGTTTTCCCATGTATATATAGAATGCTGTGTCATCAAGACCCATTTTCCCATGTATATATAGAATGCTGTCATCAAGACCTGTTTTCCCATGTATATATAGAATGCTGTGTCATCAAGACCTGTTTTCCCATGTATATATAGAATGCTGTGTCATCAAGACCTGTTTACCCATGTATATATAGAATGCCGTGTCATCATTGTTTTGTTCATGAGTAAAACACAACATTGATCTAATCAACCTTTGTTCAGTGTTAAGTCTGTTATATCAGGCAATAAGTCACCTCATTCAGATTTTAGACATTTTTATCATTAATAAACCCATAAGACAAATTTTGGGCATTATTTCTGCCTTTGACTGCCTGGTTCAAAATAAAGTTACCCAGGGGTCAAATATCATGTAAGAATATATTACACCTTCAGCATATCATGTAAGCATATATTACACCTTCAGCATATCATGTAAGCATATATTACACCTTCAGCATATCATGTAAGCATATATTATACCTTCAGCATAATGTCTTGTGTAGTTGTTCAGACATGGATTATTTCATTTATGTATTGCCATATGCTACAAACTTCTACGACAAGCCTGAGATTTTAGTTTTTACACTGATTTCTAGCCACAAAGACTATTTTTTGTACAGTTTATAAAGGTCATCAGATAGGTCATTTGAAAATTTTTTGTGCAAGCTCTTAAAGTATTGTCTGGGTTTTTTTCTCTGATGCATTAACAATTTCAGGAGGTTAAAATATTGATGAGAAGGCAAACTATAAACAGTTATAAATTTTATATTTCTCTTGAAACTAGCAAGACCTACAGGTCTTGCAGTATTTGATAAGTGTTCTATCTCTTGATCTTTGTTTTGTTTTTGCACCTGCAGGACCATTACCAAGCTGGACACCACCCTACAGCCCAAGAACAGCCTAAACAATGACAAGGTGACACTGATTGAGAATATTCTGGACTCCATTACAGAAAAAGGCCTGAACAAGAAGTAAGGAATGGCCCAGAGTGTTGATTTGCTTATTGGTAGCATGCACAAAGCATAGTCCAATTGTTAATTTTTCTTTTCTTTTTCTGTCCATCTGTTGCATCCTACCTTGAAAGCAATATATTGAAAAATACTATTGGGCCAAACCAGACCAAACTGAATATTTAGATAACTTTTTGTAGGTTCCAAGACTTGATTAGGTTCTGGTCACTGTGACCTTATTTTCAGGTCACAGGTGATATTTTGTGTTAAGTGAATGACATCAGCTTGTAAGCAAGATATCTCCAATATGGTTTGAACTGGACTAGATTTAATATGCAGATGCCATGGGTGGTCACATTATCTGTTTAGTTTTGGGTGATCTCAACTAAACATTCAAGATCACAGGGTAACATTCTGTTGGTGGGATGAGAGTGGTACACTCACACTGACCTTGTAAACAAGATATCTAAAACACTATTGAATCAAAACAGTCCCAATTGTAAATTTAGATGCATTGAGAAGGCCACAAGACCAGATTAGGTTGTGGTGACTGTGACCAAATTTTGAAGGTCACAGGGGAATACTTTGTAAACAAGTAAAGGACATCAGCTTGTAATTAAGATGTCTCCAATATGGTTTGACCAATCTGGATCATATTTGATATGCAGATGCCTGTGGAGGATCCCAAGACATGATAGCTTTTGTGAACTTAAGCCAATTTTTAAGGCTACAGGAAGACATTCTGTATGCAGTGGTGGTTTATATAGTATATAGATGGTACAGGAAGACATTCTGTATGCAGTGGGGGTTTATATAGTGGGTAGATGGTACAGGAAGACATTCTGTATGCAGTGGGGGTTTATATAGTGGGTAGATGGTACAGGAAGACATTCTGTATGCAGTGGGGGTTTATATAGTGGGTAGATGGTACAGGAAGACATTCTGTATGCAGTGGGGGTTTATATAGTGGGTAGATGGTACAGAAAGACAATCTGTATGCAGTGGGGGTTTATATAGTGGGTAGATGGTACAGGAAGACAATCCGTATGCAGTGGGGGTTTATATAGTGGGTAGATAGTACAGGAAGACATTCTGTATGCAGTGGGGGTTTATATAGTGGGTAGCTGAGGTAAGGCTACAGGAAGACAATCTGTATGCAGTGGGGGTTTATATAGTGGGTAGATGGTACAGGAATACATTCTGTATGCAGTGGGGGTTTATATAGTGGGTAGCTGAGGTAAGGCTACAGGAAGACAATCTGTATGCAGTGGGGGTTTATATAGTGGGTAGATGGTACAGGAAGACATTCTGTATGCAGTGGGAGATTATATAGTAGATAGATGAGGTAAGGCTACAGGAATACATTCTGTATGCAGTGGGGGTTTATATAGTGGGTAGATGGTACAGGAAGACATTCTGTATGCGGTGGGAGATTATATAGTAGATAGATGAGGTAAGGCTACAGGAAGACAATCTGTATGCAGTGGGGGTTTATATAGTGGGTAGATGGTACAGGAAGACATTCTGTATGCAGTGGGAGATTATATAGTAGATAGATGAGGTAAGGCTACAGGAATACATTCTGTATGCAGTGGGAGATTATATAGTAGATAGATGAGGTAAGGCTACAGGAAGACAATCTGTATGCAGTGGGGGTTTATATAGTGGGTAGATGGTACAGGAAGACATTCTGTATGCAGTGGGAGATTATATAGTAGATAGATGAGGTAAAACTACAGGAAGACAATCTGTATGCAGTGGGGGTTTATATAGTGGGTAGATGGTACAGGAAGACATTCTGTATGCAGTGGGAGATTATATAGTAGATAGATGAGGTAAAACTACAGGAAGACAATCTGTATGCAGTGGGGGTTTATATAGTGGGTAGATGGTACAGGAAGACATTCTGTATGCAGTGGGAGATTATATAGTAGATAGATGAGGTAAGGCTACAGGAAGACAATCTGTATGCAGTGGGGGTTTATATAGTGGGTGGATGGTCTAGGCCTGCTTAGCATGTTAGCAAGATATCTTGAAAACAGTGAAACTGAACTGACCTAATTGAATATTTAGATTCCTTTGAAGGTTCCCAATACCTTATTAGGTTTCACGGACTGTGACCTAATTTTCAACATCACAGGAACAACTTTTCATCTACATTGATTTGGTTCTTAGCATTCTTGCATATTTTACCATTATCTTGGCAAAATTTAGTTTCATCTTTCTAAACCTATATATAACAGATGGAAGCTATCACAAATATCCATACTCTTTTATTCCCACTCACCCACCCACTGGAATCAGGATTTGAAACCTTCATTGTCATCTACCCATCATCCTGAAACCTCATACCAAATATTAGTACCCTCCCTCATTCAGTGTAGATGGAGCTGAAATTACAAGGAAAACAGTAACAGACAGACTGGTGGATGCATGGATACAATGGCAGATAATCAGATGGAAATTAACTGTCACAATATATTTGTACAAAGTGTAGATATAATAACTACACCTGTCCATAAAGGACAAATTGAAGTGGTCCCTTGTATGTCCTCTGTAGACAGGTTTCACTGTAACTATTAATGCTTTTCTAGACACTATTATCAATATAAAAAACATGACATCATTTTTCATCACAAATGGTTCTTAAGATATCTTACACACAAGTGAACATCTGATTCTTTATACAAAATAAAAATTAGTGATCTTGGATATCTCTTTAAAGGTTACCAGAACCAAACTTATGTTAACTTTGGTCAAAAGATACTATAAAGATCTTTGTCACATAAAGACATCTCCTTCTATGTACAAAATGTTGTCTTTTGACCCCAAAATGGGTACTTTTTATATTACACTCCAAACAAAATTTAATTTCATTCACCTTGCTAGAATTTTTTATTTCTCTTTCAAGTACCAGTTTCACAGAATGGCATTAAGGGGGCATATTTTGCTTTCAAAAACAACAAATTTCTTCCAGTCTTTTTCTCATCATTGTTTAACACCCTTAGCCTAGGTAGTGGGTGAGCTAGGTGATACATAAGTGTTGAGTTATTCTAGGTGATACATAGGTATTGGGTGAGCTAGGTGATACATAAGTGTTGAGTTATTCTAGGTGATACATAGGTATTGGGTGATTCTAGGTGATACATAGGTATTGGGTGATTCTAGGTGATACATAGGTATTGGGTATTGCTAGGTGATACATAGGTATTGGGTGATTCTGTGTGATACAATGGTATAGGGTGAAGCTTGGTGATGCAGAGATATTGGGTGATGTTAGGTGATATATAGGTATTGGATAATGTTAAGTGATAAATACGTGTTGGGTGATTCTAGGTGATACATAGGTATTGGATTATGCTAGGTGATACATATTGGGCAATGCTAAGTGATACATAGGTATTGGATGATGCTAGGTGATACATACATTTGGGTGATGATGCATAGATATTGGGTGATTATAGGTGATACATAGGTATTGGATTATGCTAGGTGATACATTAGTATTGGTTGATGCTAGGTGATACATAGGTATTAGATGATGCTAGGTGATACATACATTTGGGTGATGATACATATATATTCGGTGATTATAGGTGATACGTGGGTATTGGATGATGCTAGGTGATACATAGGTATTGTATGATGCTAAGTGATACATAGGTATTGGATGATGCTAGCTGATACATACATTTGGGTGATGATACATAGATATTGGGTGATTATAGCTGATACGTAGGTATTGGATGATGCTAAGTGATACATGGTATTGGATGATGCTAGGTGATACATACATTTGGGTGATGATACATAGATATTGGGTGATTATAGGTGATACATAGGTATTGGGTGATGCTAGTTGATACATAGGTATTGGATGATGCTAGGTGATACATAGGTATTGGATGATGCTAGGTGATTGGGTGGTGCTAGATATTGGGTGATTCTAGGAGATACATGGGTATTGGGTGATGCTAGATATTTGGTAATTCTAGGTGATCTGTAATTATTGGGATTTGTTTTAGGTGATACATTAGTATTGGGTAATTCTGGGAGAAACATAGGCATTGGGTGGTGCTAGGTATTGGGTGATTCTAGGAGATACATTGGTATTAAGTTATGCTAGGTATTGTGTCATGCTAGGTGATACATAGGTATTGGGTGGTGCTAGGTAGTAGGTGTATCTAGGTGATACATAGGTATTGGGTGGTGCTAGGTAGTAGGTGTATCTAGGTGATACATAGGTATTGGGTGGTGCTAGGAATTGGGTGATTCTAGGAGATACATATCAGTTGGGTGATGCTAGGTATTTGGTGGTGCTAGGTGATGCATAAATATTGGGTGATACATATGTACTGGGTATTCTTCAAATAACACACTTTCCAAGACTGAAACTCTCAATTTCATGAATTTATGTGAGTTTGTCAGGCAAATGTAATATTCCTCCAGATACCACACAACACTTCATGTAGCAGCTGTATAGGATACTGTTCAAGAGCTGCAGCTCTTTTCTGTATTGGAATTGGACATAGGACAAGTTGTCTCCCCTGATCTATTGCAATCATAGTAACTCCAGTTATCACTATCAGCAAGAATTTCAAGTTAAATAAAATCGTCCTCTGCCCAAGATTGTCAGTTATACTAATAGAGAGAATCCTTTCAATAGTATCACACCCCCTTTATCCACATACTTATATTAGGGAAAGATAAACTGAGTAGGACTTAAGTCACACAGATATAGAAAGTTGGTAATATTTTCCCCTGCCCATCAGTGACTGCCAACATGTACAAAATTCAACCATAGAAGACAAATACCTGAATATCAAATCCGAAGTCAAGGTTCACATCTTTGCCGCTGTGAAGAATTCCCATGAATCAAGACAATTGCTGATTATTTAATTTATTGTTATATATTTTATTTTCATTCTGCATCTTAAATAATTGTATATAGTATGCATTTAAAAGTCTGACTATGTGATAAATTTTATTCAGTTTATTACGATAAGGTTTTTACAAATAAAGTGTCAGTAGTGTGTGGTGATGTTGTATTAAAAGGTGTTAGAGAAACAAAGTACCATACTGTCAAAACAATTACTATATGCATTGGATGATACTAGGTGATTCTATGTGATACATAGATATTAGGTGATGTAAGGTGATTCTATGTGATACATAGGTATTGGATGATGCTAGGTGATTCTATGTGATACATAGATATTAGATGATGTTAGGTGATACATAGGTATTGGGTGATGGTAGGTGATACATAGGTATCAGGTGATGCTAGGTGATAGATAGGTATTGGGTGATGGTAGGTGATACATAGGTATCGGGTGGTGCTAGGTGATAGATAGGTATTGGGATGTACTTGGTGATACATAGGATTTGGGTGATGATCGGTGATACATAGGTATTGGGTGATGCTAAGTGATACATAAGTATTGGGTAATTCAAGGTAATACATAAGTATTGGGTGGTGGTAGGTATTGGGAGATACTAGATGATACATACATATTGTGTGATGCTAGGTGATACATATAGGTATTGGGTGATATTAGATGGTACATTGGTAAGGTGATACTTGGTGATATATAGGTATTGGATGATGCTAGGTAATACATAAGTATTGGGTAATGCTAGGTGATACATAGGTATTATGTGATTCTATGTGATACATTGGTATTGTGTGATGATATGTGACACATTGGTATCAGGTGATGATACATAGGTATTGGGTGGTACTAGGTGATTCATATGTATAGGGTGATACTAGGTGATACATATTGAGTGATGCTAGGTGATACATATGTATTTGGTGATGTTAGGCGATACATACATATTGGGTGATGCTAGGTGATACATGAGTATTGTCAGAGAGCTTATTTTTTTATCATCAACATTAGCATGCATGTCAGTAATATGATTTTACATTTAAGTGTCTTTATAAAATTGTTGGATTCACAGAGGTTTGATGAATGAAGTTATCTTAAATGTCAAATATGGAGACTTATGTTTGAACTTTTAAAATAAATTTCCATACTCTAAAAACCACATATTCAATGTTCTTATAAAATTCCAAAGCATCATTTAAAAATTATTGCATTTAAAAGTGTGACCATCACAATAGTTGCCACAGGTATTACCTGCCCCTGACATTTATGTGAAGTAATGTGTCACTAGAACAAAAAGCTCACTAAGTATGAGATTATAGTGTAAAGAATCTGCAATAGGTTATGAAATGAGTAGTGATCTGGTGAAGATTTAAGGGATTGAAATAACTTATGCTATACATGTTATGGTCATTGGTAGAGAGAAAAAAAAGAAATCTTAATTGATGACAATTGTTGGGTAGATTTACAAACATGTGCATTCCAATGCAGTAGCACAGTCTCATCTTTTGGGGTGTATTTTCTGACCTTTATATTATATAAGTCACAAAGAGAAAATAAACACATCCAATCGCCATCTTTGGTTAAAATATAGACAAAAACTCAGAAAATAAACTGCATTTCTTTTAGATGGTTATTGGGGGTCATCCCTCCTCCTTTTGAATGTCACCCCTTATCTAGGTGAGGCACTGACTATATAAGTGGTGTTGATGTTCCAACAGTTAGAGCTTGGGGTTCAACACTTGTTAAAAATGGGTCATATTTTTTAATCAAAATTCTGGATAGGGATTACTTTTCTTGTGTCTGGAACGGTGTATAAATTGAATTTGACTGATTGCTCTTATTCACATTCCTAGGTAGACTTTTCAGCTCAGTTAACACCTTACTGGCTGTAACAGGGTGGCAAAACCTGTCTGGAATAGGGTAGGGGTCCATAACCGCCAGTGGAACCCCCCTACCATTTTTCAACATGAGTGTCGCAGCCCCTTGTCTCCTAATATAATCTTTTGCCATGTTCTACTCGATATTTACTGCTCTTGTCATTGATAAAAAAAATTGCTAAAATGAAGATAGGTGTTTTAAATTTCTGTACCATTTGAATGGGGACTTTGTTTTAATATTCTTCTTTTTCATTGCTTTCTCTCTCTCTCTCTCTCTCTCTTACTCTCTCACTGATGATTGACTAAATTTATGGTAAAATCCTTTTTCAGTGTTTGTAAGGATTTGCAATGATTAGATCACTTGTAATATTCTTGGAAGAAAATTTTAAATGTGCAGTATTAACATAACTCTTTATGATATTTCCCAGTTGTATGCAGTAAATCGGTAAATCCACTATATGCATCTGTCTGTCATTAAATCAAAGGTCTAAACAAGCAACCATTGGCAATATTTAGCTGACAAACTCATAGTATTCATTCAGGTGTCCTTCAAGGCTCAGTATTAGTCCATCTCCTATTTCTTATTTATGTCAAAGATCCTCCATTAGGTAATGAATTCACAAATACAGATTTGTTGACAGGTGTTGCAACCTTGTATACATCTAGTTCTGATACTGAAGTTATCCAAACAAGATTAGATCCAGACCTTATTAGACTTCAAAGTTAGGCACAACAAAATAAGATGGTAATAAATTATGGTAAAACAAAATGTATGATTTTGGCAACATTGCAAATACTACAGGGAACCTAAAATTATTTCTTACAATAAATAATCATCAGTTAGAAAATGTAAATGATGAAAGCTTGTAGGTGTATCTGTAGATAATAATTTACAATGGGATGACCATATTGTCAATATTTGTAAAGCACTGACATCCAAAATTATCCTACTCAGTAGAATCAAGAAATATTTACTTTCTGAAATTCACATTCTATATTACAATGCATATATTCTTCCAGTTATGGATTATTGTTCAGTTGTATGGGGAAACTGTGCCAAATCTCAGCTTGACAGGATTTATTCATTTTAGAAAGGGCAGTATGTGTTATTATAGATGTATGTATTGATTATTCATCAAAAATATTGTTTACATGACTAAAATGGCTTACAAAAAGAGTTGATTTTCAGAAGGCTGTTGTATACATGGAGCTGCACCAGAGTATCTATGGAATTTATTCAGGCCTTATTCAACACTTTACAAGTTGAGATCAACATCACATAGAAACCTTCATCCACTGAAACCATGAACAGAGCAATTTAAGAAAAGGTTCTAGTACTCTGGTACAGTTTTGTGGAATAAGCTTCCACTGCATGTACAATCTGCAGAAAATATTAGTTTTGAAGACGAGATGTCATAAACATATACAATTTACTAATAGATTATAGTAGAATTTAGCATTTATAATACTAACGACATGTTAAACTAACTAGTAATTATTATTAACTTTTATATAATGTACATTTTTATACTTTCTTCTCAATAGTGCCTCAAGGGAGAATAGTTACGGACTAAATGAGTCACCCTCTATAAATAAAGTATTATTATTATTTTGAAATTAAAATAAGAAACCAATAGACGATTTTCTGTTTTTGATCACAAAAAATCCCCATTATTTTTACTTAAAATGACTATTTGGTCAAAACACTTCTTCAGTAATGGATGGTCAGCTCATTCCGGAATAACAGAGATAACAGCAAACCTAGCCTAACTCAAGAGAGGTAACACAGAGAGTAATTTTTGGACAATAATTTTAGCAGTTAATTTCAGGGAATTCATCAGGAGTAAATTTTAACAGCGATGCGAATTTTTAATTTACTCATATTTTGTTCAACAGATGGCATAACCAATTTACTTATTGACCTTTAAAGAGTATTAGTCACTGATACCAAAAGTAGGTCACATTAACTTACTTTTCTGAATCTAGTGACAGTGTTTGGTTTTTGGATCATGCACCAGAAGAATAGGTGAGATATAGTATTCGCGGAAACCATGTTGATGTTTTTAAGAGGTAGACAAAATGAATCAGACCTTGCAAATATGCATGCTTTCAAAATGTAGATATTTGTGCAAGCTGTGTGAATTGTGTTGATAAATTTTAGCTCAACTAAACCTTTTCATGATACTCAGCCATCTTTTGTACTTTGTCTGTGAAGATGTAGAAATTGTGTGTTCTCTATTCATTTTCAGCAAGCATTCAGTGAAAAAACAGTCTAATTTCTAATTTTAGCATCAACTTTCACAACATTTTAACAGTTTCTATTGAGTTTGGACAGCATCACATGACCTTTAGTTTTCAGTCTTAGGAAACTATTTTTAAAGATAATCAAAAGGTGTTTTTTCTCTCTGTGATTTTGACTTTACACTGCACTGAATGATATGTCTTCTCCAGATTGCCACCGGAGACCATTGCTCAGATATTGAACATTCTGTGTAAGATGCTGACCCCAGACAACAATGATGCCACTCAAGGACGATTTTCACTGGCAAGCAGGATGGAAAACCTGGCTTACATGATGGTTACTGAAACATCATGTCCAACGCCTACCCCACCTGACATGTAAGTCCCCCTTCCCCTCCTGACATGTAAGTCCCCCTTCCCCACCCTGACATGTAAATCCCCCTCCCACCTGACATGCAAGTCCCCTCCCCACCTGACATGTAAGTCCCCCTCCCCCACCTGACTTGTAAGTCCCCTCTCCTACATGACATGTTAGCCCACCTACCCCACCTGACATGCAAGTTCCCTCCTAAAATTTACTTTCCATAATAGATTTTATGTCCAAGCTCCAGCAATCATAACTTGTTTGTTCCCTTTGTAAGATAAGCTCAACTGCCAAAATCCCTTCCAATAAAAACATCATCATATTAAAGGTTTTTTGTTTGTGTGTAATTTCAAGTGCATCATCTGCATGACTCTTGGCCTGGTTTCAAGTATGTCTTCATCCTTTTACTATATTTTCTTTTTGTGTTTTAATACCAATTTTTTGGGGCAAAACTTTTTTTTCATACCTTGTAATTTGTTAACATAGTCTTAAAAGAATAATGTTATTTATGAACTTATATTTTTGGACACAATTGTAGTTCTTCAATAATAAGGCAGGGAACTGCAGTGGGTTAATTGTTAGCATGCCAGACTCATGACCAAAAGGGTGCAAATTCGAATCCTACCATCAGACCAGTCTGGGTCAGCTTCTGTGGTGTGTTCTTGGGCAAGGCATTTTACACCAATTGCCATGACACAAAATTACTTACTTGTATTGCTTCACTGTAAAGCACCAAACCAAACCAATAATAAGACAAGAAAGACAGACCAATACTGCTTTCAGAAAGTGGAGAAATGGCTTGTTTTTGATCAGAAATAGTCTCAAGAAGTTACAGTCAAACTGTTGAAAACTGTGTATTTGATTGTTGGCACTGATGTAATGAATACTATTTGTTATTCCCCACCATGACAGTGGTTGGGGTACATAGTGGACCTTCTGTACATCCATTTCTCACTTCTTGGTTAAGTTTTGTGTTTAGGTCATTTCAGTTACTGTAGTGGGGCATCAGTGTTCCATGAACACATTTCTAGTTTAAGCTATTTACCTGTAGAGTAAACATTTCAGTCATAAAAAAGCTATTTACCTGTAGAGGAAACATTTCAGTCATAAAAATGCTATTTTCCTGTAGAGGTAACATTTCAGTCATTAAAAAGCTCTTTACCGGTTGAGAAAACATCTCAGTCATAAAAAAGCATTCAAGGATATGTCACCCTTTATAAAAAGAGAAAACGGTTAAAGTCATCTAAAAACAAAAATGTTTAACATCCTTATTGTGTATAATACTAAAACCTGCAAATGGTCTCATACTGGTCACGTGTCTGGGAATTGGTTTCAGTGGCTAACTGATTTAAAAAAATAACCTAGCGCGAAAAGGATCTTTCTTTCATGTATTTTATATATTGTTACGAATTTATAGGCAAGTAATGTCTGTTTTCATTGATTAATGTACATGTGTAAAGTGTTGTTACTTTTCTGGGTGACTTAAGGGGGTACCATGATATGGAACATTTCAATTTGGTTGATTGTACTAAGATTTTTTGTGTGCTCATATGTTTTTGGACAGTAAAAAAGCTTTTTTTTTACATCCATAAATAAATATTAAATACATGAACCAAAAGGTCATAATATTTTCCCACCATACCTTGAACTATTAGGAAACATCCCTACCTCTTTGTGTTTATCATAAGAAATACAGGCATCCTGGAATGGTATATTTTGTGAACAAACTTAAGATCACTTATGTTTATTTTAATTACAGGAAAAGTTTACAATGTCCCTATGTTAAAATCAGTGCTGGACGCTGGCCACTCAGCAAGATTCAAGGATTTGAATACCAGGCCCAGTAAGTATGTCTGTCTGCCAATCTGTATAGAGTATCTCTCTTTCGAATGCTGCATACTAAACAGACAGTTATCTTTCAAATTCTGCAATTACTAAACAGACAGTTATCTTTCAAATTCTGCAATTCCTAAACAGACAGTTATCTTTCAAATTCTGCAATTACTAAACAGACGGTGTTCTCTTGCAAATGGTGGATACTGAACAGACAGTTATCTTTCAAATGCTGCATACTCAACAGACAGTTCTCTTTCAAATGCTGCATACTAAACTGACAGTTCTCTTTCAAATGCTGCACACTAAACTGACAGTTCTCTTGCAAATGCTGGATACTAAACAGGCAGTTATCTTTCAAATGCTGCGTACTCAACAGACAGTTTTCTTTCAAATGCTGCATACTCAGACAGTTCTCTTTCAAATGCTGCATACTCAGACAGTTCTCTTTTAAATGCTGCATACTAAACACAGTTCTCTTGCAAATCCTGCATACTAAACAGTCAGTTCTCTTGCAAATGCTGCATACTAAACAGACAGATCTCTTTCAAATGCTGCATACTCAACAGACAGTTATCTTTCGAATTTTGCAATTACTCAACAGACAGTTCTCTTTCAAATGCTGCATATTAAATACATAGTTCTCTTTCAAATCCTGCAGTTACTAAATAGACAGTTCTCTTTCAAATGCCACAGTTACTAAAGTGACAGTTCTCTTTCAAATGCTGCATACAAAACAGACAGTTCTCTTTCAAATGCTGCATACTAAACACAGTTCTCTTGCAAATGCTGCATACTCAACAGACAGTTCTCTTTCAAATGCTGCAATTACTCAACAGACAGTTCTCTTTTAAATGCTGCATACGAAACAGACAGTTCTCTTTCAAATGCTGCAATTACTCAACAGACAGTTCTCTTTTAAATGCTGCATACGAAACAGACAGTTCTCTTTCAAATGCTGCAATTACTCAACAGACAGTTCTCTTTTAAATGCTGCATACTAAACAGACAGTTAACTTTCAAATGCTGCAGTTACTAAACTGATGGTTCTCTTTCAAATGCTGCATACTCAACAGACAGTTCTCTTTTAAATGCCGCAGTTACTAAACTGACAGTTCTCTTTCAAATGCTGCATATGAAACAGACAGTTCTCTTTCAAATGCTGCATACTAAACACAGTTCTCTTGCAAATGCTGCATACTAAACAGTCAGTTCTCTTGCAAATGCTGCATACTAAACAGACAGATCTCTTTCAAATGCTGCATGCTAAACTGACAGTTCTCTTTCAAATGCTGCATACTCAACAGACAGTTGTCTTTCGAAATTGTGTTCACCATAGCCCATGGAAGAACTCCATTGATTTTGGAGTGAGTATCTTTAAGGTCAGTGTTGTTATTGCTAATAATAGATTTGGCCATTGTATTTCATTTCCATATAATAACTTAAGTTCTTGATAACACAATTCACCAAAATTTGGTACATGTGTTCCTCTTAGCCCAAGGACGAACTCCTTTGATTCGGAGTCAGTCACTTTACAGTCGAGGTTTGCTGTTGCTAACAATAGATTGTATTTCATTTCTGAATGATAACTTAAGTTTTAGAATACAGAATTCATTAAATTTAATACATTTGCATAATTTAACAAAATTTAATGCATTTAATTCACTTAACCCCAGGAAAACTCTATTGGTTTGGATTTTAGGGGTCAGGAGCTTTGGCCATTGTATCTCATTTCTGGACAATAATTTCAGTACTACACAATGCACTTGACTGTATGAAACTTTTTACATGCATACCCCTCTGCTTAAGAAAGACCCCTATTTAATGAGGGAGGGGGGGTTACCTTTAAGGTCAAGGTTGCTGTTACTAAAACTAGATTCTGTCTTTGCATTTTATTCCGAATCAAAACTTAAGTTCTCTTTAACCAATTTCAGTGAAACTTGGTACATATAGAGTATTATAATCCTTTTACCTAAGAAAGAGCCCTATGAATTTGTAAGTCAGTAGGTTGAAGTACAAAGTTGGTGTTAGTAAAAATAGATTTTGCGCATACATTTTATTTCTGGATAATAACTGAACTTCTCTATAAGTGATTTCAAGGAAATTCAGTACATACATGTATGTGGCACTATGCCTGTGGATGTCAGAGTTGGTAGCTTGAAGGTCAAGGTCACTCATTAGAATTAAAATTGGTCCTTGCATTTCATTTCTGGACAAGGACTGTACATATATTTCCCTTACATTGGTGGGGTGTCATGTACCTGTATTCTTCTTATCATCCAAGCCTTATAAGGAACAGGTGATATACTTCATTCATCTGCATGATGTCATTATCTAAGACATAAGTTCAGTACCTTTTGACCCATTACCACAAAACTACCAGTAGTTGTTTTAGTTCATCTTTGGGTGAACATTGTTTTGGGCAAAAATTTGTTTTATTGTGATAAATTTTTTTAGATTAATAAAAAATGTAATACTGTGATTTTAATAGTTTGGAAGTTGATTAACATGCCTTTAAATCATGCCAAGACTATATTTCAATGTATTTTGTCCTGTTGCCTCTGAACTTGCTGTGTGTCAATGCATCTTAAGGTGAATTTTTGTTACTTACATTAACATGGTTAATGTGACCTATATAATGGAGTTACTTGGCCTCAGTGTGTCCAAACCTTATTTCCAATACCATTTAACCAATTGCTTCCAGTCTGCAGTGTGGATGCCTCTTGGAATTAATGTATGTTGCACATTAAGCTGGGTCACTGTGACTTACTTTCAGAATTTACTAAAGGTATCTTTTATTCAAGCAGTAAATGCTTTGTTTTTGAATTAACATATTACCTAATGGCACTAAGGTGATAGTGATTGTGCATTTTGAGGTGAACAAGAGTTGTGCACCAAGAACAAAGTGGTCAGTATAACCAAGTTTTTAGCCCACCTGGCCATAAGACCAAGTGAGCTTATGGTATGGCCCTGCATCCATTGTGCATCGTGTGTTGTCCGTCATGCATCCATGTGTCATGTGTTGTCTGACTATCAACAATTGCTTGTTACCACTGTGGAGTCCGTATTTCTGATCCAAATTCAATCAAACTTGGAATATGGGTTTATATCATCAAAATCTTGGATGAGTGTGATAATGAGCGAAATCCACACATACTAATGAGGTGATTTTGCATATGATTGAGTGAGCTTATTACTAATTTGAAGGCGCATTTCTGATCTGATTTTGATCACACTTGGAATATATGCTTATATCATTAAGATCTCAGAAGAGTTTAATAATGAGCAAAAGCCATGCCTACTAACAAGGTAATCTTGTATCTGATGTGCTGGGCTTCTTACCACTGTGGATGCCATATTTCTGATCTGATTTTGATCCAACTTATAATATATCCTCATATCATTAAGATCTTCTAAAAGTTTAATAATAAGTAACATCCAAGCATACTAATGAGGTGATCTTGCTTCTGATTGGTTGAGCTATTGACCCTTCTGGAAGCCATATTTCTGATCTGATTTGATCACACTTGAAATATGAGCTTATATCATCAAGATCTTGGATGGATTCAATAATGAGTGAGATCCACACACATTAATGAGATAATCTTGCATCTGATTGCATTTTAACTATCAAAATCAGACCCCTTGAGGATGGAAGAAAGGGAATGCATTTTATTTGGCAAGACTAGGTCAGCCAAAGCAATCATAAGCAGATGTAAACATAATATATGTTTGAAATGTCACAGCCTCTACATCTTTCCTGAGATTCTCATCAGGTTTGGGATGTCACAGCCCCAACAATCTTCCCAAAGATTTGCCTCGAGGTTTGAGATGTCACAGCCCCTACATCATCCCAAAGATTTTCACCAGGTTTGGGATGTCACAGCCCCAACATCTTCCAAAAGATTTGCCTCGGGGGTTTGGAATGTCACAGCCCCTACATCTACCAGAAGATTTTCATCAGGTTTGGAATGTCACATCTCCAACATCGTCTCAAAGATTTGCCTCGGGGGTTTGGGATGTCACAGCTCCAACATCTTCCCAAAGTTTTGCCTTGGGGTTTGAGATGTCACAGCCCCTGCATCTTCCCAAAGATTTGGCTTGGGGTTTGGGATGTCACAGCTCCAACATCTTCGCAAAGATTTGCCTCGGGGTTTGGGATTTCACAGCCCCTGCATCCTCCCAAAGATTTTCATCAGGTTTGCGATGTCACAGCTATAACATCTTCCCAAAGATTTGCCTTGGGGTTTGGGATTTCACAGCCCCTGCATCTTCCCAAAGGTTTGCCTTGGGGTTTGGGATGTCACAGCCCCTACA
Source organism: Margaritifera margaritifera (assembly GCA_029931535.1). NCBI lineage: Eukaryota > Metazoa > Mollusca > Bivalvia > Unionida > Margaritiferidae > Margaritifera > Margaritifera margaritifera. Next base: position 1,143,534 of record JAQPZY010001176.1, read on the forward strand.
TCTTCCCAAAGATTATCATCAGGTTTGGAATGTCACAGTCTCTGCATCTTCCCTAAGATTATCATCAGGTTTAGAATGTCACAGCCCCTGCATCTTCCCTAAGATTATCATCAGGTTTAGGATGTCACAGCTCCTACATCTTCCCTAAGATTATCATCAGGTTTGGAATGTCACAGCCCCTGCATCTTCCCAAAGATTATCATCAGGTTTGGAATGTCACAGCCCCTACATCTTCCCAAATATTATCATCAGGTTTGGGATGTCACAGCCCCTACATCTTCCCAAAGATTATCATCAGGTTTGGGATGTCACAGCCCCTACATCTTCCCAAAGATTATCATCAGGTTTGGGATGTCACAGCCCCAACATCTTCCCAAAGATTATCATCAGGTTTGGGATGTCACAGCCCCTACATCTTGCCAAAGATTATCATCAGGTTTGGAATGTCACAGCCCCTACATCTTGCCAAAGATTATCATCAGGTTTTAGAATGTCACAGCCCCTACATCTTGCCAAAGATTATCTTCAGGTTTTGGAATGCCACAGCCCCTACATCTTCCCAAAGATTATCATCAGGTTTGGAATGTCACAGCCCCTACATCTTCCCAAAGATTATCATCAGGTTTTGGGATGTCACAGCCCCTACATCTTCCCAAAGATTATCATCAGGTTTGGAATGTCACAGCCCCTACATCTTGCCAAAGATTATCATCAGGTTTGGAATGTCACAGCCCCTACATCTTGCCAAAGATTATCATCAGGTTTGGAATGTCACAGCCCCTACATCTTGCCTAAGATTATCATCAGGTTTGGGATGTCACAGACCCTACATCTTGCCAAAGATTATCATCAGGTTTGGAATGTCACAGCCCCTACATCTTGCCAAAGATTATCATCAGGTTTGGAATGTCACAGCCCCTACATCTTGCCAAAGATTATCATCAGGTTTGGAATGTCACAGCCCCTACATCTTGCCAAAGATTATCATCAGGTTTGGAATGTCACAGCCCCTACATCTTCCCAAAGATTATCATCAGGTGTGGAATGTCACAGCCCCTACATCTTGCCAAAGATTATCATCAGGTTTTGGGATGTCACAGCCCCTACATCTTGCCAAAGATTATCATCAGGTTTGGGATGTCACAGCCCCTACATCTTCCCTAAGATTATCATCAGGTGTGGAATGTCACAGCCCCTACATCTTGCCAAAGATTATCATCAGGTTTGGAATGTCACAGCCCCTACATCTTCCCAAAGATTATCATCAATATTTGGGATGTCACAGCCCCTACATCTTCCCTAAGATTATCATCAGGTTTGGGATGTCACAGCCCCTACATCTTGCCAAAGATTATCATCAGGTTTGGAATGTCACAGCCCCTACATCTTCCCAAAGATTTTCATCAGGTTTGGAATGTCATAGCCCCTACATCTTGCCAAAGATTATCATCAGGTGTGGAATGTCACAGCACCTACATCTTGCCAAAGATTATCATCAGGTTTGGAATGTCACAACCCCTACATCTTCCCTAAGATTATCATCAGGTTTGGAATGTCACAGCCCCTACATCTTCCCAAAGATTATCATCAGGTTTGGAATGTCACAGCCCCTACATCTTCCCTAAGATTATCATCAGGTTTGGGATGTCACAGCCCCTACATCTTGCCAAAGATTATCATCAGGTTTGGGATGTCACAGCCCCTACATCTTCCCTAAGATTATCATCAGGTTTGGAATGTCACAGCCCCTACATCTTCCCTAAGATTTTCATCAGGTTTGGAATGTCACAGCTCCTACATCTTCCCTAAGATTTTCATCAGGTTTGGGATGTCACAGCCCCTACATCTTCCCAAAGATTATCATCAGGTTTGGGATGTCACAGCCCCTACATCTTCCCAAAGATTATCATAAGGTTTGGGATGTCACAGCCCCTGCATCTTCCCTAAGATTATCATCAGGTTTGGAATGTCACAGCCCCTACATCTTCCCAAAGATTTTCATCAGGTTTGGAATGTCACAGCCCCTACATCTTCCCAAAGATTTTCATCAGGTTTGGAATGTCACAGCCCCTACATCTTCGCTAATGAGACTCTCAGCAATCATATATGTCTGTTATTTTAACTATTTTTCACCAGGGACCAATTTTATTGGATTTCTTTGTTGCTACAAACCACAAATTCAAAAACCCTATGAACAGTAGGACCTCCTTCACCAAATCCACAAATTTAAGTACTGCCGAAAATGTCATTTCTTTTCTTTACAAACCATGAAAATTGATTACCACAGAAATAAATGAATTCACAATATTCAAAGTTTTCATCTGTCTTATAACATTTATGGTCTATGTACAGGAGACAAGACGAGTTTGTCATCCCCAGCACTGTACCCAATGTTCCAGTACCAGTGGATAATGTGAGTACACCATTTATTAATGTTCTTCTCTCTTACTTTCTCTCTTTCTCAGCTTTTCATGAATTGCACTTTACACTTAGTTCAGGTCACAGCTTCTCTTCAACTTAGAGGTTAGGGCTTTTAAAATTATTATATTTTATTGTTATGTTACCTATTGGTATACATCAATATATTCACTAATTGTTTATTGCCCCCTTCTTCCTTTATCTTGCAAAAAATTGGTTGTATGTTTGTCTTATAGGAACACTCATCAGGTTTCAATCCTATTTGGGTCACTCATGGAACTAAAGGAAACAACTTGCACTGTCATAATGAGCAGTATTCTGTATCTTTAGCAGAATTGTTGAAAAGTTTACAAAGAAAAATAAAACATAAATTCATTTAAAATGAATGGTTTATTTTTTAAATTGCTTTTGTGACAGTGATTCACTTTATGAGGAAAGGCATCTAGAAATTTGATTAGGAATCATAATTTTTTTTTTAAACAAATGGAATTTGAGAACTAAGTGCTAAATGAAACAATAAATTGATAAATGACTCCTTTGTCAGAGTGCAGAGGACTCTTTGTCGCTTCACAGTGAATTCTTTTTTTGTTTTTGCTTCATTCCAGGAAATACAAAATTTTGAGGGTCATTCGTTGCTATAAATACATGTACTGTGTACCTAAATTGTAATCCTATGCTCTAACGATTGAGGCATGGTCTTGATCAAAAATTATTTCACATAAGGCATGGTCTTGATCAAACATTATTTTACATAAGACATGGTCTTGATCAAACATTATTTCACATAAGACATGGTCTTGATCAAACATTATTTCACATAAGACATGGTCTTGATCAAACATTATTTCACATGAGGCATGGTCTTGATCAAACATTATTTCACATAAGACATGGTCTTGATCAAACATTATTTCACATAAGGCATGGTCTTGATCAAACATTATTTCACATAAGGCATGGTCTTGATCAAACATTATTTCACATAAGGCATGGTCTTGATCAAACATTATTTCACATGAGGCATGGTCTTGATCAAACATTATTTCACGTAAGAGAACAAACATTAAGATTGTTATGTTACATCTGTCTTCTTCTTTCATTGCAGTGTGTGGATTTCCACATGATTGAGTATACAAGTGAACAGTGGTTCATGAGGAGTGGAGAAAAGCAGTTACTGAGCAGTAAGGTGAGTCCTTAGTAGAAACACTACTCAGCCAAGCAGTGAATGATAGAGTGTGAAAAGGCAGTTAACAAAGAAAAAGTTTCCTGGAATACAGGTATTACTTGTCTGAACCATTCCTCATGAGGACTGGGGAGAGGTAGTTACTAGTAAGGTGAGTCTTGAGTAGAAATATTACACAAATGAGCAGTCAGTCATGGAGTATGATAAGGGAATTACTGAGTGTTAAAGTGTTTTGAAAACAAACAATACTCAGTGAGTAGTTCTTCATGAGGAGTGGAGTAAGGCAATTACTGAGCAATAAAGTGTTTTGAAAACAATCAGTACTCATTAGTTCTTAATGAGGAGTGGATTAAGGCAATTACTGAGCAATAAAGTGTTTTGAAAACAAACAATACTCAATGAGTAGTTCCTCATGAAGAGTGGAGTAAGGCAATTACTGAGCAGTAAAGTGTTTTGAATACAAGCAATACTCATTGAGCAGTTCTTGTTGAGTACGGTAAGGCAATTCCTGAGGAGTAAAGTAGTAGAAAAGCAACTGTTGAGTCTCAAACATTTAGGTTTGTAGTAGGAGTCAGTATGCTCTGTTTCACTTCTTAGAGAATGTAAGTGATATGCTTGTTACTTGAATATTACCTTCAAAAAACAATAAATAATTCATGCCTTTATTAAGATGCAGATTTCTTATAAGGTTATAGTCAGAAACATTTGTTGCATCTTTTTTATTATATTTTCATGACAATGTTTTTCATGCACATTAACATTAGATGTAGAAGTTACTGCTTTTATTTAGATCCAGAAGACACCAAAATCAACCTTTCTAGTAATAAAGCAAGCAAACAATTTTTAATATAACTTCCTTATAATAAATGTAAAGTCCCTTCACATCACTACCCAGTCTACAGGTACATAAGATAAAAATTAGAACCAAAATGGACATTTGTAAATCTTATAGAAACAAAATAGACCCATACAAATTTAATAGTTTGGGCTTCTGTTATCAAATGCAGTTGAGACTGAGCTAAATCCTGGACCACAAATCCAAGATGGCCTTGTGGTTTTTGTGGCAAAAGTGTTACATGGGATAAATTTTAAAAAATCCATAGATGTGACTTATGCAAAACATGGTTCTACATTAATTGTCAGGGTCCAGTAGCAGACTTTTACCCCTTAATGGATTCGAAACTACAAATCCTACAGGTCATGTCAGCCTGTTGTACCAACTATTTCAACTATAGGCGTCATATTTTGGAATATACATACCTCTAAATGGTGATCATTCATTTTATTTTACTTCCTCGTGGATCAGTATTCCTTACAAGATCATTGCATAACCACCCCAGGAAATACATGCGACAAAATCAGTGTTAAAGTACATTGACATTTTTAGATGAGGTCAACCAAGAGGTGTGATTCACTATAAACCAGATTGAATGTCATGCTATAATGTCACAATGAAAGCACAGTGTAGTGGAAAAAATATGTGTACTACCCTGCACTGGTATTGATTAGACTCAACATCCTCTTTTCCTGACCGAATTGAGTTCCTCATTTGCCGTTGTAAAAGTCCATAGCAATCAGTAATTTTCATCTGGAAGTTTTGTGATGACAACTAAGGTGCAGATCACTCAACAATTAGGAATGAACAGACTTTGGTTAAATTTTAAACAAAAGTTAATATTTTATTTAAGATCAATAAAGGCACGTACATGACCATGTTGACATACACTTTAGCAACACATCATGGCATTGTCTCAATTGTGAACTGCCAAATTTCTCAAGCTACTTCAGTTACAGTCAAATTATCCTTTCAGACCCCTTTTCTATTTCGAGTTAAATGCCAACAACCCAGGGAACCAACACCCACTTTTTCACCCAGTGCAAACAAAAACAAACCTCATATACCCCACTGTGCAAACCAAACCAAACCTTACATACCCCACTGTGCAAACAAGCCTCATATACCCCACTGTGCAAACAAGCCTCATATACCCCACTGTACAAACAAGCCTCACATACCCCACTGTGCAAACAAGCCTCATATACCCCACTGTGCAAACAAGCCTCATATACCCCACTGTGCAAACAAGCCTCATATACCCCACTGTGCAAACAAGCCTCACATACCCCACTGTGCAAACAAGCCTCATATACCCCACTGTGCAAACAAGCCTCATATACCCCACTGTACAAACAAGCCTCATATACCCCACTGTACAAACAAGCCTCATATACCCCACTGTGCAAACAAGCCTCATATACCCCACTGTACAAACAAGCCTCATATACCCCACTGTGCAAACAAGCCTCATATACCCCACTGTACAAACAAGCCTCATATACCCCACTGTACAAACAAGCCTCATATACCCCACTGTACAAACAAGCCTCATATACCCCACTGTACAAACAAGCCTCATATACCCCACTGTACAAACAAGCCTCATATACCCCACTGTACAAACAAGCCTCATATACCCCACTGTGCAAACAAGCCTCATATACCCCACTGTACAAACAAGCCTCATATACCCCACTGTACAAACAAGCCTCATATACCCCACTGTACAAACAAGCCTCATATACCCCACTGTACAAACAAGCCTCATATACCCCACTGTACAAACAAGCCTCATATACCCCACTGTACAAACAAGCCTCATATACCCCACTGTACAAACAAGCCTCATATACCCCACTGTACAAACAAGCCTCATATACCCCACTGTACAAACAAGCCTCACATACCCCACTGTGCAAACAAGCCTCACATACCCCACTGTGCAAACAAGCCTCACATACCCCACTGTACAAACAAGCCTCACATACCCCACTGTACAAACAAGCCTCATATACCCCACTGTACAAA